>BLSH010257403.1:478252-489075 GCA_018402905.1 Glandirana rugosa | reverse complement strand
TGGTTTGAGATTACCAGGTCCAACAAAGCATCATTCCTAGTTGGGGCCTCAATAAACTGGACCATAAAATTGTCCTGTAATAGGTCTATAAATTTTTGCCCTTTAGCTGTCCCAGCAGTGCCATTACTCCAGTTAATTTCCGGGTAGTTAAAATCCCCCATTATTATCACTGTCCCAGCCCTTGCAGCTCTTTCTATCTGTGCAAGGAGCAGAGTCTCCACCTCCTCTTTAACACTGGGAGGTCTATAACAAACTCCAATGATAATCTTTGTAGTGCGCACACCCATATGCAGATCTACCCATAATGCTTCAGACTCATCACACTCTCCATCAACTAGGTCCTCATTCACACTCGCTTTGAGATCACTTCTCACATAGAGACAGACACCACCACCCCTCCGTTTTACCCTGTCCTTCCGAAAGAGAGCATACGAATGGAATCACTGACGAATGGTCTGCTCTCCCAATCAAAATCTTCGCCACTTTCATAGCACCACAATGAAACCAGGAGTCTGAAACCTGCTGTTGTGTGCCCAAGAATGCCAAGCAGCTCTTTAGAAGCGGATGTTCAGGACTAATGTAAAAAAAGACCCCAGACCAGGCTGGCTGCTTGATCCCAGGTTCCATTTCCTGTAAGGCACATGGCAGCCAGGCACACAGTAGTTCACAGTAACTCAAGTCAGGAAACAGACCGTGCATGTCTTTTTGTAGTTTAGTTGCTGGTTTAATTTGGATGGAATGTGGGTGAGCCTTGGGGTACTCCAAAACTAGCAGAAATGCAAAAGATGACACTTCTGACAAATCTGCTTCTTCAGGGTGCAACTGCCCTCTTCAATTCAGAATTAAAGGTTTAGCCTGAGTAAAAAAATAAAAAAAAAAACTGTAGTGAGCTTTCCCAATGGTGGTAAGGACAGCCTCCTCTATGATCCTTGAGGCTAGTACTCACTCTGCCCTTAGTACTGTAATGCTTCCTGTAGTACCAGCCAGCCTCTGCACTGAATGCTTCTGTAACACTTCCTGCACTGCTTCAGGATGCTATGGGTGTGGTTCCCCTAGCTCTAGCTTGAGCTGGAACCCAAAAAAGTTTTCTTCTGTCCTGTAGCTAGCAGCACAGAGGGCCTCAGCCCTCAGGCTGGGTCTTCTTCCCCCAAGAACAAGAGACTGCTGTTCTGGGCCTTAGGCTATTTATAAATCCCTCAGCCCCATGCTGATTACTCTCCTGACCAGGGACTGGCTTAGACTGTAGGAATATTCAAGCTGGGGTTTGCCTCTCCCACCCACTATATTCCAGAACTGATTGGAATGCAGGTGCAGGAACAACCACAAGCAATTGAGTACTGCTCCCCTGCTACAGAGAAGCCAAAAACTAAATGTACCTCAACCATAGCAACTTAACTAGGAGGGAGGGTGCTACACTAATAACACAGCATATCAGCGCAAACTATGGTGGTGAGACCCCAACCAATCAGCGATGGTGGCCACTGGGCAGATGTCCCAATCTTCAACTCCATATAAAGCGGGGAAGAGCTGCCAGGCTCTTATTTAATTTTGTGATCCCCACTGGGGAGATTTTCCCCCACTTCCTGTCTCTTCCTTACACCAGGAAAAAGAAAAGGGGACGGTCACATGCCAGAAAGACAAGGGCAGCAAGAGAGTGCCCCGAGCGATCTCTCATCATTTTCTGGTGTCTTTGTTATTGGGCACAAACAGGATTGAGGATTCAATCCAGCTCCCTTCAGCTCCCCATAACCACACATTTTATATTTACCTCTTTATGAGCTTCTGAGGGCATGCCTAACAATTTATCAGCAGTTAGAGAAGAAAACCATCAGCATCATCAAGGTGACCCTGGATCTCAGAAGCTGGACTGACTGGATAGATCTCTAAGTCCTTAAAAGAAGGGTAGGGTTTTGAAGACCCACATATGTCATTGTAACACTTATAGAACCTTAGATGACACAATCCAATGACCTAGTTGTGTTTAGGTGACACAATCCTATGACCTAGTCGTGGGTTAGGTGACACAATCGTGTGACCTAGTTGTCTATTCTGGTGTTCTATTTCTCTGTTCTTGAGCTTTATCACCCAGACATAAGATATGCAATAGGCGTGTTATCGACAAATCAAGGGAACATGACATGCTGGAAGCATATATCACAGTTCCTCATACAGTTTTTGGTGAATGGGCCCTGAATCACACCAAAAGCACCGTTCTACAGCAGCTACGACTCTCATGAAATCTTCATACCCTGAAGTATGCCACCTTGCACCCCATTGTAAGCTAGCTTTCTGCAAATGTAGGCATGTTTTGCACAAATTAAGTGCATGGACAGACAGAGGAGAAAAAAGGTACTAATACGTGCACTATTTAGTTTTAATGCACTGCATATTTCTGCACTATGACCTGCTTCTATTGCCCCATCTCCTCATTGCTGCTCTACAAGAAACATGAATCCCAAAGAAAGAAGCCAACAAACACTACCATTATTGGAAATGCAACACTGCCACCTAGTGGACAATGTGCAGTAAGATCAGCACTGACATTCTTTAAACGGCTATGCAAGCAGTCAGATGCACATGCACAATGCAAATACTGGTAGGTGTTCTTTGGCCCAACTTTGGTCATAAACAGGAATGCTCATTTAGCTTATGTGTGTTTGTTTTCGTGCTGCAAAAGAGAGATACAGTGGAAATGCCTTTGACAGTTCCAAAGGCAGGGGAAGCAAAAGGAATTGCACATTTTCTACATTGTTGGACTGCTTCTTACTCCATGCGACCAATGAATCTTAAATCTGATTTTAAACAAGACCCGTCAGTATGTTTACTAGTCTGCATGAATACATGTAACAATGCAAAGCAACAGTATCATTTTTCAGAAAAGCTTCATCTTTTATTAATAAAAAGCCATCCTTAAGTTCTACTCCATGACTTTGCATAGGCTGAAGGTTATCAGTCTGCCGCTGGCAGGAGGGAGCATTTCTCCTTTCCTGCAGTAATCTGGCAGCAACACTAACTTTGAAGGCAAGAGGCCACAACAGAGCCCGATTGGTGGCAGACATTTGCGAACACAGCCAAAAACTTCAAAGGGAACAGGATTTACAGGGCTGTATTATCTCTGAGCTGGGAACTCAGTCCAGGCAGTAGATGGTGACCCTGGATGATAGCTCAGTATTTCTGGAAAGAAAAGCAGAAATAGCTTTGTCAGGGTGGAGTACTGGGATCTCTTTATTGGTGTATAACACGCACCTTTCCCCCTGAAAATCGGGGGAAAAATCAACACGTGTGCGTGTTATACGCCAATTCCCGGCTGCCTCAGAGGGAAGGAGGGGAAGAGCACCGCCGGATTACACAGAGCCATGATCTCCTTTGTACCTGACACTCAGTCACTCACAGTCCCGCCGCCTCCTGGCCCAGCATTAGACCAGTGATCTGTCTATCGTAGGAGCCGGGCCAGGAGGCAGGACTGTGATGGACTGAGCGCTGGGTACACAGGAGACTGCGGCTCTGTGTAATCTGGCACTGAGCAGTCTGCAATGTTGGGCAAAAGTGAGGCTGCAGACAGGCACTGAGCAGGCTACAAGGTTGGGCAAAGGTGAGGCTGCAGACAGGCACTGAGCAGGCTGTATTGATGGGCAATGAAGAGGCTCCAGATGAGTACTGAGCAGGCTGCAATGTTGGGCAAAGGCGAAGCTGCAGACATGCACTCAGCAGGCTGCATTGATTGGCAATGGAGAGGCTGCAGATGGGTACTGAGCAGGCTGCATTGATGGGCAATGGAGAGGCTGCAGACGGGCAATGATCAGGCTGCATTAATGGGCAATAGTAAGGCTGTAGAAGACCAGGCTGCAACAGTGAGGCTGCATATCGGCACTGAGCAGGCTGCAATGATGGGCAATGCAAAGACTGCATTGAAGGGCACTGAGCAGGCTGTATTGATGGGCAATGAAGAGGCTCCAGATGAGTACTGAGCAGGCTGCAATGTTGGGCAAAGGCGAAGCTGCAGACATGCACTCAGCAGGCTGCATTGATTGGCAATGGAGAGGCTGCAGATGGGTACTGAGCAGGCTGCATTGATGGGCAATGGAGAGGCTGCAGACGGGCAATGATCAGGCTGCATTAATGGGCAATAGTAAGGCTGTAGAAGACCAGGCTGCAACGGTGAGGCTGCATATCGGCACTGAGCAGGCTGCAATGATGGGCAATGCAAAGACTGCATTGAAGGGCACTGATCAGGCTGCATTGATGGGCAATGGTGAGGCTGCATTGATGGACATAGGTGAGTCTGCATTGATGAACGCTGGTGAGGATGCAGATTGGCACTGATAAGGCTGCATTGATAGGCTGTGACCCTTATTTTGATTCAAAGTTTTTTATTTAAAATAGGCAAAAGTTAAACCGTGCTAATGTCAAAAACAAGCTGCAGCCAGACACTAAAAATAGGAGACAGTACTGTATTCAAGGCTTCGCTAAAAAGGAAAAGAGGCCAGTGATGGACACTAAACAGGTATTGTAAGGTAAGTCTACTAAAACCACAATATTTCCACTCTTGAGCATCTATTACAAGATTGTCCACATATGTGTTATTCTCACACCGTAACACCCAGTGCATAGGTAAATAAAGTGCATCCACCACCTGATGTATGGAGGCTTACCAGACCCAGCTGTATATAAAGCGATGGCTTTTTCCCCAGCCTGGGGTAAAGATGACACAGCCTGCCTATCCAGATGGTGCCTTAAAATCTTCCAGTCTAATGCGTCCTTAGTATGACGAAACCTACGTTGGGAGGACGCGTTGACATCATCACTGTTTCGATCCCTGCCCGGGAGACGGGAACCGGCCGTCCTCTTTCTTCCTGTGGGTATTTACCATCCTTGTGAGGTCCGAGTACCGGGGAGTATATATGGTCTTATCTGTGATCCTATCCTGGCTGACATACTAAGGACGCATTGGACTGGAAGATTTTAAGGCACCATCTGGATAGGCGGGACGTTTTTCCTTTTTAGCGCAGCTTTGAATACAGAACTGTCTTTATTTAAAATGTACGTTTTTTTTTCCTGAAACTTCCCTCCTAAAATTAAGGCGCTTGTTATACGCCGATAAATACGGTACTTAGAAGAATTACACCGACATGTTACTCACCAAGTACATGCTTAGAGCATGTTGGAATCACTAAGACGTGTTTCTCTAAAATGTCCAACCAGGAGAGATAATAATGTAGACCTGGTATTGATAAATGGGGATAAAGTGTCTAATGTTGAGGCGGGAGAAAATTTGGGTTCAATCAATCACCAAAATCTTTGGTTTGGTATAAGGATAAAAACTGAAAATGTATAAGAAAACACAAGTTTTTTACTTTGCTGAAGCAGTGGAATTCCTAAAAAAAATGAATAAAAATTTGGAATAAAATGTCAGGAGTCAGTTCTCAGTGGGCACTTTTCTAGTTTACCCTACTGCAGTAAACTAAATTATATGTCAAATGTTTAAATAAAAGGAAGAGAAAAACGTTATAATTTACTACTAATGTAGGTAAAATCTTAAAGCGGAACTGTATCTGAGCACCACAAAAGGAAAATGCTACTTAATTAATTTTCAATTATCAAAGCAAACTTGCCCATCCATGTCTCTATGCTTTATTTTGTTGAGAAATCACTTTGAAAAACACCCCCTATTTCTAGCAGGGTCACGTTGTAGCATTTGCTTCCTGGAATCCATCTGTCCTTAGCTCTGACATGCAGGCAGGAAGGTGTGCTTAGCTGAGAAAGTATGACATAATTTTGGCCTAGGTCAGAAACCAGGATGCAACTGAAGAAATTTTAAAAGAAGTGGGTTTTAAACAGGCTGTCATAGCAACCTCTTCTCTCTACTACCTGGCCTGGCTTTAGTACCTCCCAGTGCAGGTTGCTCTGCCTCGCTTTGCAGGGAGATTGATCCCTCTCTGGAGATTTGACCCCGCCGTGATAGCGTGCAGGGATCCGTTAAATCCGGGAGCCGCTGAGAGCAAAGCTGTCCCTTATAAACACAGAAGGCTTCAGTGTTTACAAGCGACAGTAGGGAGCGGAGGGCGAGAGCCGGAGGTGGTGGAAAGGAGCTCTGCCACATTCCAGCTGCAAAACTGAGTGCGAGGACCACATGACAAGGCCTGATGGACCAGATTAGTCCGGGCCTTGTGTTTGACATTTGTGCTCTATATAGACCTTTAGTTATCACTAGAGGGGTCATCAGCAGGAGGAAGAAGGTCCTGATTCCTCTATATAGATATTTACATAGGCCTCATTTCGAATACTATGTCCAGTTCTATAGACATCACTTACAAAAGGTAGAACAAGTCCAGAGACGGGGAACAAAATGGTGAAAAGTTCAATGGATAAAATGTATTGGGAGAGACTGCAGGGGCTTAATATGTACAGTCTGGAGGAGAGAAGGAATTTTCAATATGACACCAAGATCAAGAACATGGGGACATGACCCCAAGTCAGCAAAGGAAAAAGTCAAAGCTAACCCTATAAAGTATTATTTTGCCAAAAAAGTAAATATAACAAAAAATGAGCCCAGGTAATTCATATGATGGCACGTTTTTCCGGCCCTCATGATATCGTTGGAACTCCTGAGTGAATGTTCTTTTCAGCGACAGACTTCTCTCTGGCACCTTTGGCTACCCGTTAGGGGAACTTGCCAATTAAGTATGTGTAGCTGATTCTTTGGCTTTAATTAAGCAAATTCCTGTTTCCTGGCTTTTGTTACCCGTCCCTGGGGTTGGTTTTGTGGCCTGGGGGTAGGGCCTCCCCCTTGAGGCTTTGTCTGTTCATCCGCATCTGCATTCTTGCCAGCATTCCCGACCGGGTCGGATTAAATATCACATGCATCTCTTCAGACATCACTAAGTTTTCTGTTCTCATAATAATTTTGTTCCAACCATATATATCCCCTGAACCCCTGAGGAAGCTGACAGAGGCGAAACATGTCAGGATGAGTTGTCTTTTCATGCTATACTGTTGTATACAAATTGAACCAATAGTTGAGATATATGCTATTAATATATATGAATGATACTATATCTGGGAAAGAAACTCTACCTTTGGGGATATTCTTCTGGTCTGAACAAAATATGGATAGGAAAAACTCATGTTTTTAAGTGGTACTACCCCCAGTACGTCTTTTTTACAATCTTTGTAATAAAAAAAAATGTACCTTTATATATGTGGTATTTATTCTGAGAGGAGGATCCCAGCACTTCTAAAGTCCTACTCTTTGCATCATATTTCTCTCTGTTTTACCAAAAGTCTAGTTGATTCTTGGAACAGAGGTGTGGGTGTACTTTGGAGTGCTTAGCGCACCTGCTCAAGGTGTCTGTGATAAAAACAGTAACGAGTCTTGAAACAGTTCAGATGTACAGAAGAGGGGAGGGGGGTATCGCGGGGAAGCTGTATACAGTCCAATGTGCTTCTACAACCAGGCCTGTGTGGGGATTCAGGCTAAGGAGATGATGTAGGCAGCCAGCTATCAGAGCAGAAGGAACTCTGTGGAGTAGAGAAGATGAGAGAAGAGCGGCGCCAATCTGAGTGCAACCCTCAAGTTAAAAACTCAAATTTTAATGTGTGATAAACTCACATTTCAGCAGTGTAAAACAAGCATGTACAGTATCTCACAAAAGTGTGTACACCAGTCACATTTTTGTTAATATTTTATTCTATCTTTTCATGTGACAACACTGGAGAAATTACACTTTGCTACAATGTAAAGTAGTGAGTGTACAGCTTGTATAACAGTGCAAATTTGCTGTCCCCTCAAAATAACTCAATACACAGCCATTAATGTCTGTGACCCATTGTGTGACCCATTAGTGTTACACAGTCTCATGTGTAAAAGGGGAGCAGGTGTGTTAAATTTGGTGTTATCGCTCTCACTCTCTCATACTGATCACTGGAAGTTCAACATGGCATCCCATGGCAAAGAACTCTCTGAGGATCTGAAAAAAAGAATTGTTGCTCTACATAAAAATGACCTAGGCTATAAGAAGGTTTCCAAGACCCTGAAACTGAGCTGCAGCCAGGTGGCCGAGACCATACAGCGGTTTAACAAGACAGGTTCCACTCAGATTATTATATCTTTTCATGCGACAACACTGATGAAATGACACTTTGCTACAATGTAAAGTAGTGAGTGTACATCTTGTATAACAGTGTAAATTTGCTGTCCCCTCAAAATAAATCAACACACAGCCATTAATGTCTAAGCCGCTGGCAACAAAAGTGAGTACACCCCTAAGTGAAAATGTCCAAATTGGGCCTACAGTGTCAATATTTTGTGTAACCACCATTATTTTCCAGCACTGCCTTAACCCTCTTGGGCATGAAGTTCACCAGAGCTTCACAGGTTGCCACTGGAGTCTTCTTTCACTCCTCCATGACGACATCATGGAGTTGGTGGATGTTAGCGACCTTGCGGTCCTCCACCTTCCGTTTGAGGATGCCCCACAGATTCTCAATAAGGTTTACGTCTGGAGACAGTCCATCAGCTTTACTCTCAGCTTCTTTAGCAAGGCAGTGGTCGTCCTGGAGGTGTGTTTGGGGTCATTATCATGTTGGCATACTGCCCTGCGGCCCAGTCTCTGAAGAGAGGTGTTCATCCTCTGCTTCAGTATGTCACAGTACATGTTGGCATTCATGGTTCCCTCAATGAACTGTAGCTCCCCAGTGCCGGCAGCTCTCATGCAGCCCCAGACCATGACACTCCCACCACCATGTTTGACTGTAGGCAAGACACATTTGTCTTTGTACTCCTCACCTGGCAGCCACCACACACGCTTGACACCATCTGAACCAAATAAGTTGATCTTGGTCTCATCAGACCACAGGACATGGTTCCAGTAATCCATGTCTTTAGTCTGCTTGTCTTCAGCAAACTGATTGATGGCTTTCTTGCGCATCATCTTTAGAACAGGCTCCCTTCTGGGACGACAGGCATGTAGACCAATTTGATGCAGTGTGTGGCATATGGTCTGAGCACTGACGGGCTGACTCCCCACCCCTTCAACCTCTGCAGCAATGCTGGCAGCACTCATACGCCTATTTCCCAAAGACAACCTCTGGATATGACTCTTAGCATGTGCACTCATCTTCTTTGGTCAACCATGGCAAGGCCTGTTCTGAGTGGAACCTGTCCTGTAAAACCGCTGTGTGCTCTTGGCCACCATACTGCAGCTCAGTTACAGGGTCTGAGGTGCAATGTTGAACTTCCAGTGATCAGTATGAGAGAGTGAGAGCAATAAAAGCCAAATTTAACACCTGCTCCCCATTCACACCTGAGACCGTGTAACACAAACGGGTAACATGACACCGGGGAGGGAAAATGGCTAACTGGGCCCAATTTGGGCATTTTCACTTAGGGGTGTACTCACTTTTGTTGCCAGCGGTTTAGACATTAATTGCTGTGTGTTGAGTTATTTTGAGGGGACAGCAAATTTACACTGTTATACAAGCTGTAGCAAAGTGTAATTTCTTCAGTGTTGTCACATGAAAAGATATAATAGAATATTTGCAAAAATGTGAGGGGTGTGCTTACTTTTGTAAGATACTGTGTATATATATATATATATATATATGTATGTATGTGTATATAGATAGATAGATAGATAGAGATATATATATAGATAGATAGATAGATAGATAGATAGATAGATAGATAGATAGATAGATAGATAGATATAGATATAGATATAGATATAGATATAGATATAGATAGATAGAGATATATATATATATATATATATATATATATATATATATATATATATATGTATATATATATATACAGATATAGATATATATTGTGGGAGGGTAGCTCGTGGGGATCATCTTTCCTGAGGAAAAGAGTCAGCGTGCAGGCAACTTTCTTTAAAATCTGGCTGCTTGACAGGTTTATTTAGCAAAAGGTTTACAGGTTATAAAACAAACAAAACAGAAAATAAATCCTTGCCGTCCAGTGCTAAACTAAACAGTATAGTTTCCTATACGGTGTGGGGCTTGCCCCCGACACCCACAAAACATAACCCAAAAGGCAAACCTTATATTTTAAAGTCCAAACAAGCACATAGCTCCCTCAGGTTCCCCTCTGAGTTCCAGGTCAGAGCTAGAGTGTGATTTCTCTTCCTAGTAGTTTAAAGCAGCTGAAGGAGGAATTGAGTGGACCATAAGCTTCGGGCCGGAACCAGCTCTGCCACGGTGGCTGGTAAAAACCAAGCCGGATTCCCTCTAGTCCATCTCAAGTGAACGCATGCGAGGCAATAGATATCAATAGTCTACTATCCCATCTTGCATAACGTCACAATATATATATATATATATATACAGGGTGGGCCAGGGTGAGCACCTGAAACTACGGATACTGGAAGCCTGTGCTAGCATTTCTCCTGCGGTGTTGCTATCAGTGTGTGAAGAGTGGGAGAAGAGGGTTGCATTGACAATCCAACATATATAACACTGCAATACGTTCTACCCTATCATCTGATAACTATAGATAACGGAGCGTACGCAAGTGAACTCTACCTGATCTCCCTTAGGCCGAACCAAAAATGGTCGGTGGCACCGTCTCGACCAAGGCCGGGCTTCGAATACCAGGTGAGTTAAGGAGGAAGTCGACGAAATTTGATGATCCTTCTCTTTAGTGTGAGATCGAGACTGGACCTTGAGTCTCCCCTTGGACTCCCTCGATACACGAACAAACCTGAAATTTTATATTCCAAACGGAAAACCCAATACAAAACACCCACAGCCCCCGTTCGGGGTGTGGCATATCCTTTGATATGACAAATCAAATCGTGACC
>BLSH010257403.1:466953-477839 GCA_018402905.1 Glandirana rugosa | reverse complement strand
AAGTACACCCGTTAGGCCCTAACTACGTCCAAGGTATGCAACTCGAATTCCTTCGGGTGCGATGGACAAGGGCACAATGAAAGCAGAACAATATCTTCATTGATATGAAAAGAAGAGACATCGGAGGCTATGGGGGTAGCTGTGCCGCCTTCACTGCTTCAGACCCTGAAGCGCAACTTCCCATTTAAATGGACGCACACTGCGCTGCAGTACTTGGGCACGCTCATCCCCCCGAACCCGGCAGATATATACACCCTTAATTTCCCTCCTTTACTTGACAAGGTGAAGACAATTTTGGATAAGTGGCAGTCGGGCCTTCACTCATGGTTTGGTCGCTGTAACATCATCAAGATGTCCATATTACCGAAGTTCCTCTACCTTTTTCAGGCATTACCTGTGGACATTCCTGCCATTTTTTTCCGCCAAGTGAACTCGCTTTTTACGAGATTTATTTGGGGGCACAGACGACCCAGGCTACGCAGACATCTTATGACAATGCCTAAATGCCACGGAGGGGTGGCCGTCCCAGATGCTCGGAAATACTACCAGGCGGCCCATTTGGGGCGCTTGGTGGATTGGTGTAGGCACGGCACATCCAAGCTCTGGACGACCGTCGAACAGCGCTGTAGTCCCATCCCACTACGTCGTGCGCCTTGGTGCTATGCCTGGCTAACACCCCTTCTCAAATCTCACCCTACCATTGGCCCAACGATTCGCATTGGCTCACTAGTCTGCAAAAATGAGGTCTTCTCGTCAGCCTGTTCACCTTTATTCCCTATTCTGGGTAATCCTGCGTTTGCTCCAGGCACTGAGTTGGGAACCTTTCGTGGCCTGCTGGAGGGGGGCTGCTTCCAAGCCTCCCACTTCTTGATCTCAGGGGCCTGGCCTTCGGTCCCGATGCTGACGCGTCCGGATGGAAGGTTTGGGCTGTCCCTGTGGCAAGCATTGCAGCTATCCCATTTTCTTCAGTCACTGGGCCCCCCAGCATGCTTTAACCGTCACACTACGCTGTTCGAATCTTACTGCATGGAGGAGGACCCACTCCCCCGCCCCCTGTCCAAGATGTATATGATTCTGACCTCCCCTGCCGAAGAATTTGTGTTGCCCAGTCTACGCAAATGGGAAAGGGATCTCAACAGGACCTTCTCACCTGTTCAAATTCAGAACATGATCCATCTTACCTTTAAATCCTCCATTTGCACCCGCACACAGGAAAGTAACTATAAGATCCTGACCCGCTGGTATTATACCCCGTCGATCTTACATAAATATTCCCCTACGGTATCAGATCGCTGCTGGAGATGCCGAGAGGAGCAAGGGACCCTACTCCATATCCTCTGGGAGTGTCCAAGAATTAAGAATTTTTGGTCTGAGGTCAGGAGAATCTCCCAGCGCTTCACTGATTTCCCTATCCCCGACGACCCGGCCTTTTGTCTGTTCCACTGCTCCCAGATTCCACTTAAGACTTATAAGAAGTCGGTCCTGCGCCACCTGTTGAATGCCGCTAAGGCTTGCATACCATTATGTTGGCGAAGCCCCGATCCCCCATCTGTTGCTATGTGGCTGAACAAAGTCAGGAACATTAATCAACTGGAGGACTTGGTCCTCACCTCCCAAGACAGGAGGGAAAGTTATACTAAGACTTGGGCATGCTGGAATGTGTTTGTGTACTCGGATGAGGGTAAGGCTCTCCTGCGGGAGTGCTCTGCAGACGGGGGCCCTTGAACATGTTATCCTAGCTACTATTGTGGCGATCTCCATCCATCTTGGGCAGGTATCACTCTACCACTCCCCCCCCCCCTCCTGCACCTACCTATCCCTCTCCTTACTCCCCCACCCCCCTTTCCTCCCCCCCTTTTTTTTTTTTTTTCTTCCTCCCCTCTCTTCCCCTCTTTCCACTTCCTCCTGATTCTTGGATTCTCTGATCTTTCTCCCTATATTCTATTGTACTAGTCTTTGGAAATCGAGAGGACCGTTTGCTCATACCCCAGATGGCTCGTAGCTGTTAGCCGGGGGTCTGTGGTGGACGGACCTCTACTTATGCGATCTGGTGTTATTTAAAGTCGCCCTATATGGTTAGGTTACGGGCGTAATATTGGTATTTTTGGTGGAATTTAATATTCTGTTTATCTTTGTACATCTTGTTGTCTTCGACTGATGGATGTAATACCTTTATTAATGTATACCAATAAAGAATTTGAAAAAAAAAAAACAGCTCTGAGTGCCCGCCACCCGCCCAGCTGATCGGCTACAGCCCTGGAGCCTCAGATTCCACCGGCGCGGTCGTGCCCAGCAGCACAGACGCACGGACGCCGGGAACGGAGTGGATTTACTATACATGCTTGTGTTACACTGCTGAAATGTGAGTTTGTTATCACACATTAAAATTTGAGAATATAACTTCAATGCTGCACTCAGATTGGTACCGCTCCACTCTCATTGATGCTTGAAACAGACTTTTCCAGCATTGTAAGTCAGTCAACAGGCAGTGAATTTAAACAGGTTTGGGACAAACATAGACCTATACACAGACCAAAAAAAGAATATAATGAAAATAATCCAGAGCGCAAAATCACATTCAAATCTTAGACGTACACTTAGGGGAAGAATCCAGGATCCAGGGCAAAGTCCATAGGGGATACTACATTATAAGGTTCTATCTGTGTCCGCTGTTATTTGTCTATACTCAGACTTGATGACCTTATGGTCACTACTTGATCTTTTTGTGCCATCTATCTACTATGTTTCATTTAACTGCTTACCACCCGCCTCATTGTAAAATGACGGATGGGTGGAAGCCCTATTGTAATGGGAGGACGTAATCCCGAGAACGGGCTACGCTCCAGCATGATCTGATCACTATATCGGTCTGCGGCTACTGTTGTGTGATCGCTGTGACCAATCCGAAGGAATTGATTCCATTTGAAAAGGTGCACTGAGAGGTAATGATTCAGCGCCTTTAGATCCAGGATAGGCCTTATGTCCCTGTTCGGCTTTGGAACTGAGAACAGGTTTGAAAATCCAGCCTGTACCCTTGAGACACTGTGGGGATGCCCCAATTGCCCTGAATCAGCGATTCCCAAACTCCTGCAAACTGTAAGAATCTTCCCCCCCACTCGCACGAGTGGGGGCGCCCCTTCACCAGAAAGGTTTGGTGACAGTTTTTAAAACACTTTTGGACCCAAAGCTTCTTTTGGCCTAGCCTTGCTGCTTGTCTCAGGCCCAAGCTCCCCATTGCCGTCAAAACTGCCTAGGGGCAG
This sequence comes from Glandirana rugosa, assembly GCA_018402905.1. NCBI lineage: Eukaryota > Metazoa > Chordata > Amphibia > Anura > Ranidae > Glandirana > Glandirana rugosa. Next base: position 474,579 of record BLSH010257403.1, on the reverse strand, counting down.
AAAAGCCTGTGGAAGCAGATGCTGATCCACAAAACACTTAGCTGCCTTCTTTACAGGAAGATAATTTCTGAATGTACTATTAAGATCCTCCCCAAACAAACGTTCCCAATGAAATGGAAAACCAATGTAGCCATGTGCTCCCTTGAGAGTGGCTGGTAGTAGTGGTTCACCTTATAGCTGCCCTCAATCACACCATATATCACACATCCCGAGACACTGAACAGGCCGGCTCTTGTTTTTGTTGTTTTATTTAGGGGAAATAACTTGGATGGGGATAAGGGATGACTGTGGGAGGCCCAAAGAATTATGATACACAAACTCCATATACAGTCTTGTATATGCGCACTTGCACTGCAGACCGTCCATCTGCACACTGTTACTCCTCACAACTCTCCAGCACTCAACTTGCTGGCCGTTTCTTCTACAGTTTTCTCTCTAGCACAGAACTTGCAGATTATCACTCTTAATTCTCTCCAGCACTTCACTTAGTTTTCAACCTGAAAGGAAATTTATCAAGCGTCTCTACTCCTTCCTCTTCACTGTGACTAGCACATGGTGAGGCCTACTCTGTGTTAACAGGACCTCAGGAACACCCATTACAGGCCAGGGATCACGGGCACCTGAATGTGTAGCAAAGTTCTACCCGGGCCTTTGATGGACTACAACTCCCAGCCCATCCTTCTTCCAGGTCCCACCGACCTGCTTTTCCGTAGTGACTCTCCTTCCCCTGACTGGCTCCCAAGGCTTCCACAGACTGTCTACTATTCTCCTCCCAGCCTGCTCCAGCACTTTCTCCTCCAGCCCACAGGGACCGTCACTCACCACACCAGTGGATCATTTTAAAGTCTCCCTCCTTGTAGCACCTCCACTGTTCTCCTGTTTCCCTGTGCGACTCCAGGAATCACCACCACTCCTGGCTGCACCCGAACTTCCAGGCCCCAAGGTCAACCCCCCCCCCCAGATGGGGGCAACCTCCCAGGTAGAGGCCTCTGCAGTGCCTCTGCTACATCTCCAGACTTCCACCCGACACTTCCCCCAAATTGGGCTGACTCAAGAGTATTTAACGAGGCCTGCCCCCTTTCAATCCTGCTTTGGGGTCTAAGAGGGGCTAAGGGCTCCTTGGACTACTTCAGATGGCTCCACCTATCTCCCAGCTCTCTGACCAGAAACCTTTCCCAGGTTTCTAGAAAGAAGTGGGAGGTTCTGGTGACCTCATCTGTTAAGTCCACCCAATCCTCCCTAAGCCTCTCTTCCCAGCCCAGATGAAAACATTCAGGCCTGCTTTTACACTCAGGCCTGACTAGAATTTACCTCACCTAGCAAAAACCTGCTAGAAAACGCACCTACTCTATGGGGGCGCTACACCAGCTAGCAACCTTTTGTAAGGCAGCTCAGCTGACCAGCCTTTTAGCCACAAATTTCTGTGCATGTGCACAGATAAGAGAGCCAACCAGGAGACTTGCTGTATAGAGTCCCTAAGAGCATCTATAACAAGGCATAAGCTTGAGAGAAATCTGCCATTTCCTCAGCAGAAACTTCCCCTCTATTTAGCCTAAAGCACCTTGTATTCCCTGGCAGTCTCCCATCCAAGCACTTACCAGAACCGAGCCTGCTTAGTTTCCGAGATGAGACAAGATTGAGTGCGTTCAGGGTGGTGTGGTCATAGACAAATCCCAATTGCTGCCCCTGCGGGCTGAATAGGGGAACCTGACAGAGAGAAGGAAGTCCTTAACAAGGATTCCAGTTTATTAGCAAGGCCCCTGAAAACCTGTGCATTCTCAGGGAGGAGATAGGTGCATCCACAGCCGCTATGCTCCATTCTTTAACAAACTTTTCCTCCATCTGATATAATAGAAAAAATCTCTTTGGAGGAACAAAAAATCATATCTGGGAGTTCCCAGCCAGAATACACCACCTGTTCCAATAATGAATGAAGGATGAACGGGGCACACCTATGCACTTTGTCAAGGTTTTAAAAAACCTAGAGAGGAACACAGGGTCTCAGGGACCTCCACTGGAGGTAACTTAAAAGCTGTCCGCACCATCTGCACAAGAGAGTGGATCAGAAGCTTTTATGACTGAGAAGTTGACACAATCTGAGCATCTTCAGGTCCTGATTCTCCAGAAGCAAAGTTCTCTGCTTGAATAACAGCTAAGTCATTTAACTATTACCTCTTCTACCTCTCTACTCCTGCTCCAATACAGGAGGATTAGGGGAAGGGGACCTGTCACACCTTCTGTCACCCTGTGTGACTGAAGCAATCATACCAGCAATCTTGCTTTCTAAACCAGCCAAAGCTGATGGCATGTCCTATTTGAGGTAGAAGCACCAGTAGTAGCTACAATGCCAGATAGGCGCAGCGGCTGTGACAGCCTGGTCCCCTCTGGTCTTTCAGGGTAGGTTATGACAGCAGAGTTCCTACTAGCCTCACGGATGTGGCTGTAGGAGTGAATACTTTTATATCTTCCTACTAGCCTCTTCAAGTGCTGCCGGTGGAACATTTGTGCCCCTTTCTCCCCCAACTGCGCTTTCTGGAAGACATAGCTTGTCTAAGCGAATTGTAACTGGCTTGTGTGAATAGTACCACATAATCCCCCTGGAAGACTGTAGCCCTCAGACCATACAGTCCCCCACAATTTTGCAACATAAATTGGGCTACCACTTGCTATTTTACCATGCATGTGGCCCGAGGACCAGGTCATTCGGCTTTTTTTTTTCACTGAACTGCAAATTGACAGAGCAAGGCTCCCTCTAGTGGGTAAGCGAAAAAGTGCAATCGTGCAATCCACACTTTTTTTTTTTTTTTCCAAAGAAAAAACCATGTCAGCCCAAACAAATATAACATTGCAGGGGATAATAAAAGACATGCCCCTGTTTTTACAGGGGTCACTCCCTATTTCCGCTGCAGGACATTGACATAGGACAGAGGTCCAATCTTCACCCATCACGGTGGGTTTTGTCATCCAAGGACTGGGTACCCTTGTTATAAAGAGGGTCCACTCCCTTGGACCTATACAGCACCCTGCAGGAATTGCCTTAGTTCTGAAGTGCCCAGGATTCCACTATGCAGGGTCCAGCGCCTCTTAGGGTCACATTACAGGCAAAGCCTTGCTGTGTCTTCTTAGCGAGGCTCGGGTACCATTTATCTTAGCATAGCAGCCTTTTTGAAATGGATCAGATTGTTAATGCTGTCCCTTGATTCTCAAGAACCTGTTTGGGACTACAGCATGGAAGCTCAAGAGAGCTTAAAAGTGATCATCCACCTTTTAGACATTGGCGGAAAAACTGAAGTACTTCCTGTATGGGAGGGGTTATATAGAGGGGGACTTCCGGTCTATTTTTTCGTCTGGCCGTGTCCATTGACCTATAGGTGACGTATAACCCAGTAAGTAATGATCATATAGTCTGCTCTGTGTCCCGTGATGTACGAAAGAGAAAGTGCTCAGTACTGAAGTGGTTAAATATATATGTGGCACAAAGTCTATTTTTAGTTTGCAGATGAAAGAGAATTCTGTCATGTGAAGCACTGCACCAAATCTATATTACTGCAAAAAAAAAAAAAAAAAAAAAAAAAAAAAGGAAGAGACTGATTGTAGCGCACAAAACTCTGCCAAAAATACATGTACAATAAAACCTTGGATTGTGAGAATAATTGGTTACAGAAACATGCTTGTAATACAAAGCACTTGTATATCAAAGCAAATTTCCCCATAAAAAATAATGGAAACTCAAATGATTCATTCCACAGCCACTTATTTATATAAAAATTATGGCAATGCAGAATACAGTACAGTATAAAGTGTATGGGATTCACCTCCTCCTTTGCTCGCCTCCAGGACTTTTCCAGAGCCTCTCCAATTCTATGGAACTCCTTACCCATCCTGTCCGATTATCTCCTACTCTATTCGATTTTAGACGATCTCTGAAAACCCTCCTCTTCAGAGAAGCTTATTCCACCCACACCTAAAAACTACATTTTTATTTTCCTTCATCAATTCATCCCCCGCAGTTATTACCTTTTGTTTCACTTGAATCTCCCTTCTAGATTGTAAGCTCTAACGAGCGGGGCCCCCTGATTCCTCCTGTATTGAATTGTATTGTAACTGTACTGTCTGCTCTCATATTGTAAAGTGCTGTGCAAACTGTTGGCTCTATATATAAATCCTGTATGATAATAATATACGCGGCCAGAGGTCTGGGGACAATATGAGCAGAAGGAGGATCACAGTTTTAATGTAAAAAAAAAAGTGGAATGACTCCCAGAATGTTAAAATCAATATCCCGCGTTAAAGAGTCAAGTGCTCATCCATGTAAAGCCACTGGTGTCTACAGTAAAGCTGCTGGTGTATACATTAATGTATGTGGCCAGAGGTCCGGGGGCGCTGATGGCTCCCAGCACTTCCTGGAGAACTCGGGAGACACTTGGGAACTGTTGACACTTCCGGGTGCTTCGAACACATTTTACACCCGCCCCCCCCAAGCTAGGAGTGTCTCTGAATGTCTCCGAGTTCTCCAGGAAGCGCTGGGAGCCACCAGCGCCCCTGGACCTCTGGCCACATACTGTATACACCAGTGGCTTTACATGGATGAGCACCAGATTCCTTAACGTGGGATATACATTGTGAGAGTAATTCCACTTTTTTTTACATTAAAACTGTGATCCTTCTACTGCTTGTCTTGCAAGACAGTGCTCGCATATCAAGTTACAATTTAAAAAAAAAAAATGTTGCTGATCTTGCAAGACGCTCGTATATCACATTACTCGCAAACCAAGGTATTACTGTACATGAGTTTTTTCCTTTTTAGCTCAGTTTGAAGTTTATGGGGTCAAAACTAACTAAGCTGCACCGAAGGAAGCTCCTGCACCTTTTCGAAAAAAATCACACACTGCACCATGTTGCATTGATGTGAACAGGCATCATAGAGAGAATAATGCAATTTCTATTGTCAAGTAACGGCAGAAGCAAGAGATATTGCACTGGTGAGAAAAGCACCAACAATAAATCATTGCCTCTGTTACAAAAACAAAAAATATTGTGTTGATATACACAGGCAGACAAGCAATGACTGTAATGCAGAGACAGGTGGACAGACGAGATGTACAGAATGTACCATGTGCTCACCTGATATAGGGCCAGGGAGTGTCCATATCGCTGAAGGGGCCCCCGCAGGACCGGTACTACGTTCCAGATACTGCTCTCCACATTGTAGCTGCAGGAAGACCAGAAGGGGATGGTGAGATCCAAATCAAAAATGAATGTCTCAACTCACTGAGCCATAGCCACAAAGATTATTATTTAGCAGCAAGAGCCAAAGAATAGCAATCATCAGCAACACCAAGTAAAATACTAAAGTTTTCTTAGCATAGAAAGATGGGAGCAGGGCATTACTGGCTTGCTTTTAATGGTCTCTATGTGTGTCATCCTGGATCCTTTACTACACGGTGAGACACTGCCCTTCAACAAGCACAGGCACACCAAGCATTGTGGCACTTCACTGGCTTCATGCTGGTTCAGGTTGGTGACTCATTATGTAGGAGGAAAGGATAATCTATACATACAGTGTACACACACTAATTCCCACTTCACAATTTAAGTGGACTTCCAGACAATTATTTTTATTTATTTTATATTAAAAAAAAAACTTGTGAAATGGGTAGACTTTTATTGCTACCTGTGTCACTGGGACAGGAAGTGAAGCGAAATCTCCCCAGAGGTGTCACAGACAGCACTATATTGCTCCACCCAAAAGATAAAAGGTCCATGGAAGTGACTCCATCTTATCGGGGTCCCCAGCTAGCACTCCTGGCCCTCTCTCCTGCCAAGTGTCCACAGAGGAAGCAGCTTGCTATTGGGGCATCTAAGCAGGCTCATTCCCAAGCCTCTGCTCTATATGTCCATTCACACTGGCCCCAGCCACTCTCCTCATTGGCTCACTGGTTGTGATTGACAGCAGTGGGAGCCATTGCTGTCTCAGCCAATGAGCAGGGAGAGTCTCCGGAGAGCCAAGGCTCTCAATGCACATCGCTGTATGGCGATGGGGCTCAGGTAAGTATTAGGGAAAGCTGGGGGACTGCAGCACAGAAAAGGTTTTTTAAGTTCATGCATAGAATGTATGAAGGTAAAAAACCTTGAGCCTTTAGAACCACTTTACAGCGGCGCTTCACCACTTTTGGGGGGGAGCGGGCACCTGGTTTTGACAGGGACCCGCTCACACTTCTGGCTCAGTTCCCCGCAGTTCAACCCCCTTCTCCTTCAACCCCCCACAGCCGGCCTATTGAGAAAGCACAGCGCCATTCATGCATGCGCAGGAGGAAACCAGCTGTGAAGCCGCAAGACTTCACTGCCGATCTCCCGTAGGCAAGATGGCGGCGGCAGCACCCAAGAGGCGATTCAATCATTTCGAGTGAGGACAATGCTAGATGCCTGGACAGGTAAGTACTCTAATAGTAAAAGTCAGCAGCTACAGTACCTCTTTCGTGCTCCAGCCGACTCCGCCACTCTCCTTCTCTGGCCAAAATCCAATGGCATCATCATGTACAATATAGGGACATTACCCCGTATTGTATGCTGAGGAGGCTGAAGTGCGACCAGAGCTTGTCACAGCTTACAGAGCAGGCTGTGGGGGACCAATCCCATTGCTGAAGGGACACTGCTGGAGTGGGGAATAGGGTAAAAATGTACACCTTATTCATGCACCCTTAGACCTAAAAAACCTTTATGTCTTGCAGTGCATTGAGGGAGGAGAAGGCTCTGCAAAGGTGGGTCTTTTAAATTACCTGGAGTTAGGCTTTAAGGGATGTGCTCCCACTGTGTTCACACACCACCATCTTCAGAAAGGCACACACACCAGATGAAATTGATCTCAGATTATACAGGTCGAAGAGTGCACATTACAGAATATGTAAACCCAACACTTCATATTCCTGATATATGCCTGCTGTACCATGTACTTGTATGAGAAAGTAACTGGTTCTCTTTGTATTGCTTCCTTTGTCTGAAATCCCTGGTGTTCCTGGCAGTCTCTCTGCTTTCCTATTAGAAACTGCATGAGAGAAGAGCGTGGCTTAAATGATCAGGAAGAGATCTCACTAGAGCTCTGACCTGGAACTCAGAGAGGGATCTGAGGAAGCTCTGTGTCTGTTTGGACTTTAACCACTTCCCGACCGCCGTATGCAAAATGACGGCCGGGAAGTGGCTCAGTTATCCTGACTGGACGTCATATGACGTCCTCAGGATAACAAGCCGCCGCGCGCCCAGGGGGGCGCGCATCGCGGCGATCGGTGGTGTGGGAGGTCAGTCTGACCCTCCGCAATGCCGATCTCGGTAAAGTGCTTCGATCCGAAGCACTTTACCATGTGACCAGCCGTGACCAATCATGGCTGGTCACAGTGTAATACAGGAAAGCCGTTTATCGGCTTTCCTGTACTCAGGTCTGTAGACCTGATGAAGGGAGAGCCGATCGGCTGCATACCTGACAGGGAGGGTTTGTGCTGATGATTTATCAGCACAGCCCTCCCTTGGATCGCCACCCAGACCACCAGGGAGCCTGCCCAGGGACCACCAGGGATGTGCCCACCCAGGACCACCAGGGAGCCGACCATGGACCACCAGGGCTGTCTCTTA
>BLSH010257403.1:450469-466898 GCA_018402905.1 Glandirana rugosa | reverse complement strand
ACCTGTGAGGGACCGGGATATAGTCCGACAGAGAATATGTGTAGATCTAATCGAGTACCCCTAGTTGAAAGGACTCCTTTTATCAGTCGCACGTCCGTTGAAAGAAATTTTAGACCGCCGAACGGTCCAAATAACCATTTTCTAAACGTCTTATTTTTGTGTGCTTTGTCTTTTATTTAGAAACGGCGGACCGCGATTTGATTTGTCATATCAAAGAAGTGATATGCCACACCCCGACCGAGGACTGTGGGTGTTTTGTATTCGGTGTTATGTTTGGAACAGAAAATTGGTGAAGTTATGATACGTGAATCAGTGCCCGTCAGTGTAGCCTCATCAGTGCCCACCAGTGATGGAGAAAATGTACTTATTTACAAAGTTTTGTGACAAAAATAGAGAATTTTTTATTTTTTTTTCAAAATTTTCGGTCTTTTTTTATTTGTAGCGCAAAAAATAAAAACAGCAGGGGTGATCAAATACCACCAAAAGAAAGCTCTATTTCTGGGAATAAAATGATAAAAAGTTTGTTTGGGTACAGCGTCGCACGACCGCACAATTGTCATTCAAAGCGCAACAGCACTGAAAACTGAAAATTGGTCTGGTAGTAAAGTGTTCTAAGTGCATAGTATTGAAGTGGTTAAAAGACAAGGTTTGTATTGTGGCTTATGTTTTGTGGGTGTCAGGAGCCAGCCCCACACCGTATAGTGAAGAAACTATACTGTTTAGTTTAGCGCCAGGCGGCAAAGATTTATTTTCTGTTTCGTGTGTTTTTATTCTGCAAATCTTTTACCAATAAACCTGGCAAGCCGCCAGATTTTAAAGAAAGTTGCCTGCACGCTGACTATTTTCCTCAGGAAAGTTGATCCCCATGAGCTAATCTCCCACAATATATATAGTGACAGTATGGTTCCCTGTCATGGTGTTTGTCGCCCAGGATTCTCAAATATGCAGATTGAGAGGCTCCGGGAGGATTGCTTAATTTGGAGGAAACTGTTTTATCAGTTTCCTCTGTGGTTGGTAGAATCCAGTAGGGGACCTGGAGCCTGCAGAATTCATAGTGATCTGGGTGGGATGAAATCTCCAAACCTGGGACGGGGATTTTGGAATAGTCAGGAGATTAATTGTTCAGGTGTGTGGGGGTCTAATAGCAGAGTCAGGACCAGGGTTCTGGGCTTCACCCTCCCGAGGAGCCCAGGTGTGCAAGGGAGAAGCGTGCATGTCTGCCCGAGACAGTCTGTCAGAGCAGACAGAGGGCCCAAGCCTGTGGGCTGGGGCAGCAGGGAAGCTGTGTGGGAAAAGAGCTGATGGAGGAACAGCATTTGTACAGTAACACAGGGATATTGTGTGACAGGGTTAGAAGGACCGAGGCACAAAGCCTAAGCAGTGGTGCTGCTGTTAAAGAGCGCCAGGTGGCTTGGTATTTTCTGTTAATATTGTTGCTGCAAGTTGAAAGTAGGGGTCGACCATTTATCGGTGCTGCCGATTATCGGTGGGCGATATTCACTTTTTTTTTAAACATCGGGATTGGTCACAAACTTACCGGTGTTACCGATATTGCTTCAAGGGGTTGTATCGGGGTGATGCATACAGTTGCACGCATCACCCCGGTACCGTTCTTTTAGGGCGGACAGTCAGCTTTCTTGTAATAACAACCGATGTGGCTCAGCAGCCACTGGGCTGCTATTAGAAGCAGCGGGAAGGGACGATCCCCCCCCCCCCCCCCACACCAGGGTTTACCCGTCCCACCTGGAGGCCCGAGCGACCAGCCGGCATGTCCGCTGGCCCGAAGACCCGAACAAAGCAGATCTGGCTTTGTTCAGTTGTCGGATCTAGTAATACAGAAGCTATGTCATGACATCACATCCAGATTACTGGCATCCTAAAGGTGACGGTTTTAAAAAATAGAAAGTATTCAAAAACGTCAATCTTGACATTTTGAATACTTTCAAGTGCAGAGGGGTTTGGGGTCTTATAGACCCCAGATCCCATCATAAAGCTTACCTGTCACTGCCTATTACTGTCACAAGGGATGTTTACATTCCTTGTGACAGCAATAAAAGTGATACAAAAAAAAAAAAAATTAAAAGGACAGTGTAAAAATAAAAAAGTTTAAATCTACAGAATATCAGCACCTGATATCGGCTATCAGCCTGAAAAGCAGCTGAAAAATCGGTATTGTATCGGCCCTGAAAAAATGATATCGGTCGACCCCTAGTTGAAACCCCTACATGGGATTCCTGGATGGACTGTTTATTTTTGTTTTATTAGAAGTAAGCCAACAAGCATTAAAAGGCATATCTGGCATGTCTCAGCTCACTGGAAAGCTCTACACTTAAGCCAAATAACCCCTAAATATCCCAATATATATACATATACACAGAAATGTTTTGCCTTTCATTTCTATTTTAATCCAAATGGGTTGCTTTACAAGAGGGTTTATATATACTACATTTATGTAGCTCATCTCTGTGTCACAGTCTGACATAGAGACAAGACCAGAACCCATGGCAGTGGGGGGAAATAGTAGGTGTTGTTGCTGAAGGACCGGTGGGATTACATGACTGCTTTCTGCATTATATGTACGGTCTACAATGAGAGATATTTATGGATATTGAGTGATGATAAAAGGAAATTCTATTTGGATGGCTATATCTACACCCATTATGAAGATCAACATGTGGAAGTTAACATGCACTAATGCATTAATCTGAAAGGTTCCTAGAAGCTGCAAGCTATAGTATAAACTAAGGTTGCACTGATACTTGTATTGGTGCCGATACCGAGCATTTGCATGAGTACTTGTACTTGTGCAAATGCTCCGATGCTTGACCTGATATCTGGCAGGAGGCCAGTACACCCAGCGTCCTCAGTGTAGCAGGGGAAGGGGGGCTGGGCAGCCTCACAGATGATCGGTGCGGCGGAGAGGGCAGTTACAAGCACCGATCTCCCTGTATAGCTTTCCTGAAAGCCGCTTCTCCTCCTTTCCCTTCCGCAGCTGACAGGGAGATTGGTGCTTGTAACTGCTCCCCCCCCCCCCCCGATCATCCCCGATTGTCCCCCTGTGTCCTCCCCGGCTCCTCCTATGGTCCCCTCTAGTCCTGGATGTGTCAGGATGGAGAGCGGAGGATGGAGAGCGGAGGAAGGAGCCAGTAAATCTGTAATTTACCGGCTCCTTCCTTTTCCGAATGCACAGAGTCAGTGATCACTGACTGTCCATTCATAACTGAGCATCGTCTACTGTGTTAACGATGCTTCAGTTTCAGGGGCGGCCGGTCTACAAGGGGCGCCGCCTCCCCGCTGGCTAAGAAGAAAAAAAAAAAAAAAGTCAGCCCGGCCCCTACAGGAGGCGCCGGTACATTGAATTTTTTTTTCGGCTCCTTAGCTGTCACCTGATAGCCAAGTAGTGAGCCTATTGGTCAGCCATTAAAGACTATGGATGTGCGCTGAACAGGCGCACATTCATAGTCTGATTGGCTGCCCTGAGCCTGTGGCTCAGTGTGATTGGATGGCATGGATGCGGTGGGTGGGTCACTGTGGCGGCGGACGTGACTCCAGCTCCCAGAGTAGACCCTGACCGCATGACCTTGCCACAACGAGCAACGGAATGATGGGGATAGGCTCCAGCCATCTCTCCGCATGCCGATCTCTGCACCCTCATGCCTGCCTTTTAGATGGGGTAAGTGCGGGACTTGTCTCGCCTTGGGGGGGGGGGGGGGTCTCTGCAAAGTACCCCACCTGTGATATTGGCTGCAAAGTACCCCACCTGTGATATTGGCTGCAAAGTACCCCACCTGTGATATTGGCTGCAAAGTACCCCATCTGTGATACTGGCTGCAAAGTACCCCCACCTGTGATACTGGCTACAATGTACCCCCACCTGTGATACTGGCTGCAAAGTACCCCCACCTGTGATACTGGCTGCAAAGTACCCCCACATGTGATACTGGCTGCAATGTACCCCCACCTGTGATACTGGCTGCAAAGTACCCCCACCTGTGATACTGGCTGCAAAGTACCCCCACATGTGTTATTGGCTGCAAAGTACCCCCACATGTGTTATTGGCTGCAAAGTACCCCACCTGTGATATTGGCTGCAAAGTACCCCCACCTGTGATACTGGCTGCAAAGTACCGCCACCTGTGATATTGGCTGAAAATTACCTCCACCTGTGATATTGGCTGCAATTAACCCCCATCTGTGTTATTGGCTGCAATTTACCCACACCTGTGATATTGGCTGCAATTTACCCATACCTGTGTTATTGGCTACAATTTACCCCACCTGTGATACTGGCTGCTATATATCCCACCTGTGATACCGGCTGCTATATACCCCACCTGTGATGTTGAGCTGTATACTGTGTCCTGTGATGCTGAGCTGTATACTGTGTCCTGTGATGTTGAGCTGTATACTGTGTCCTGTGATGCTGAGCTGTATACTGTGTCCTGTGATGCTGAGCTGTATACTGTGTCCTGTGATGCTGAACTGTATACTCCTGACACAATATGTGGAATACAGGGGACAGAGTGAGTGGATTCTATAAGGGGTGGGGCTTATTACAAGTAGGAGGGGTCAAAAAGGAAGTGCGGGGTCTGGCGCCCCCCCCCCCCCATCCTAAAACCTCACCAGCAGCCACTGTTCATTTTATGAATTAACAGGAGCCTCGGTCTCCTGTCCATTCATCTTCGGTGCAGTTGAGGTTGCTAAGAAAGGGACTGGGGAATCTGTGTCCTCAGTCCCTTTCCCTGTCTCAAAGGGGAGATGCCAGGGGTCTGTTTAGACCCCTCATATCCCCTCAAAGCCCCCCCCAACAGGGTTGATAAAAATACAAAAATAAAAAAAGGGAAACATTGTGATAAATATTTAAAAGTGAAATTGTAAAAATAATAAAAAAAAAACACTGACACCGTCCACTCCCCCTCCACCCCCAAAAAAAGAAAGCATTGTAAAAAAATAAAATAATAAAAAAATATATAGAGTGTAAGAAATAATAAAAAAAAAATATTGTAAAAAATAAAATTGTAAAAGAAAATAAAATAAAAATCAAAAACTAGTCCATGCCTCATCAGTGCCCATCAGTGCTGCATTTTCACGTGACATTAAAAAAAAAGTATCGGTAATCAGTATCAGCGAGTACTTGAAAAAAAAAAGTATTGGTACCTGTACTCGGTCTTAAAAAAGTAGTATTAGTGCAACCCTTGTATAAACATTTCAACATACTTTAAAGAGAACCATCATAGAAAAATCACTGCACAGTGAGAGGCTCCAAAGCACACCAGAATTTGCATACAGCGTGAAGCTAAGTTCAATGGACAAATACAGGCAAAGGAGCAAAAAGAGGAATTTTGCCCTCCTTTTGGTATTTTAAAAATCAAATTTTTTCTTTAAGTGTTGCCTTGTCCTTTCTCTTTGGCTTTTCAGGATAATCACTCCTCTTCTATTCTGGACATGCAGAATTAGGGGCATTTTAGGCAGGCAGACTCATCTCCTTGTATTATCACTTACTTCAGTACCATCTGGAAAGCGCTGTAGTTAAACGAGTAGCCGCCCATCACCCACATAAACTTCCCGTGCATGACCGCCTTGTGCGACGCCCGGCCCACTGAGGGGCTGAAGGGTTTTACATTGGGCAGAATCCAGTACGAGTCAGTTGAGGGAACACTCAGTGAACAATCTGGACCTGTCAATGATAAGAAAATAAAAATGTTAGTCAGGTGGACAACAGAATGGCCAATGAAAGACATAGATCCAACGTACAATGTAAGCAAGCAGTATGGACACCACACCAATAGTCAAAGAGTCTAATGATAGCCTAAATAAAAAGCCATTTTGAACTCTTTGACTATTGCTGTGGTGTCCATACTATTTCTTTCTCAAATCAAAAACCCTTATCTCTAAGTAGATTGCGGACAGGTGATTAGTAGATCACGGTCTGGGCTTGTTGACTTGCCACCCCAGAGCATCAAACAAAGTGCAATGCAGAGGTACGACTAGTAAAGTTGGAGCAGTAGTAGGGAGCAAAAGCCGTATCGGCCAATGCCTCCTCTGTAGTGCTGGCTCCTGTCCTATGAAGAGTGATCCCAACTGCACCTCACCTCTTATCCTGGCTAGCGGTCTCTAGAGTGGTGCCAGCAGCAGGAAAGAAGAGATCTTCAGGTCAGTGTGAAGCAATATACTGGGCATAATAGTAGAAGGCTGCTTTCATAATAATGCGCTGCTGTTTACCCACACCACGGGTGCAATGTACCTGCAGCTTTCCTGCGGGTTTGCTGCGCTTAGCCATATACTTCTATTATATCCTGCTGTTTTACCATCCCCAACTTTATGTGTGAATGACCCTAAGGGTGCCGCTACCCAATGCAACTAAGGGCTCATTCACAAGGGCAGCAGGCACTGCTGCTCCTTTGAAAAACGATTAGAGTGCATGTTGACAGGTGGTGAGGAGGCGATATGTTGTCTCCTCACCACCTGATTTAAACCAATGATTGCCATGCAGTCCATGCTATTTTGACATGGTAGTACGGCCATTCAAGGTTTCAATCAGGTGTGAGGAGGCAACACTGTGCCCGGTGATCTTTGATTTCTCCAATGTTGTTCAGGTAGATCTCCATCTCTTTAAGGTTACTTACCCCTGCTCTAGGGGGTAACTCTTGTAGATGTGAGCAGCCTCACCGAAGCAAGTCAGCTTGATGATTTAAAAAAGTCTCTTATAATACTGGATATCAATAATAGAAGATCCACCACCTCTTATTTATGTAGCTGGATTAATCCAACATCAGAGAGGTGAATAAAACTACAGATGGAAATATTTTTTGGCAGTTAGAACAATAGGGCTCAGAATTTCCATGTGTTGTAATCACATTGCACAATCTTGTGTACCAACATCCATTTATAGGTGATGTCACTTCTGTAAAATATAACATATCTGGAGAGCAATCATGTCTTCCCAGTAAAATATAACTTATAGCTGGAAAGCAGTGATGTCACCCCAGTATAATATAACATGTGGACAGCAGCAATAACGCTTGTGTAATATATATATATATATATATATATATATCTAGGAGAGCAGTGATATCACTCCTGTATAATATTTTCAGATTCCTGGCTGTCTGTGTCCTCAATAAAAGATTAGACATTCCACCCAAAGAGCACACCAGTGCGAACGAGATGTCTTGACGTGGTTGACCACAGAATGCTTCAGAACCAGCACATTCAGAATTTAATTAACTGGCAGATAAAAGGGATTATTGCTTCCTGTACCCGCATCATCTATTGTGGTTGGAACCCTGCTGTCATGCCTGGGGATTTTAGGAAAGTTGCTTTCCACAAGCGCTTCTGGTCGTTCCATTAGTTTGGAGGCCATTGTGATCTGGTAAGCTGCTTATTGAAACTTTGGTGGTGGTTTCACTGGACGTGTGTTGTGAAGAGACGGGGGTTTTTTCATATAATCTTTCTCTTTGGGTGACCACTTCCTGTACTACATTTCCTCTATGGACTATATTATTTCACCTCATATCAACGGTTTTGATCTTTCATTTTGACAGGCGCTGCATTTATGTGTTTTTATTTATGCTTGTGGTATTTTGTTCTATGTACCAATGCTAGCAGCTGTTGTTCTTATCACTTTTATGCTAGTCTGAGCAGAGATGCATCTTTTTTCTTATACACCTGTACAATATAGCTCAGCCCTCAAATTTTCCACTCGCCATGAGGGCTGGCAAACATGGGCTGCCTCGGGGGGGGCGAGCACCGCTGGTAGGTGGGGTGGATTTGGAGCCGTTCTCCCAGTGATCGCCCGGGAAAGAGAGAGGAGAGCAGGTGGCTGTATCATAAGAGAGCAGGGAACATCGCTGTAACAGCTTTCATTAGAACTGCCGCATGTTCTCTGCACTCGCAGTCACATACAGTCCTGCCTACTGGCCGATAGACAGATCACCCGTGCAATGCTGGGATGTGTGACGTGTATCAAAGTACCCGGGCCAGTAGGCAAGACTGTATGTGGCGGAGAGCATGGGGAAAACTCAGCAATTCAAATGATGTTCCCCACTCTGTGATGATGATGCTGGCAATCCTCTTCTTCGCCTTACTTCCTCTACACAGGTAGGCTGCATTGATGGGCACAGGTAGGCTACATTGATGAACACAGGTAGGCTGCATTGATTCGGCACAGGTAGGTTGCATTGATGGGCACAGGTAGGCTGCACTGATGGGCACAGGTAGGCTGCACTGATGGGCACAGGTAGGCTGCATTGATGGGCACAGGTAGGCTGCATTGATGGGCACAGGTAGGCTGCATTGATGGGCACCAGTAGGCTGCATTGATGGACACCGGTAGGCTGCATTGATGGACACCAGTAGGCTGTATTGATGGACACCGGTAGGCTGCATTGATGGGCACAGGTAGGCTGCATTGTTGGACAAAGGTAGGCTGCACTGTTGGGCACAGGTGAAGCGGCATTGTTGGGCACAGGTAGGCTGCATTGTTGGGCATAGGTAGGCTGCATTGATGGACACAGGTAGGTTGCATTGATGGACATGGGTAGACTGCATTGTTGGGCACAGGTAGGCTGCATTGTTGGGCACAGGTGAAGCGGCATTGATGGACACAGGTAGGCTGCATTGTTGGGCACAGGTGAAGCGGCATTGATGGACACAGGTAGGCTGCATTGTTGGGCACAGAGGAGACTGCATTGATGAGCACAGGTGAGGCTGCACTGATGGCCACTGAAAGTTGTTGTTAATATTTTTTGTAACTTAATTCTGCATAAAACATTTAAGTGTCATCTCATGAGATAATTTATGAGGGCGTGTTTAGGGGTGGGGCAGACAAACCTCGCCGTCTAGCGCTACACTAAACAAAGAGATTCCTCTCTATACAGTGTGGGGTTGTCCCCGGCACCCACAAAACATAAGCACATAACAAACCTTGTTTTTAGAGTCCAATTTAGCACACACAGCTCTCTCAGCTTTCTCCCTCTGAGATCCAGGATCGAGCTCTAGTAAGATCTCTTCCTGATCATTAAATGCAGGTGGAGAGGGGTTTGAGTGGACCAGAAAGTCCAGGCCGGAACCAGCTCTGCCACGGTGGCTGGCAAAACCCGGGTCGGACTCCCGCTAGTCGCCTCAAAATGATTGCATGCGAGGCGACAAGTATTGCCCATCCACTGTGGTGCCTCGCATAACGTCACAATATATATTGTGGGGTGTTAGCTCAATGGGGATCACCTTCCCTGAGAAAAAGGTAGTCCAAACGGCAGGTTTTCTTAAAAGTGGACTTTTAGCCAGTTTTATTTTAAAAGGTTGCATGAAAATCAAACAAACAAAACAGAAAATAAATCCTTGCCATCCAGGCTCATACTAAACATTTCCCGTTTTCCTAACTGAGCGGTGAAGGGCTTCTCCCATTCACCCACAAAACAAAGACAATGCAAACCTTTTGTTTCAGTTATAAAGCAAACTTCAGTTCATCATCTCTCTCAGGTTTTATGGCTCCTGAGTCCCAGGCCAGAGCACATCTTTTCTCTACTCCCGCTTATTTATACCTCCTGTTGGTGGACAAACAAGTGTACCACAAAATCTGGTCTAGAACCAACCCTGCTAAGGAAGCTGGTAACACCTGGACAGGATTTTGCCTTAGTTCACTGAAAATGAACGCATGCAAGGTGAAACATAACGTCCATCGATCATCTCGCCTTAATAATGTCACAATATATACAGATGTTCTCATAAGTTTACATACCCTGGCAGAATTTATGATTTATTGGCCATTTTTCACAGAATATGAATGATAACACAAAAACATTTCTTTCACTCATGTTTAGTGTTTGGCTGAAGCCATTTATTATCAATCAAATTAAATTATAATGACAACAGAAACTACCCAATTTACCCTTATCAAAAGTTTACATACCCTGGTGATTGTAGCCTGATAACATGCACACAAGTTGACACATAGGGGTTTGCACGGCCATTAAAAGGTAACCATCCTCACCTGTGATCTGTTTGCTTGTAATTAATGTGTGTGTATAAAAGGTTAATGAGTTTCTGGACTCCTGATAGACCCTTACATCTTTCATCCAGTGCTGCACTGACGTTTCTGGATTCTGAGTCATGGGGAAACAAAAGAATTGTCAAAGAATCTGCAACAAACAGGTAGTTGAACTGTATAAAACAGGAAAGGGATATAAAAAGATATCCAAGGAATTGAGAATGCCAATTAGCAGTGTTCAAACTCTAATCAAGAAGTGGAAAATGAGGGGTTCTGTTGAAACCAAACCACAGTCAGGTAGACCAACTAAAATGTCAGCCACAACTGCCAGGAAAATTGTTTGGGATGCAAAGAAAAACTCACAAATAACTTCAGGTGAGATACAGGACTCTCTGAAAACATGTGGTGTGGCTGTTTCAAGATGCACAATAAGGAGGCACTTGAAGAAAGATGGGCTGCAATGGTCGAGTTGCCAGAAGAAAGTCATTACTATGCAAATGCCACAAAGTATCCCGCTTACAATATGCCAAACAGCACAGAGACAAGCCTCAAACCTTCTGGCACAAAGTCATTTGGAGCGATGAGACCAAAATTGAGCTTTTTGGCAACAACCATAAACGCTGCATTTGGAGGAGTCAACAGGGCCTATGATGAAAGGTACACCATTCCTACTGTGAAACACAGAGGTGGATCACTGATCTTTTGGGGATGTGTGAGCTACAAAGGCACAAGAAATTTGGTCAAAATTGATGGCAAGACGAATGCAGTATTATCAAAAAATACTGGAAGAACATTTGCATTCATTAGCCAGGAAGCTGCGCATGGGACTTACTTGGACATTCCAACATGACAATGATCCAAAACACAAGGCCAAGTCGAACTGTCATTGGCTACAGCAGAATAAAGTGAGGGTTCTGGAGTGGCCATCTCAGTCTCCTGACCTCAATATCATTGAGCCACTCTGGGGAGATCTCAAATGTGCAGTTCATACAAGACAGCCCAATAATTTCCAGGAACTGGAGGCTTTTTGCCAAGAGGGAATGGGCAGCTTTACCATCTGAGAAGATAAAGAGCCTCATCCACAAATACCACAAAAGACTTCAAGCTGCCATTGATGTTAAAGGGGGCAATACATGGTATTAAGAACTGGGATATGTAAACCTTTGATCAGGGTCATTTGGGAAGTTTCTGTTGTCATGATTTAAAAAGATTAAACACAGTTCATTGATAATAAATGTCTGCAGCCAAACACTAACCATGAGTGAAAGTTTTTGTGTTCTCATTCATATTCCCTGAAAAATGGCCAAGAAATCATAAATTCTGCCTGGGTATGTAAACTTAGGAGCACAACTCTATGTGTGTGTGTATATATATATATATACACACACACACACACACACACACACACACAGTGCCTTGAAAAAGTATTCATACCCCTTGAAATTTTCCACATTTTGTCATGTTACAACCAAAAACCTAAATGTATTTTATTGGGATTTTATGTGATAGACCAACACAAAGTGGCACATAATTGTGAAGTGGAAGGAAAATGATAAATGGTTTTCAACATGTTTTTACAAATAAATATGTGAAAAGTGTTGCATGCATTTGTATTCAGCCCCTCTGAGTGATTACTTTGTAGAACCGCCTTTCACTGCAATTACAGCTGCAAATCTTTCTGGGGATGTCTCTACCAGCTTTGCACATCTAGAGAGTGATATTTTTGCCCATTCTTCTTTGCAAAACATCTCAAGCTCTGTCAGATTGGATGGAGAGCGTCCGTAAACAGCAATTTTCAAGTCTTGCCACAGATTCTCAGTTGGATTTAGGTCTGGACATTGATTGGGCCATTCTAACACATGCATATGCTTTGATCTAAACTATTCCATTGTAGCTCTGGCTGTATATTTAGGGTCGCTGTCCTGCTGTAAGGTGAACCTCCGCCCCAGTCTCAAGTCTTTTGCAGACTCTAACAGGTTTTCTGCTAAGATTGCCCTGTATGTGGCTCCATCCATCTTCACATCAACTCTGACCAGCTTCCCTGTCCCTGCTGAAGAAAAGCATCCCCACAACATGATGCTGCCACCACCATGTTTCACAGTGGGGATGGTGTGTTCAGGGTGATGTGCAGTGTTAGTTTTCCACCACACACACACCGCTTTGCTTTTAAGCCAAAAAGTTCAATTTTGGTCTCATCTGACCAGAGCACCTTCTTCCACATGTTTGCTGTGTCCCCAACGTCTTCTCGCAAACTGCAAATGGGACTTCTTATGGCTTTCTTTCAACAATGGCTTTCTTCTTGCCACTCTTCAATAAAGGCCAGATTTATGGAGTGCACGACTAATAGTTGTCCTGTGGACAGATTCTCCCACCTGAATTGTGGATCTCTGCAGCTCCTCCAGAGTTACCCTGGGCTTCTTGGCTGCTTCTCTTATTAATGCTCTTTGCCCGGCCTGTCAGTTTAGGTGGACGGCCATTTCTTGGTAGGTTTGCAGTTGTGCCATTCTCTTTCCATTTTCGGACGGTGGATTAAACAGTGCTCCGTGAGATGTTCAAAGCTTCGGATATTTTTTATAACCTAACCCTGCTTTAAACTTCTCCACAAATTTATCCCTGACCTATCTGGTGTGTTCTTTGGCCTTTGTGATGCTGTCTGTTCACGAAGGTTCCTTAACAAACCTCTGAGGGCTACACAGAAAAGCTGTATTTATACTGAGATTAAAATACACATTAATTAGGTGACTTCTGAAGTCAATTGGTTCTGCTAGATTTTAGGTAGGGATATCAGAGTAAAGGGGGCTGAATACAAATGCACGCCACATTTTTCAGATATTTGTAAAACATTTTGAAAACCATTTATCATTTTCCTTCCACTTTACAATTATGTGCCACTTTGTGTTGGTCTATCACATAAAATCCCAATAAAATACATTTACGTTTTTGGTTGTAACATGACAAAATGTGGAAAATTTCAAGGGGTATGATTACTTTTTCAAGGCACTATGTGTGTTTGTGTGTATGTATATCGTTTCATGTGACAACACTGAAGAAATGACACTTTGCTACAAAGTAAAGTAGTGAGTGTACAGCTTGTATAACAGTGTGAATTTGCTGTCCCCTTAAAATAACTCAACACACAGCCATCAATGTTTAAACCATTGGCAACAAAAGGGCCGCAGGGCAGTATTCCAACATAACAACCCCAAACACAACTCTAAGACGACCACTGCCTTGCTGAAGAAGCTGAGGGTAAATGTGATGGACTGGCCAAGCATTTCTCCAGACCTAAACCCTATTGATCATCTGTGGGGCATCCTCAAACGAAAGGCTCCGTGATGTTGTCAAGGAGGAGTGGAAGAGGACAAGAGGGTTAAGGCAGTGCTGGAAAATAATGGTGGCCACACAAAATATTGACACTTTGGGCCCAATTTGGACATTTTCACTTAGGGGTGTACTCACTTTTGTTGCCAGCGGTTTAGACAGTAATGGCTGTGTGTTGAGTTATTTTGAGGGGATAGTAAATTTACACTGTTATACAAGCTGTACACTTACTACTTTACATTGTAGCAAAGTGTCATTTCTTCAGTGTTGTCACATGAAAAGATGTAATAAAATATTTACAAAAATGTGAGGGGTGTACTCACTTTTGTGAGATACTTTGTATATATATATATATATATATATATATATATATATATATATATATATATATCACCACTTTCCAAATAGAACATAGAAAGAAAATAGGTAGGACCAAGTAGAGGAAATTTTAGGTGCATTTATATTTTTGTCAGTCAATTTTTATAAATGAATTTACAACAATAAAAGTCTTTTATATAAAACAAATTTCATGAATCTTTATTTATACACGTAATCTTTAGGAGAACACTTTCTGTAAACCAAGAAGAATTAGGACAAGGGACTCATCATACTAATTGTAAGTCGTGTCTCTTGTGCTGATTTTTGTTTGTAATTTAAGTAAAACTTAGGCCTTAATTATAGAATACATTTCCATATGCCTCATTCTTATATTTGCTATAATTTCCT
The DNA here is from genome assembly GCA_018402905.1 of Glandirana rugosa. Taxonomy (NCBI): domain Eukaryota; kingdom Metazoa; phylum Chordata; class Amphibia; order Anura; family Ranidae; genus Glandirana; species Glandirana rugosa. Next base: position 452,863 of record BLSH010257403.1, on the reverse strand, counting down.
TTGTATATGTGTTCAACAATATAATATATTTCTAATACAGAGAGACAATTCTGTTATCTTTGCCACATATTACATTCAAATATAGGATGACTGGCCACTATGATGCTACAAATAAACCGCTGCTTCAGACAGTTATTGGAAATGCTGATCTAAAATACACAATATAAATACAGTAAATATATATATATATTCATACAACATATATTCATTATCATTACTATTATTTAAACATGTTCATGATTACACTTACAAAGGTGTCTATTCTTCTATGGGTCTCTGTAAAAGCATATAAAAATCCTCTCCTAGATTGTAGAGGGGACAGCAGAGCATGAATCAGATCCTTATTTATAACTACATATTTTTAATTTTTTTTTTTATCTTCCTCAATGTGAATAATAATTGTCACCTGCGGAGAAATGAACGTAACTCCAAATGAGCTATTTATATAATAAAGAGTTTAGTACTGTAATGCCTGAATTTATGTATCAATATAACCTCAATATATCATATGCCTGTGATAATCACTTTTGGCCACCAGGGGTCACCTGCAATTGTTGTTCACATAATAAATCACAGAGGAATATATCTTGGATTCCAATTCTTATAAAAAATTAAAAAAAATACGGATCAATGTCTCATTGCAATCCTATTTTGTTGTCTTCACACACACACACATATATATGGCATTTGTATAGTGTGTGCGTGTATCCAGTTTTTTTTTTTATCTTGTAAGTAAATGGGAATCCAAGATACATTCCTCTGTGATTTATGTGAATAACAATTGCAAAGTGACCCCTGGTGGCCAAAAGTGATATATTGACTTAATATTAATATAAAAAATCAGGCATTATGTTACCAACTTCTTTAATATACTCTATAAATAGCTAATTTATAGCCATGTTTATTTCTCCGGGGGGTTAAAAATCCTTATTACCTTTATTCACATTGATTAAGAACAAAGAAAATAAAAAGGTTAAGTTACAAATTCGTGTCTGAATCCATAATAGCCATTTAAAGTAAATATAAACATATATATCTGACAATGAATATATGATGCGTGAATATATATTTACTGTATAGATATTAAATAGCTTCAGCGCCTAGCATCAACCAAAAAAGCAAGAAAAACCACAAAAACAGGCAATAGGATAAACAGACTGGATGTACTACTCAATGGCACCATCCAATGGTGCCCCTCTTACAAATATAACCAGCTGCGGTAATACAATGGCTAGTAGCCGTATTGAAAGTAATAATAAAACAATTCACCGCGCTCACTTAGAGGTAGAATAAATAAATGAAGTATTTTTAATAGTCCTTAGTGAATAGCTGTTTTTCAGAGGATTAGGCAGGTATGGACCATTCCCACTTATGGTGAAAAAAAGATGCTTGTGCTTAGACCATGCTCAATCACATAGGTGTACACTCACCCCTCTTCCAGTGACCACCTATCTCTAGTGTGGTCTAGTAAGGTTTGTTGGGGAGTGTCACCTATAGGTTTTTCCGGCATTCTGCACCTCCAGCAATTACTCAAACATAGGAATCACCGTGTATATGGAGAGAAAAAAAATCTCATAGTGCAAATATCGTTTTAAAATGTAATCGGTTAAAAAACAAATAAAGTCCAAACTCACATTTATAGGTGCCCGTAAGTCCTGGCACCGAACGTAAGGGCAGCCGATTTTCTTACTGGGGAAATCAACCCAAAACTGGCGTCTGTAGTCCGGTCGATCGTGCCGGCTCCCGTTCATTTCCCCGTACTCGGCGCAAGCGGAAGTGCGTCGTAACTGCACGCCACGCTATGGCCATCGTAGCTGTGTGTCCTCACACAGTACCTTACATGCGGTACCCAGCTCGCACGGCTTTATGTGCTGCTTCCCAAGTATCAGGCCATTTCGTGTTTGCACGATCATCCCTATCCATGCAGAGGGCCACGTTCCTGCCACCACCAGTACCTAGCCTGTTTGACCCCCTAGACTGAAAAGATTTCTGGTGAGTGGGGCCACATGTGGGGGCTGTCACTAAGCACAGTGGATCGTTTTGGAGCACCATTATCACTTTTCAAGCACTTTAGTCACTTTATATATCTTTTGGAACTTTTGGTCACTATATTTTTGCACATTTTTGCACCCAAGATGGATTATTAACCAGACTGTTTATATCTACCTTTATAATTGGATTATTGTAATAAGGATCTATTTTTTGTTTCATGAAATGTTACATCAGGCCTCGACAAACCCCAGGCGCCAGGTCGCCATGGCGACCAGAAATCGCGTCCTGGCGAGTGACTGCCGTTTCTTCTCTCCCCATGGTAAAACAGCGAGCGACAAAATGGTACCCCTCTCTTCTTTGCCGTCAGTGAGCGGTCCTGCGCTAAAGACCAGCGGTACCGCT
>BLSH010257403.1:433002-447412 GCA_018402905.1 Glandirana rugosa | reverse complement strand
GTTTTTAGGAGGGAGGACTGAAGGTCAAGTCGCCAGTGTAAGACGGGGGGGAGTGATAATCTCAGTCTCACCAAGAGACCAGGTACCACCTCAAGTAAGGAAACTTCATCAATATAAGAACCTTTTTCTAAGTCTGAGCGACTTTAGTTTCTCCTATCTGGGCAGAAGCTAGAAGAGATACAATATAACTACTTCAAAGGAATGAACTCCACCATGGACCAGAGAACCACTCTGACTCTAATAGTGAGGGGGGGCAGAATGTGACCGCTGAACTGGAAGTCAGGAGGGAGGATTTTTGTACCGAACAATTACGAGATGTCACCCTCATTAGAACCAGAGAGAACGTTAAGATAATAGATGGGGAACCTGTGGATCCTAATTGGGCGGTGTCTTTCCCCTACAATCTGCTGTAGCAGGTGGTGAAACACGGTGAGGACGAGGTAGAATAGCTGATGGTTCCCAAACCCTTCCGCAGGTTGGTGCTGGGCTTGGCCCGTGGTCATGTAATGGGGGGGACATCTGGGTATGGAAAAGACCAGGGACAGGATAACCCAGAGATTCTTCTGGCCCGGGCTGTATGTAGATGTCAGAGAGTACTGTGAGCCATGCCCCGAGTGTCAAATGTCTGCACTGTCACCACATTTCCGCAGTTCGCTTGTTCCCCTACCCATAATTCAAGTGCCATTCGAGAGAATTGGCATGGATCTGGTGGAGCCAGTGGTAAAATCTGCCTGGGGCCACCAACACATGGTAATACTGCACTACGCGACACGCTACCCAAAAGCCATCCCCTTGCGGAATACCTCTGCTAAGACCATCACCAAGGAGTGTACAGGTGTTTCGTTGCGTAGGGATCCCAAAAGAGGTCTTAATGGATCAGAGTACCCTGTTCATGTCCAGAGTTACTAAGGAACTGTGCAAGTTGTACAAAATCTCCCATCTCTGTACCTCTGTCTACCACCCCCAAACTGACAGTCTGGTGGAAAGATTTAACAAGACTCTCAAGAGTATGTTAAAAAAGGTGGTGGATAAAGATGGGAGAAATTGGAATTTTTTGTTGCTGTATCTCATGTTTACCATACGAGAGGTTCCGCAGGCGTCTACGGGGTATTCCCCATTTAAACTCTTGTATGGTAAACAGGGGACTGCTAGATGTCGCAAAGGAAACCTGGGAAGGAGAGACCACACCTTATAAAAGCGTCAGAGAGAAGCGTCAGACAAACATTGAGGCCACAAATGCCCCTATGCAGCTGCCTATTTGCATGATGTGGTCATCCACAGTCCAGATTGGGAATTGCATCTGCCCCTAGTACAAGCATTGGTAGATTCCCTTAGGGTAGCAGGTCTAACAGCCAACCCAAAAAAGTGTGCCATAGGCCTGGAGGAGGCCAAATTCATTGGGTATGTTATTGGTCGGGGACTTATCAAGCCCCAGACCAACAAGATGGAGGCAATTCAAAAATGGCCCCAACAAGTAAATAAAAAACAGGTTTGTGTCTTCCTGGGGATTACAGGCGGTTCATACCCAACTTTTGCCACCATTGCTGTCCCTCTGACTGACCTAATGAAGAGTATGGTGAAATGGAACCCCAAAGCCGAGAAGGCGTTTTGGAAGTTGAAACAGGCCCTCTGTGTACAACTGGTGCTTGTCACTCAGGACTTTGTGGTGCAGACCAACGCCTCTGATGTGGGTCATGGGGCTGTACTGTCCCAGATCAGGGATGGGGTGGGGGCACCTGGTTGTGTACCTAAGCCGGAAACTAAATCGGCATGAGAAAAATTAGGTCAGGTTATGACTAAGCGGACAGAGGGTCCGTGAAACGCGTTAACCTTTCCTTGTTTGTGGCTGCACTATTGTCTGCCTGGTTTGCTTTTCAGTGTATTGTACAGCATGCAATAAAACACATGAAGTTCCACAGTTCCGGAGTGCGGTCTTCACTTGCTATTTAGTATCACTGAGAAAAATGATACCATATTCGAGAAGAAATGTCTTGCTATTAAATGGGCCTTGGAGGCCCTAAAGTATTCTCTTGGGCAGGCCCTTTAGACTGGTCCCCGACCATGCCCCCCTGAAATTGATGTGTGACAACAGGGAAAGAAATAGTCGGATGACAATGTGGTTTTTGGCCCTACAAGTTTACAGTGGAACATAGGGCGGGAAAACTGCAAAACAATGCAGATGCCCTTTCCCGGGTCCACTGTATGTTGACAGTTGCTCACCCACAGGGGCTTGAGCGGGGGGGGGGGGGATATACGTTATGCAAGGCGGGCTAGTCAACGGGCGATATCTGTCGCCTTGAATGCATTCACTGGGACTGGACTAGTGAGAGCCTGACCCGGGTTTTGCTAACCACCATGGCAGAGCTGGTTCCGGCCCGGAGTTTCTGGTCCACCCAAATCCCTCTTTAGCTGGTTTAAATAACCAGGAAGAGTTCTCAGTGAAGCTCACCCTGGGACTCAGTATGCTGAAGACTGAGAGAGCTAAGAGCTTGTGTTTGGTTGCTCTAAAGACTGCAAAAGAAAAGGTTTGCATTAGTTTGTTTGAAAGGTGTCAGGGACCAGCTCGACACCGTATAGAGGGGTATCCTGTCTGTATTAGTTTAGCGCCAAACGGCAAGGTTTTTATTTTGGCTATTTGTGTCCGTTTTATGACCTGTTCAAAAATAAAACTGGCAACCCGCCAGATTTTAAGAAAGTTTGCCTACAAGCTGCCTTCTTCCCAGGAAAGGTGATCCACACAAGCTAATCACCCACAATATATACATATACTCTATTAGTACAGTACACATAAAATGTCAGCTGACATTGTAGCATTATTGTACTTGCCCACTGGGTGTCACTGTAGCTCAGCAAATCTAAGTACTTTTATAGCTGGATATCAATTTTCTTTTAAACAGAACAGATCTGTACTTACAGTCATAAGACTAGCACAAGATGAAATGTGGCATTTTCTGCTCTTTGTTAAAGACATTCCACTTATTTATGTACCTTTCAGCTCCGACACCTTCCTATTGAACTCATCACTGCAACAGGCAACCTTTCTAGCCAGGGAGACCCTTGCAGGAACCTCCAAGGAAGTACAGAGGGAATCTGGTTTCCTAAAGGAGACATTAGTTGAGAGATGAACAACACATACCACCTCCAGGCAGACACCTTAGAGCAAGAGCATACAGTGTGGATGGGGGTAGCTATAGTATCCTTTAGCTTGGATTAAATCTCTGCAACAGATGTGCCATTCTGATCCGATGGCTCAGAAGCCGAGGGATCCTCCTGAACGGTTTCCTTCTCCTCAGTCACTGTGTCTGGCTCAAGGGCAATATCAGGGCTGGTTCACACTGCTCCGATCTGAGATCGGATGTGATTCGCACTGCACTGCAATGTGAGTCACATGCGATCTCTGTGCGATGCAAATTCAGCCATAGAGATCGTATGGCTGAATTTGCATCGCAATCGCAGCAAACTCGCACAAGACCCTTTTTTTCACAGGGTCAGAATCCCTGTGCGAGTTTGCAGTTTGCACTCCGATATGCAAACTGATTTGGGGGTGTCATTAGCTTTCTATTACACTCCTCACAGTTCGCATAGGGCAGTGTGAACTGCCGCCGGAAGACAAGCGATGCAGGAACCCACAGTGGATTTGCAGGGTTCCCGCATTGCTGCAGTGTGAACCTGTCCTCAAAGTCCAGTTCAGGATAGGAGACCGAAGAGGCACAGCTGTGATGCCTGTCATGAAATCAGACATTGTGGTAGAAAATTATTTTCTAGATAAATAAGAGGTAGCTGGTGTGGCTGATGGGCCAGCAGAATGGCTAGAGGAAGGCAGGATGCCGGGGGGTGTCAACCATCAGTGGTAAGGGTATTACTAGCCCCACATGAACAAAAAGCTAAACCTGAGCTAGAAAGTCCATCTGACCCTTTGCCCTGCACTTATGATCTGATAGGCCTGTGAAATTGTCCCCAGAGGGGTACTGACAACCCCTGTAGCGAGGGGGGAATGTCTCGGTGCTAAGCACTTGTAGGCTGCAGTGACCAAGATATTGTGATAACAGTCTCTGTAGTGAAAAAGTAGGAACGAGACAGCACAGGCACCTTAAAATTGTGCAGATGAAGTTGCAGGGATTTTTTTCTGAGAAAATAGGTGCAGGAGGTGCAGGAACTCATCCATGCCCCCCACCCCACACATACACACCCTTCAGAGTTCAGCCTTCTTCCACAGCTGCTTACCTCTGCATACCCCATCCACATCTCACTTTCACCCTTCTTAAGCTCTGACCTCTGCATGTAAGCCCCCCCCCCTTAAATGCGCCACCATCTTCCACCTTACTTTTGTTGCTGTATTGAGCTGAAGCACTCAGCCGGCTCTAGTGTCTCCCCACACTGTAGTTGGATCCACCTCTCATGGAGGTATCGGCATCTCCCTTGTCCCCATTCTGTACTCAGTGGGAGCCAGTGGAAGTCAAGCTGTCCCTTGTAAACACAGGAGTCGGACTTCTGTGTTTACAAGTGATGGTGGTGAGCAGGGAGCAGAGGGCCTGAGCCAGAGATGGTGGAACCAAGTACCAGCTGAAAAAAAGCCCTGTGTAGTTGTGACTTGTTAGCACAGGCACAATTGGCGCCTCTTGGGGGATGCATGCATATCATTTTAGGGAAGGAATCCAAGTTTAAATTTCAAGTCCAGCAATCATGTTCCCCTGATATGACCACTGAAAGGGTGGTGTGTGGCTCCCACACACCTCAAAGAGGGTTTCAGAGAAGGAAGGGCACTCTGGGCTAAATGTTTAAAGAGTACTCCACTTTTGTTTTACTATATATTTACTTTTGCACGGTTCATAATTAATTATTTTTCCTCTTTTGTGCATTTGATTACTATTTTTGTACTGTCACTTTAAATTTATTTTTTTTGCTGGCTGTTTATTTACTTACTGTAAAAATAAAAAAATAAAAACACAAGATAAAATAAAGGGGGTAAGGCCACCATTAGAAATCACGGGGCTTCATACAGCCCCCACAGCTGCTAGCTCTGCCTGGGTTCTGAAAGCCAAACAAGCTTTCCCCCACACCGCCCCAGATAATGACAGTGCATTTTTATCCCTCCAAAAATCAGCAGCCACCTTACTGCCTGCCTATAAGAGCAATGCTTCACAGCACATTCCCATAGTAATTATGTTGCACTGGGGCCCACCAACAGACAGTTCCTGCTAGGCCCAGGCCCCTCTACTGACCCAATGGGACCTAGGCCTTGTATAGGTATACTGCTTGTACCTCCCTATTGGTTGAAAACAGTGTGCGCTTGGGGACCCACACCCGCACACCTGTCAAATGGATATGAATGGGGCTCCCTGTGTATCCTGTGCTGGCAAGGATGACCCTTCACATAGGTGTTTGCCGCATAAGTATACCCAGGGAATGAGGCCTTAATTTTACCTACTCCATTAACTCTGATGCATTTCATCAAAATGGTAATAAAAAATGCACAAATATCTAGATATTTAAAGCGGTTGCATACCGGAAGAAAAAAAAACCTGTAAGGCAAAGGAATAATGAGCTAGTATGCTGCATACTAGCTCATTATGAAATACCTTAGAATGAAGCTCCCGCTGGGCTGCCCGGCCCCTGCAGAGGGAGCGGACATCTTCGCTGTGTGGATTCTTCCGGGTTCGCGGCTCCGGCGCTGTGAGTGGCCAGTGCCGTGAGACGTCACTCCCATGCATGCTATGCGCCGGCCCTTCATCGGTACATCACTGTGCATGCCCTGTGACATCAGCGGCTGCATTGCAAATGGAATATCTCCTAAACCGTACAGATTTAGGAGATATTCATTTTACCTACAGGCAAGCCTTATTATAGGCTTACCTGTAGGTAAAAATCTAATTTGGGGGTATACAACCACATTAACACTATTACAGAGAAATAAAAACTCTCAATTTCACTATTACAAGAGAAGTGACAGTTTGATTTCTGGAATGAAATTTTGGAACTCAGCTTCATGTGTAAAATCAAATTCAGCCACTAGGGGTCAGCAGTAGATAAGAGATGGAGGTGACCGTTATTTTTCACAATCCATTCGTGAAAGAAAGTCAATATTGATAAACAGCACCATTTCTAATTGCAGAACGAAAGGGAAAATAGCTTGTCTACAATATCACATTTAGCTTCCAATATCAGATAACTACAACTGATCCAAGATGAAAATAAATTTCCCTCCTATTCCAACGCACAATACTTTGTTTTTACAGTTAAAGGGTAACTCCACTTTCGTGGGGAAAAAAAATGGCAAATAAAGAAAAAAATAATATAGTGTGTACTATTGCGATACAAGTCACATTGTAACTGAATGTTATTTAAAATGACCGTTCCTTTTCAATCTGCAACCGCTCTAATTTTCTGAGAATGCATTGCAATATGGCTATCTGGAGTTGTGTACTGACCACTCTCCAGAAACATAATTTCCTGCTTGTGTGATTGGCTCACTGATTTTTCCAGAAGTCTGCATAAGATGCGAGTCAGATTTCAGACATCCTCTGCAATAAAAATGTCATTTTTGGAGAGATACTTTTAATAGGAGCATGTCTAAAGGGATGCAGGCCCAGTAGGTTTCCTCATTAGTGCTCTCAATCTGCACACCTGACTGATAATTATGAAACCACTCCCACTAGACTCATTCAGTAAAGAGGCACAGACAAACACAGAGGGATTTCTTCAGAATAACAAAAAAGTAGGAATCTGCAACAAAGGTTGTTATAATCCTTGCAATGTACATAGATCACCCAGGGGGGGGGGGGGGGTGTTTTTTTCTCAACAAAAGAGGAGTTACTCTTTAATATTTTTGTATAGTAAACTTACAAAAAAAAGTATGTTGTGAATTTTCATAGTTGAAGTAACTCTCCATTCAAGATAGTCGTCTCCAACAAAGTCACATAATATATATAGGTAGGTGACCCACACAAAGGTGCGTCTCCGGCATCTCCAATTTCCAACTCTTTTTAGTGAAAAAACGTGTGCGCTGCTATGTGTACATGAATCAAATAAATAAATGAATGGCTGCTAATATCTTGTATTGACTTGATTGATATGTGAATATGTGAACAGCTGCAACCATTCAGTAAGTGAACTCACACCCAAAACAATAAATTTATATAAATAATGGTGTGCATATTCCACAATCAAGTTCTAAATTAGATGCAACCTAATACCAGTAATCTATCTATCTCTGCATTTTACATAATTATGTAATCAATAATAATAAATGAGTCATAAAGTGCAATAGTGAGAAGAAAAAATCCAAAAAAGTTCCAATCTCTGCTGGTGATAAGAAGAATAAACAACTCTCCCGCCATACATGATCAGTTCAATCCATGCCACAAAAAAAACAATTAGTTTGCAATCACCTCCACCATCCACCTCTATGTGAATTGGCCAATCACCTTAAAGGAAGACACTTTGGGTCTAATCAAGCCTTGTATATCAATGCATAAAGGTCTTCAGTAATCCGGACCATCTGCTCAAATGGTCAAGACGGAACATGCACCAGCACCAAGTATGCTGACCGATTCTTGATAATTCTCTGTGGAGGGATTTCCAACTCATTGCCATCACTGAACGTGGGTGGGTCTCCAAAATTTCAAAACAAAGCAAGTTTACTGTCCTTCAAACTTTAGGGGGCTGGACTGTGGCCAGTGGGAGTAGGAAATGCCCCAGTAAATATGGGAGTAAATAATGCCATAGGCTTGGTGGTCAGTAGGAGAAAAAAAAAGACATCATTGGTGTCAGTGGGAGGAATGGTGTCCCACTGTTGGTATCAGTGGGAGAAATAGTGCTCCATCTTTGGTGTGAGTGGAAGGAATTGTGCCCCAAGGGCCAGATAAAGGCAAGCAAAGGGCCACATCCGGCCCATGGGCCGTAGTTTGGAGACCCTTGCCTTATGTCATAAGCAGCCTTTTAATTTAGAGGCTGAAATCAAATGTGGATTGTCAGCTTTTCCGCCAAGCCCTGCATCCACACAAAAAGCAGACACAAAATGTATTATTATCAATTATTCATTCAGTGTTCCAAAATATGCTTTGATTTGGGTGTTCTATAGAGAGTCTACATCTTCACCGTTTACTAGCCAGCTCCCAAGCCACATTGTGGTTCCCACTGGGGATCACGGTGGTGGCAGTCTTGCTGTAGGGGATACTTACTCCTACTTCCCCTGAAGACATCATTTCTGACTAAATGTGCGCAGGGCGGGGCATACAATATGACCTCACTGCACATGTGCACCGTAATGTGACCAGCTCTATTTCTTTTGCTGATTTGTGAGTACATAATGTTTACAATAAATTGGGATTTTTTTTACGGGGTTATGCCATGTATGGCCCTTTCTTTGATGAGATACATATAACAAGAGCATTTCTGGAAGTGAACGACTAAAACTAAAATCGCATTTAAGTCAAAAGACTATGACTAAAACTAAATCTAAATTTGATGCCAAAATTAACACTGGTGAAGAGGAATAACCTGGGGCTGTTGGAGTGATTCCCTTGCCGGCCACAATCTGCTTAACCACTTGCCAACCGTATAACTTACATACGATGTACGTGGCATGTACGAGATACGATGGCAAAGTTGCACCTAGTACGTGATTATGCACGTCTGGGTGGCTCGCTCCCGCTGTGATTACACACAGTGGGAACTGATCGGCAGGTACCGCGGACTCGATGTCCTCTGGCACGCGCTGATCCTTAGGTACTGATGAGAGAGAAGGGCGGTCTACCTATGTAAACAAGGCAGATTGGTGTTCTGTCAGTAGGGAAGGCATGGATTCTGTGTTCCTGCAAAGCAGGGACAAGGATCCATGTCTCCCCTTAGTAAAAGCACCTTTCTGTACACAGAAACACTGGCTAGGCGCAGTTAACCCTTTGATTGCCACTGATGTTAACCCCTTCCCAGCCAGTGTCATCAGTACAGTAACAGTGCATATTTTTAGCACTGATCACTGTATTAGTGGCCTTGGTCCCCAAAACGTGTCAAAATGTCAGTTATTGTCTGAATGTCTGCCGCAATATCACATTCCTGCTATAAGTCGCTGATTGCCACCATTGCTAGTAAAAACATGTAAAAAAAAATATCCCATAGTTTGCAGATGCTATAACTTTTGTGCAAACCAATCAATATACGCTTATTGCAGGCCTCGACAAACCCCAGGCGCCAGGTCGCCATGGCGACCAGAAATCGCGTCCTGGCGAGTGACTGCCGTTTCTTCTCTCCCCATGGTAAAACAGCTGTCAGATTCAGCGAGAGCCGAGAGCCGTTCTCTGCTTCATCTAACAGCTGTTACACTTGGCCGCTGCCCGGGATATTTGTTTCCACTTAGACTGAAGCAAAGTAACAAACAGGCTGCCTGGGAATAGTTGTTGAGAGTTAGAAGAAGAAACACAACAATGTATCTTATGGTTCTTTCAAAGCAATGATCTCCGGGCTATCAGGAAAGTTTAACCATTTATAGACTAAACTCTTTCTCACATTAGTGGTTTACAATTAAATATCCAGTGTTTTCTGCTAGAAAATGACTTGGAACCCCCAAACATTATATATTATTTTTTAGCAGAGACCCTAGAGAATAAAATGGCGGTTGCTGCAATATTTTATGTCACATGGTATTTGCGCAGCGGTCTTTCAAGCGCAATTTTTTGGAAAAAAATACACTTTTAATGAATAAAAAAAAACTAAACAGTAAAGTTAGCCCATTATTTTTTTTGTATAATATGAAAAATAATGTTACACCGCGAGAAACGTGACCTTTATTCTAAGCAACAAAATTGTGATAAAGCCCTGTGTACCATCAACAATTACCACTCTATGTGCAGCTGGGCTCCAGTATTTCATGGTGACCGGAAACCCACCAGAGCAATGAAAAGTCACTGTGGGGGACAGACATGTAGGCAGGAAGTGGCTGCAAAGAGGCAGCAGAAGATCAGCAGCGCTGGAATACTTTTCACCTTTTTTTTTTTTTGTATTTTATTTACAATGTCACTAAGGCTTTGTTTAGATGTGCAAGTTGGGTGGTAATAATGTGCAGTAGAGACATGTTTATGCCACCCTTAAGCTCCATTAGGAAGGAGATGAGGGCGTTTTACATGCCGCAGTCACAATGCATTCAGCATAATAAGGAGTTTCCCCCATAACAGATTTTTTAGTGTCACTCTTTCTGGCCAGCCTATAACCCTGATGTAATGGTGGAGTTATTGACTGGCTGCTCTGCTGTGAGTAAGTTAGGGTTAGGGGCGCAAATTACTTGTCTTACCCCTGGCGCTGACAACCCCACACTACAAAAAACTGGCTCCTAACTTTTTTAGCCGGCTCCTAGATTCAAGGCAAATTTGTCAAGCCCTGGCTTATTGGGATTTTTTTTTTTACCAAACTTATGTAGCAGAACACATATTGGCCTAAACTGATGAATAAATTATATATTTTTTAATTTTTTATTGGATGTGTTTTATAGCAGAAAGTAAAAAATATGTTTTTCTTTTTTCAAAATTGTCAGTCTTTTTTTTGTTTATATCGCAAAAAATAAAAACCGCAGAGGTGATCAAATACCACCAAAAGAAAGCTCTGTTTGTGGGGGAAAAAATAAATACATTTTTTTGGGTACAACCGTACAGTTGTCAGTTAAAGTAGTGCAGTGTCTTATTGCAAAAAAATGGCCTGGTCATGAAGGGGGTAAATCTTCCGGAGAGTAAGTGGTTAATAGTATGAAAGGGCGCTTGTGACCTCCATAATTAGGAGACTTTAGATTTGGTAAAAGGCGTTTTAATGGTGGTGACGGCTAAGGAGTGTTCCTGATGGTGATTCACGGGGTGTTGGAGAACTTAAGTGGTCACAGGAAGTCATTATTACATATTATATAATTTTAGTGGATTTTTACATAATATTTCACAATCAGTGTGGTAGATTCAAGTTTATATTGAGATTATGATTGCATTTTTAAATATATTAGGTTTTGATATATCATTTCTATAAGTGCAAAAATATATCTGTTGATCTTCCAGAAATCAAGTGAGCTCATAACTTTGTTTGCCCTGACAACACAGTACCTCTGCTGCACTGAAAGAGCTTGAGTTAGAATAGGTGTACAACAAAACCTGACTGAGCATACACTAGAGAAGACCTGCCCCTGCAGAGCAGCAGGAAAGACCTACCTTGCCAGCTGTCATTGCACACACACAGCTTCTCTCCCGTTAGGTCGCAGTAACCATGGTCAGGGCTGCCACAGTTGTTCTTGCAATAGGGGATATCACAGGCTTCACCCTTCCAGTACTTGTCACATTCACAGTATACTCTTCCAGGGACCGAGCTGCTCGTCGTGCACTTGCCATGTCCCGAGCAATTGTTCGGACAGGAGTTAATGCTGCACAAGTAGAGAAAAAAAAATCACACAAAAAGTTACAAGATAAAAAAAAAAATCATAGTTTTATTATCAATGCCATAGATCATTCTTTCATCAATATCCCTATAGGTAGGGATCCAACCGCATACATACGAGTAGAAGATATTGAAGCCGGTCAAGTTGTAAGCCGCGTCGCTGAAAAAGTGAAGCAAAGCGTATCCGGACGTGGTGACGACCTCCGGGACTGTCTCATTCCCCGCTGCCTCTGGAACAATCAGACCACTAAGAGAGGGATGGGCAATAGGGAAGGAGGGTAACAGGAGCAAGGAAAAAGAGAAAGGAAGAAAAGGAGAGGAGAGACAAGAAATTGGAGAGGAAATGAGAGGCGAGGAAGGGAAGAGGAGAGGAGAGGAAAGGAGAGGGAAGAGGTGAAGAAGAGGAGCGGAGAGGAAAGGAGAGGTGATGAAGAGGAGAGGGAAGATGTGAGGAAGAGGAGAGGGAAGATGTGAGGAAGAGGAGAGGGAAGGGAGGGGTGAGTTAGATGAGAGGAGAGGAAAGGGGAAAAGAGAAGAGGAGAGGAAAAAGGAGAAAAGGGGAGAGAAAAAAGGAACCTTAGAGGAAGTAGACAGAAGAGGAAGAAGGGAGGAGGAGAACAAAAAGAGAGGGAAAGGACAGGAAGAGGCGAGGAAGAGGAAAGGGGATACAGAGGAGAGGAAAGGAAAAAGATTACATGTAATGGGGAGGAAGAGGAGAGGAAGGGGAGAGCGAGAGGAAGAAGAGAAAAAGGAGAAGGAAAGGGAGAGGATGAGGAGAAGGAGAGGAGGAGGAACATGACAGTAGAAGATCATGAGATGAGAGGGACAATAAAAGGGGAGGATGGGAAGAAGTAAGGGAAAGGGAAAGAAAAAGAAAATGAAAGGGAAGTGATAAGAAAATAGACATTGTAGTCATTAAGGCATTCTACATGTTCAGATACAATATAACACTATTGCAAAAACAAGGCTTTCTTGCTTTGGAAGTCCCTGCCTAGTAGAATATTTTAAGCTAAAATCCAATCAAATATAATATGCAATTATGTTTTCATTAAAAAAAAAAATGAATACACAAATATCGGGGGTTTTATTTTCTACATTTGTACTCTCCCTCCACCGTATCTTGTTAACGCTGTTCATATTTTATTACACAACTGTATGTACTTCTCCCTGGAAATGTTTTACGCGTTTGTATTATCTATTATTACCTTTGTTATTTCATTTGCGCCATACAGCGCCACAGGAGATGACAGTGCTATAGATTTCTTTAATTATAACAACAATAAGAAGAAAATATAATTACACAAGCTGACTCTAGCAAGGAATATTATAATACAAAACTAAATGAGAAAACAAAAGGCACAAAAAGACAAACTTGATGGACCGCTCATTTTTTTTCCTGCCATCATTCTTCCATGTTTCTAAGTGTTTGTAGTGGGTTTCTGATGTTTGGGGACCTAGGGGTGAGTTAGGAGAGTGGGAGGAAATGGGGTTTGTTTTTTTTTTGCACGGTTGGGTTTTTTTCTCTGTAAGAACACGATGAAAACTTTCAATAAGAACGACTTAATTAAAAAAAAAAAAGAAAAAATAGATAGATAAATAATTTAAAATATATAAGGAGTAATTAAAAAAAAGATTTAAAATGCATAAAAGAATTTTAGGGTGAGTGCAATAAAGACAAAAGGAAAATGTGATCAGGAGAGGGGAAGGCCAAGTGATTTATAAAAACGTGTTTCTGGGGTACAAGCTGATCTCTAAGTAGTGTCTCTGTAGCGGAGGCTTTGAAGTCCGCATCTACCGCCTCGTCATTGCCAGCGCACCCAGCGTAACCCACTCTGGGTATACTTATCCGCCTCCCAGTACATAATGAAGTGCATACAGAGCCGCATAGAGAATAGCAAGATTTTGTGGCCTACTTAGCAGACACCTGGGGACACATCCGTGCTGCACGAATCAATACTGACACGTGGCACCGGCTTCACTCCTGACTCCTCATTATCTCCAAACCCAGCTGCGGCTCGGACAGACGCCACCAAGCGGATAACAGGGGCATGACTGCTGCTAGCAGGGCTAGGGGGATTAAGACTGACACAATGTTACTGAATCAAAGTACTGTTGATTGTCCCATGTATGGAATGAATGAGTTAATCTCCTCTGTCGAATCCCAGCGGTTGGATAACCTGCCTAAAAATCATGGCTACCAGAACACAAACTGACTCATGTTTTCCTATTATTGAGCAACTCTGAATATGTAAAATGCTGACTATATATTACTTAGAGGGTTATAAATACGTGTGGGCCAATCCAATGTGATGTGATAGCTGAAAGATAAAATCAGGCTTGCAATAGTATGTATAAAGCAGGTTGAAAACCTAATGTGGCAGTTCTTGTGGTTCACAGACGCCCTGTGATGTCATACAGCCAGTGCAGTGACACTATTATGCAGTGATGCAACCTGCCCGGCGAACTAAGAAAGAGCATTTAATATGTACATTGTAGGCTGAAATGCCATTAATTCTGTCTGGCTGCTCTTATGATTCACAGACCTCTTCCGCGCTGTAGAGTTAGTCCAGTGACACCACTATGCACTATAAACTCAACCAAAAAACATTTTAAGGGAACTTTACCGGTACCAAATGGAGCTACCAATTTAAAATATTTAAATTTTTACTGATGATGATAATGATATTTTAAATTTGTGGCTCCATTTGGTACCGGTAAAGTCCCCTTAAAATGTTTTTTTTGTGATGTTTGAGGCTGGGTTCACAGTCACACCTATGCGAATTGAATGCGGCTTACACTGCATCCAATTTGCAGAACACTTGAAAACAAGTTGTTTTCGATGTGTCCAGTTTACATATGTGTGGTGCATTCGCACTCCGCATTGCACAGAAAACGTGTGCGTTTTCTGTGCTGTGCGAATTCCAGCCCCATTTTGTTCAATGGGAATGCATCTAATTCGCAGATGTGTTCCGCATTGAACAGGGATCTTTCCCCCGACCTTAAGCGT
>BLSH010257403.1:420074-432992 GCA_018402905.1 Glandirana rugosa | reverse complement strand
ATGCCTCACGTCGACCCTGGTGTACAGCTCCTCTCCTTCGCACAGGCAACAGAGCTGGAATTCGCACCACAATGGTGTGAATCCAGCCTGAATAATACAGATGTGGTTCCTGCTGTAGTTGGCCCACGCCTATTGTACACTATGCAATATTGTATTATGACTCTCTAGGTCACCCCCAGCCTGCCCAATGCACCATGAATGAGCAATATTCCACCACTGAGCTTCTCTTCTTGCTAGGACACCTTTTCCTTCAGCCCCTGATGCCTGAAACATGTTAGTATTACAAAGCACAATGCCCATGGTGGAATGTTTTAAAGTGAGAAATGTACAGATTCTTGGTCTGAAACGTTAATTTCTGGGAATATTAAGAATGTTCCATGTCTGGATAGCAGGATGGAGTTTACCAGACACAACATGCTGGCTCACCTGAGTACTGCGATCAGAGGAGAGTATATGGAATCTCCGTCATAGACGTACATGTGGTCCCAGCTGCACTCCGTAGCAAAGTGATTGAACCGCAACCGCAGGACGGCGTTGGGGCTGAAAAACAAGAAGACAGAGTTGATGTTACAGCTCTACATATCCAAGATCCTCAGAGGGTCTCTAACATTTCCAGACTTAGAAAGACACCCGAGGAGGAAATTGTTTCAGTAAAAGCGTATTGTCAGAGCAGAATCCAGAGACCTGCACTTGGGGGGAGGAACATTTAAGTCCCATTCACACTTGTGCACTGAGGCAACATGCGATAAAACATTGACGCACTGAATCACAATGAACATGCTCTATGTGCATTGCCATTCATTGTGAAAAGCACCCCAATGCACTGTACAGTAAATTGCATTGCATGAAGTAGCGCAATATAACATGCGTTGTAGTGCGCTGCATTGTTATAAAAGAGTCATGTATGTTTTATCATCTAATATAATGCATTGGAAGTCTTATGATAAATGGGCTGACTCAACGCAAATCATAACACACATCAGTGCAAAGCACTAGATGGCTTCTGACCCCATTCACACTATTGTGCTGAGGTAAGGTGTTAGTATGATGCGGTGCCATTCATTCTGAATGCCACCCCGATGCACCTTGTCAATGAACGCGCATTGCCATCCACTTTGTGGATAGGCTGCTAGTAAAGGTAGGCAAATTTAGTTCTCTGGCTCTCCTGTAATTAGCAGAACCACATGTAATTGCTTTAGGCTGCTCTGGGCTCTGCAGCCTGCAGGTTTGATAGCTTCCCCGGTCTTCTGGAGATTTCTAGAATATATTGGGTGGAAGAGTCAAATGAGCCAGCCGATCCCTGGGGAGGTATGCTCAGATGGTGGTTGGAAAATGAATAAATAGATTGGACCCTCAGAGAGCAGGGTTCCTATTCCAGGAGGAGAGACACCTAGCCTGGAGGTCTATTGTCCTTCCAGGCCACTTAAGCTGACACCTGCCAACTGTCCACTTAATGCCCCACTGCCTAAGGGACTGTTCCTGAGACGAGGCTGCAAAGGGAAGAATGTCCTCACATTCCTGTTTGTGTTCTGGAGTATCCCACAGCTCCCTTAAAGTGGTTATAAACGCACAAGGTTTTTTAACTTCATGAATTCTATGCATGATGGTAAAAAAAACCTTCTGTGTGCAGCAGCCCCCCTAAAACTTACCTGAGCCCCCTCTCAATCCAGCGATGTCCACAAGAACCTTGGCTCTCCGGGGACTTGCACTCCATATTAACTTTTGGCAGCAGTGGGAGCCATTGGCTCCCGCTTCTGTCAATCACAGCCAGTGGGTCCAATCAGGAGCCGAAGGGGTTGGGCCGAGCCATGGCTCCATGTGTGAATGGACACACAGAGCTGTGGCTCGGGAGCACACCTGCTTGGGTGCCCCCAGAGCAAGCTGTTGGCTGTGGGGGCACCCGGCAGCAAGAAGGGGCCAGGAGCGCTGTCGTGGGACCTAAGAAGAGGAGAATCCGGGTTGCTCTGTGCAAAACCATTACACAGAGCAGGCAAGTATGACATGTTTAAAAAAAAAATGTTTAAAAAAAAAAAACAAAAAACAAAAAAAAACATTGGTTTAGTAACACTTTAACCACTTCAGCCCCGGAAGGATTTCCCGGGTTAGGACCAGAGCACTTTTTGCGATTTTGGCACTGTGTCGCTTTAACTGACAATTGCGCAGTCGTGCGGCGTTGTGCCTAAACTAAATTTGCTTCCTTTTTTCCCACAAATAGAGCTTTCTTTTGGTGGTATTTGATCACCTCTGCGTCATTTCTGATCACCGCTATATACAAAAAAAGAGCGACAATTTTGCAAAAAAAACAGTTTTTCTTACTTTTTGCTAAAATTCAAATCCAAAAAAATATATATAAAAAGCATTTTCATTGGTTTTGGCTGATTTATATTCTTCCTCATATTTTTGGTAAACAAAAATCGCAATCAGCGTTTATTGATTGGTTTGCGCAAAAGTGGCTGCGTTTACGGATGATGAGAATTCATTTCTGGGGTTTTTATTTTATTTTATTTTTTTTACTAGTAATGGCGGCGATCTGCGATTTTTAGCGGTACTGCGATATTGCAGCGGACATGTCGGACATTTTTACAGTGATCAGAAATTTAAATAGCCACTGATTACTGTATAAATGTCATTGGCAGTGAAGGGGTTAACCTGCAGGGGGAGATCTATGGGTTAACTGTGTTCCCTAGGCATGTTCTAACTGTAAGGGGGCTGGGCTTTTATGGGCATAAGAGATCTAACTGATCCCAGTGACAGGGATCAGTAGATCTCCTATGCCCGCACTGACA
Organism: Glandirana rugosa; assembly: GCA_018402905.1. NCBI lineage: Eukaryota > Metazoa > Chordata > Amphibia > Anura > Ranidae > Glandirana > Glandirana rugosa. The sequence goes on along the minus strand of BLSH010257403.1, from coordinate 430,206 downwards.
GAGCGGGGAACCGCCGTGTTTACACTGTTTATTTACGGGAGCCATCCACACTGCGGCAGTAAATATACTGCGTGCGGTGTGGAAGCAGTTAAGTCTCATCCAAGTTAGTTATTCTGCATTAAACTTTAAAAAAGCAACCCCTAGACTGTTTACTTGAGCCAAAGGAGTGAATATTGCTGTTTGCCTGGCTGCTGCTACTACATAGATGGAAAGGAACCTGAGGCACGCATCAGTGTCTCCTGCAGCGGTAGCGCTTCAACTGCATTGCGCAAAATGCTCCATGCACCTTTTTTGGTATTGCAAAAAACCATGCTGTGTAAAATCCAATACATAAATAAATTATATATAACATGGCTGAACAAAATGAACCCTACACAAATATACAGGGTGGGCCATTTATATGGATACACCTTAATAAAATGGGAATGGTTGGTGATATTAACTTCCTGTTTGTGGCACATTAGTATATGTGAGGGGGGAAACTTTTCAAGATGGGTGGTGACCATTTTGAAGTCGGCTATTTTGAATCCAACTTTTGTTTTTTCAATAGGAAGAGGGTCATGTGACACATCAAACTTATTGGGAATTTCACAAGAAAAACAATGGTGTGGTTGGTTTTAACGCAGATTTATTATTTCATGAGTTATTTACAAGTTTCTGACCACTTATAAAATGTGTTCAATGTGCTGCCCATTGTGTTGGATTGTCAATGAAACCCTCTTCTCCCACTCTTCACACACTGATAGCAACACCGCAGGAGAAATGCTAGCACAGGCTTCCAGTATCCGTAGTTTCAGGTGCTGCACATCTCGTATATATAAAACATAAATGTCAAAAAGCAAGGTGAAGAGATAAGACCACATCCACCAATGTGAGAAACTAGAAATTAAAGTATATTGAAGAAATTGAAGAAAACTGGAAGTGCCTCCACCAGGTAACACCATGCAGGCTTACCAGATAGCCATTAACTTCTAAATTAAGAAAGGTCAAAATGCACATCAGCACAATAATGCCATGGGAGTCTCCTCTTGTGGGGTTCTTGGGGGTCTTGTGGGGCAAGTGACCATGTGCCCCGGAAGACGTCAGGTGTGACAAAACGCGTAGGGCTCACTTTTCATTCACCTAAGCATGGTTCACGATACCGGACACCTTTTTTTATGTTTTGGCACGTTAGGCTGCCTACTTAAATTTATGGCTGTCGTGATGCCACGCACATTAGCATTTACAGTTCTAGGTGGGAAAGGGCCCTAAAAGGAAATTACTGTGCTACACATAACAGCCACAAATAGCCACCCCCAACTATAATGTTTTTAAAATATTAAAGTAGAACATCAGGCATTTTTGTGGACAAAGAAGGGAGGCGTTAGAATCTCAGGTTTACTTTGGGTCAGGTTTTTATCGCTGTCTGTGTTCCTGTAGAAGAGACTTCCTTTACTTCCTGTCATAGTGACCACATGAGAAATTAGAGGAGCTCCTCACTATGGGATTCAGACAGGGAGGAAAAAAACTGACATGTTTACCACCCAATTAAAAAAAGTGGAGTATTTGTCGACTCTATTAGAGATTTGTTCTCTTTCCAAACAAAACATCCAGAGTGCAGTGATAGCCAGGACAGGAAAGCACAGCACAGGCAACAAAACATTCTCAGAAGTTCTAACCCAGCAGTGGTCGCCTTATATGATATAGGCGGCCTCATGTGCAGGTCCTGGTATCACCAAAGGGCCACACAATATTTAGAGTATGTAAAAGGTACAGAAAACTGTCAAAGACTGGACATACTACGAAAGATGGTTAAAGCTGAACTTTACCCATAGCAACATGATAAAAAATAATGTTCTTTAGCAAGGAATATAGATTCCACATTAGCAACAATGCTACCAAAATTAGTGTGTGCTGTAAATTGCCAGCATTGTTCCTGTTTCTTCTTGCTGGAGGCTGCCATTTTGCTAAAGCCCAGAGCCCCTGAACAGAAGTAAATCTTTAGGATGTCAGCAGATTAGCCTCTACATTTTTGGCTTAGTGCTGAAAATCAGAGAGCAACTGAGCATGTGCAGAGCAGGGGGAGACCGTGTACTACATTCTCCTTAAGACCCCTTTCACACTGAGGCGGTTATCAGGCGCTTTTGCACTAAAAATAGCACCTGAATGCCTCCCACTCATTTCAATGAGTGTTTTCACACTGAGGCGGTGCGCTTGCGGGGCAGTCAAAGTCATGCAAGCAGCATCTTTGGGGCAGGCTTGGAGCGCATTGAAATGATTGGGCAGTGCTTCAAAGCACCTTAAAAGCGCTTCAGAATGGGTTTTCTGTCACTTTTTTTAAGGTGACAGCACGTCACCTTAAAAAAAGAAAAGCACCCCACTAGTGCCTTCCAACTGCTGCAAAAACGCAGCTAAAGCTACACAAAAACGGCTGGCATTTTAGAGGCTGTTTTTGCAGCGCTTCAGTGTGAAAGGGATCTAAAAATAACCTCGTCTGACAATCATGATCAGCATGATCCATGATAACAGATTAGAGAAATAAAACACACAAACAAGGGAAAGACAATGGACAGCTGAGGAAAAAAAGTAAGAAAGTGTTAAAGAAATAAACAAAAACATTAAGTTATTAGAAAGCGGATCAATCACTTGACACCGACCTCACACAAATATGTGGCCTCACTAGACTGGGCTTTTTTCCTTGGGGCTGCATATTTGCGTATCTCCCTTTGTGCTGGGAGCGCACCATGCGGCACACACCCAGATCGGAGGCCGGGGTCTCACCGAGAGCCCCGGGACCTGTGCTAACAATCGGGGACCCAGAATGCAGGATTCCGGGTCACCTGATCACTATGATTGCCTCTAACTGGCTACCACAGTGATCAGTCACTGTGAAGCCCGCCCCTGTGTTTTCTCTCTCTGTGAATGGAGGAGAGAGATACATTGTATCTCTCTTTCCTTGCAGAGAGAAAAAAAAAGTGCGTTTATAAAAATTATTTAAAAAAAATACCTAGATCAAAGTTTGATCTAGGTCATTGCCAGGGTTAGTGTTTGGGTAAAAGTCAAGGTCAGCATTTTTTCCTTTAAATAGCATCAGTGTGTTTTAGGTAGGATAAAAAAAAAATCAAATCAAAATGCGCACTATTGTTTCTAGGTTGTACTCCAGGTACAAACAACAACAACTAGCATACACATATGTGGTATATCTGCAATTGTCAGGAGCAGGAGAATTTACTTTGGGTTGTTCTCTGGTGGTAGGTTATGGTAGTAGCAATAAAATATACAGCTAATTTTAAATATATATATATATATTTTTTTTTTACCATTTTGGGCCTGTTTTTCTGTGATGATAAAAAAAAAAAAAAACAGGAGATATCGATTACCATTTACCACCAAATGAAAGCCCAATTTGTCCGGAAAAAAAGCTGTATAATCCACCTGGATGCACAGTAGTTGTGATGATATGTACAGTTTTACGAACACATGTCAAAGTAAAAAAATTGTGCATTAACATTTGTTTTACCCTTAGGCATGAAGGGGTGCTTGCTAACTGTGTGGAGGATTGCTCTGACTGGGTGAAGACAGAGATCAGTGTTCCTGCCTAGCAGGAAAACAAGATCTCTATCCTCCCCCATCAGAATGGCAATCTGCCTTGTTTACATAGGCAGACCGCGGTACTGCCTCTCTCCGTAACGTTTGTGGGTGGCCAGCGGACATCGGGTTTGCCGGACCCACTGATTGGCTACCCCTATGTCTAATCAGAGCGTGATCGCGCCTGCACCCCCCAGTGTCTACTGCATGAAATGACGTACAGGTACGTTGTTTCGTGCAATAGAGCCAACCTGCCGCAGTACAAATGCAGTAGGTGGTCTGCAAGTGGTTAAAGTAATGTAAAAAAATATATATTTCTGTCTTACTTTGTGTAATCCATGAAAAAAAAACATGTAAAATGCACAAAAAAGCACATGAAGGCATGCCAATATGCACATTAAAAACAATGGCAGCAAATGCAACGGGGTAAAAGGACCCATCTGATGTCATAGACTGGGATGGGGGGGGAGACAGCGGCTCAGTCACTCATTTACACACAGCAACCGCCCATCACATTTTTCCTGCTGACTCTCACTTATAAATGGACTGTTTCCTTCCTGTATTACACATGGTGGACAGCCTTACTTGCAGTAAGATTTACTTACTGCACTTCTGACATAGGAAATATTTTAAAAAAAGTTTGGCTTTAGATAGAATTTAAAGTAAAAAGTATAACTAAAAAGGTAAAACTAACAGAAAGTTGCATCACAGCAGCAAAAAAAAATAAAAAAATTTGGAGGAGGCTGACAGCAATAGGAGGTACTCTTGAGTTAGAGCGGTATTAAAAGAGAAGTCTGGGATTTTATATTATTTTTTAATCATACTTGCCTATGTGGATGCAGCATCGATTCGATGCTGCATCTGACCCATGCTGGCTCTAACACTGAGAACCGAGCGATCAAACACGGCCAATTGCTCAGTTCTCGTGGCTCGCTTGGCCGTGGAGGGGCAGGAGTGGCTCACTGGGAGGCTGAGCCGGGTGCCGGTCCAGGCATGTTGGTGGGTCCTGACCATATGGTCGCGATCTTTCCCGAGCCTGGAGCGGCTCTATGACGTCAGCCAACAGCAGGCTTCAGCCCGCTGCCTGCTGAAAAAGGATCACAGGAGTGCAAAACTAACTGCACTCCTGTGATCCAAAGGAGAAGCTTTGGCTGTACTTCTTTAAATCCAAAAAAAAAAAATGTTTTGAAATGCAATACAAAAATATGTACACCTCTTATACATTACTCCTCACAGTAATACAGACGGTCCTCTAGTTACAAACATCCGACTTACAAATGGAGGGAGACAACAGGAAGTGAAGGGAAATTCACTCCCGTTGGAGTTATTATGGGAAAAAGATGTCTCCACTGATGATTTATCACCAATCTTTGTTTCCACAACTCAAAATTTTCAAAATGAAATTTCCATAGGGACAGGAAGTGAGGTGAAATCTTCTAAACAGAAGCACAGACAGCAAAACAAACATTACAGGGGTGTCACCCCTTCCCTATGCTATCCAAAAAAATGTAAAAATTATTTTTTTGGCTGGAGCTACAACTTAAAAAAATATACCTGTTCCGACTTACAATTTGACTTAACAAACCTACAGTCCCAATCTTGTTTGTAACCCAGGGTCCACCTGTATGGTGTCCATGAGCCAATGTACTGTACATAAAGAATCCAATGGGAGAATGGATGACCGTATCTGACAAACTCCTGCAGCTCCCTAAAATGGTTAAGCCATTTGATGCACTTTATCCCATCCTGACTGTTTAATAATTCTATGTGCCCGTGTCTGTGTTTTATAAAAATATGCCGTTCTTTACCAGTGCCGATCATCGCTCATGTGACTCGCCAGCTCTCTCCTCTCCCCGTCTGACAGTTGCAGTGGGCGGGCCAAGGATTCCCTGCTGACATCAGTCGTGTGGAGAGGAGGAGAGAGGCGGCGGGTCATGTGAGTGGCAATCGCTGCTCTGAGAACTGGTAAAGAATGGCTTATTTTTAGAAAACACAGACACAGGGGCACATATGATTATTAAACAGTCAAGATGGGATAAAGTTTAATTGAAAAATCAGCAGCAAGAGCAGACAGGCAGGGAGGGAGGGGGGAGAAAGGAAGAGAAGAGACAGCAGAGCTACGGATGACAGGGGCACATAAACTGACCACGGTGTCAAGCTCAGCAGCAATGATAAACCGTGGTCAGTTTACAGGGGGGAGGGTATAGCCAGGCAGGATCAGCCCGTTTTTTTAGGTGTTACAAGCACTGTGCTGTATAACATGCTTTAAGGGAACAGGATCAATATATATATTTTTTTGGTTAACAAACGCTTTAAGGCCCGTACACACGATAGGAAAATTGCATGAATATTTCCATACAACAAACGATTGGTCGAATATCTATTTGTTAGTGTAATGCTTTCGATAGCTTAGTCGTGCTTTGTAGTTGCAAGCTAGAAAATTGATATCGCAAGTGAAGATAATGTACAATTTTCATTCAATGTGTGCAGTAATCATACAGAAATAATCAAATAGAAAATAGCACACATGATCAGAAGCAAAGTACGACCCAGAAGACGTTAGTACGTAGTTGCATTTGCCTTAGTTTTTCGAGAATTTTCATACAAGTTAAAGCGGTTGTAAAGGCTGAAGGGTTTTTACCTTCATGCATTTGATGCAGGAAGGTAAAAAACCTTCAGTGTGCCGTTCCCCCCTCAGCCCCACTAATACTTAAGCCCGAACTCAATCCAGAAATGTGCACGAGACCCGAGGCTCTCCCAGATTTCTCCCTCCTGATTGGCTGAGATGCAACACCAGGGGCCATTGAATCTCGCTACTGTCAATCACCGCCAGTGAGGCTGAAACATGGGACGGGGCTGAGCCGTGCTATCTGTGTCTTATGGATGCAGAGAGCTGGCTTGGGAGAAAGCATGCACTAGTGACCCCAAAAGCAAGTGGCTTGTTATGTGGCACTTGGTAATGGGGAGGGGCTCATAGCACCAGCTGGGGAACCTAGAAGAGGAGGATCGAGGGTGCTCTGTGCAAAACCACTGAACAGAGCAGGTAAGTATGACATGTTTGTTATACTTCTGCCAAGTAATTGGGGCACCCAAGCAGGCTCACTCCCGAACCGCTGCTCTGCGTGTCCATTCACACACAGAGCTGTGGCATGGCACGCCCCCTCTCTCCCCTCAGTGGCTCATTTTGACAGCAAGGGGAGCCAAGGATTTCTGCTGTTGTCTCACCAAATGAGGAGGTAGAGTCCCTGTAGAGCTGAGGCTGTCGTGCACATCACTGGATCGAGATGGGGCATAAGTATTAGGGGGTGGAGGGGCGGCTGCTGCACACACAAGATTTTTTACCTTCATGCATAGAATGCAGCTTGCCTGGCTTCCAGCGGTCCTCCCTCCCTCCTGTTCCACCTAGGGAGTGCACACCACAGCAGCGCGACGCTTTCACCATTTGACCGCTGTGACCGCACGCCCCACCACTGGCTGATGAGGAATTCTCCTCCCTTCTCCCCTTGGTTTCCAGTGCTCCTCCCCAAGTGCAGGACTGGGGACCCCTCCACCTAGGGGGCAACAATACCATCTAGTGCTCCTTTATGATCATGGTATGAATTGGCACATTGCTGGATGAGAGGAGTCAGTTGCTGTTTTTTGTAAGTAAACGTTAATAAAGCTTTTAAACTTTCCCATTGGAATCCTGTTCCTACTTCAGGTTGTTTGCTCCATTACGTACTTTATACCATCAAGGTCTGGGCACCTCCTGTCAGCACCAATTTGCACCTGCACTGAAGCGCCTCCATGTTGATTTTGGTACACTGTTTGCATGGCCGCAATAAGACTGCAGTCAGAAGGTGGCAGCGGACATCTTGTTACACCCAGCTCATATAGTTCCCTAACTATATGGGCTGGGTGTAACAAGATGTCTGCTGCCACCTTCTGACTGCAGGCTTACTGCAGCTGAGTGCAGGGTGTACCAAGATGGGCGTCGCATTGTCACTTCTGTTACCCAATATGACGGATCACCAATTCGGACGGAACAGGCACTTCAACTTGCTAGCAGAATTGAATATTCGGTGTCTAATCATTATGCCAGCCAATTGCCAATCAGTGCTGCCTTACTTTGCCCATCAGTGCCTGCCCATCAGTGACACCTTATAAGTGCCACCCATCAGTGCCATCTATCAGTGCACATCAGTGCCACCTATTAGTACCAATCAGTCAGTGCCACCTATCAGTGCTCATCAGTGCTGCATATCAGTGGCACCTATCAGTTCAGTGCCCATCAGTGCTGCATATTAGTGCTACATATTAGTGCCACCACATCAGTGCCCTTCAGTGCTGCCTCATCAGTACCGCTTAATCCTATCAGTGCCCATCAGTGCTACATTTTAGTGCCTCCTCATAGGTGCCACCTCATCAGTGCTGCCTCATCAGTGTCCCCTATCAGTGCCCATCAGTGCTGCTGTCACATGACATTAAAAAAAAGTATTGGTAATCTGTATTGGCGAGTACTTGGAAAAAAAAGTATTGGTACTTGTACTCGGTCTTCAAAAAGTGGTATTGTTGCAACCCTAGAATCAAGCCTGTTTTTATTGCAATGTGTACTACAGACGATTTAGTTCGACAATTTCTAGACACAGCTTTTCACAGATCGGTGTACCTCTGGCCATCTTTACTTCTGAGACACTCTGACTCTCTAAGGCTCCATAAACACGGGACGCTATTTCAACCTCCCCTGAACCATTTTTTTGACAGCTAGAAGCCGGTGTCTAAAACGGCCATTTTACCGCATTTTACATGCCGTGTTTAGCCACGTTCGTGCCTAGGAGCGTTTTAAAAAAATATAAAAATATATATATATTTTTTAAATGGAAACGCCTGTATGCAAAATGGTCCTAGATGCAAGTTACTGCATTTAGGTGCGTTTACAAGCTGTTTGGCTTTTCAAATGCGTCTGAACCCATTTTTTTGCATTCCAAAAAAAGCCTTTAAACTCAACTGCCTGGGAACGACCTTAAATGACCCTGTGTAAATGTACTGATAAGATAACAGAGGAAAGTTCAGGGGCAGCTGAAAAAAATGCCTAAATGCCTCTAAAACGTCAGTTTACCAGCAGCAGTGTAAATGAGGCCTAATGTTGGCCAAACACAGTTAGAAAAGTTTTTGAAATAGGCTTTTCTTATGCTCAATCATTTAACTTTCAATCGTGGGCTGCTTTCAATTATCAAAATGCAAAGTTTTATGGCAAAAAAAAATCATCATGTTGGATTTGTTTTTAGCCTAAACGATCGACTTTCCAAACATTAATAGTGGAATTGATCAAAAATAGTTTGAGAAAAAACGACAACAATTAAAATGTAACCCCAGATCGTGTTATTGACCAACAAAAAATGTACCGTGTGTTGTTATCGATCAATAATATGTTGATAATTAGAAGAGATATATCAATACAATAATGGTGTTATTACATGCATGTTTGACAGCGCTATAGAAATCCAACCGTTTTATTTGAACAATTCTCTAACCATGTATAGACAGCATAAGACCTCTTTCACATGGCCGTTCCTTTCATGTCCGTCTGTAGGTCTCTATGGAGCGGCAGATGTCAGCAGTGACACCCGCCGCTCTCCGATCCGCTCCTGTCCCGTAAAGTCTGACGGATGGAAATGCTATTTTTCCATCTGTCTGGGGATCAGATCGGATGACAATGGACAGACGGTCCGTTGTCATCCAACTTCCCATAGAGGAGAGCGGGGGCTCTGACAGATCCGTCTCCGCACAGTGAGCAGAGACAGATCTGTCATCCGTCGGCTCAGCGGACCCCACACACGGACACGGCCATGTGAAAGGGGCCTTAGATGCTCTTTTTATACCCAGTCATGTTACTGGCCCGTTGCCAATTAACCTAATTAGTTGGAAAATGTTCTTCCAACTCTACCTTGTTAGTACCACTTTGCCTCATTTTGTTCCCTACCCCAACTTTTTTGAGACGTGTTGCTGCCATTAAAAGCGGTTGTATACCCAATTTTTTTACTTTTATCTACAGGTAATCCTATAATAAATTTTTTTGTCACCTGTTCTGTTTTTGTTATTCCTAAAAATACAATTTTATATATTTACTCAGTGCAGCCTTACGTTTTATATTTTAACTAAAAATAAGTATTATATTGTGTGTTTTTGCACGAAAATTCTTTTTTTTTAACCCGTTCAGATCCTCGCTATAGCCAAAGTACAGCTTCAGCGTGGATCTGAGTTGCCGGGTGGATGTCCTGGCCATGTGCACGCTCCTGGGCGTGCCCATGTGTCGGGCGGACATCGAGACCCGCGATCCCCTGTCAGACCTGCAGAACAGGGAACCGCCGATGTAAACACGGCGGTTCTCCGTTCTGTTGAAGGGGACAAGATAAATCTACTGATCCCTGTCACTGGGATCAGTTAGATCTGTTATGTCCCGACCAGCCGTAACCGTCACTTCCCCAAATGGACGTTCCCCGTCACTTCCCCAATTAATACAAGGGACCCACACAAGATTGACACCCCGCCCCGACCAGCCCTGTATTGTCTAGATTGACTAGGG
>BLSH010257403.1:390171-420064 GCA_018402905.1 Glandirana rugosa | reverse complement strand
ATGTCCCCCCCCAATATCAAAGTCTCGATAAAAATCACAGATCGCCGCCATTACTAGTAAAAAAAAAATAATAATAAAAACGCCATAAACCAATTCCCATAGTTTGTAGAACTTTTGCGCAAACCAATCAATATACGCTGATTGCGATTTTTTTTACCAAAAATATGCAGAAGAATATATATCGGGCAAAACTGTTGAATAATTTTTATTTTTTATTTATTTTTTTGGATATTTATTATAGCAAAAAGCAAAAATTGTTTTTTTTTTCAAAATCATCGCTCTTTGTTTGTTTATAGCGGCGATCAGAAATGACGCAGGGGTGATCAAATACCACCAAAAGAAGGCTCTATTTGTGGGGAAAAAATGATATAAATTTAGTTTGGGTACAACGTCGCACGACCGCGCAATTCTCATTCAAAATGTGACATCGCTGAAAGCCGAAAATTGGTCTGGGCAGGAGGGGGGTTTAAGTGCCCAGTAAGGAAGTGGTTAATATGTTTATTAGACTTTGCCTGAAATTTTGCTTTTAATAAACAGTTGTGTAAATATCATGCGACTTAAAAATTTGTAACCATCACCTTTTTATTCTACAGGGCCTCGGCTTTCAGAAAATATATAATGTTCTGGGGGTTTAAGTAATTTTATTGGCAAAAATTAAGATTTTTTACATGTATGCGAAAACAAAAAAAAAATTGCTCTGGAGCCGAACTGGATATACATAATGTAATAAAAAGTATCAAATTCACTGAATCCTCCATCTATCGAGAGCATACACGGCCAACAACACCCTGCTATTTACATAGCAAATACTTCAATAAGGAAAAATGTTTGCTAGGAAAAAATATTTGAACAAATTTGGAATAAAACAAGACATGCTGATCGGAGATTCGCTCGTAAGAGCCAGCCATGCGGCCCCCAATCAAATCTGAATGTTCATTCTACAGAGGCAGAGAGAATTCATCTTATAGCACTTGCAAGTGCTGTAGATGCCCCTATGGTTAAAGTGGACCTGTACTCTGTTCATACTGGGCAAATTTACAGGTTCACCTTACGTATAACACTAAGGCTGCCTTCACACTTGCACGATTCCTAAACGTGTCAAAACTGCATGCGTGCATTTTGCCACAATTTTGTAAATGCACTGCAAGCATGGTGCAATCACGGGTTGTACTTGCGGTGCCATTAATTGTTAATGACACCCCAAGCACAGACAGCAAATGCAAGTTTTGCCAGACAACAAAACATGCTAAAAACATGACCAAAAAAAGTGCAGGGACTTGTTTGGGGCATTTGTACGTGCATGGGGCAGGCTATTCAAGTGAATTGGCTGCCCTAGGCATGATGAGTGTTAAGGTGTGCAAAAAAAACGCACATTCCCGCTATGCTCACGTGTGACTTGGGCCCATTTAGACCTTGTCATCTTGTTGCACTGGGTTAATGTACATGTGTTAACGTGCAAAACATTAAGTGTAACTAAAGGCTAAACTTTTTTTTAGTCCTGTTTACCATTATCATCGAAAGTGAAAATAAAAGAAAATCCCCGACTTTGGGTTGACACCAGAACAATAATAAAGGGAAAATCTTCCAATGGGGACACTAGTTCTGTGGTAACACCCAGGGATTCCCTCAATTTGTGATTTTCTCTCACTTCCTGTTTTGGTTTTGAAACAGGAAGCGAAGGGAAATCTCCCCTATGGTAGAGGTCCCCACCCCCCGGAGCCGGTCCGTGGCCCAATGGAGACCGGGCCCGTTGGAGACCGAGCCACGTAACAGGCAGTGGGCAGCATTAAGAGTGAACTAGAAAATGCACCTCCACCACCATAGGGCGCCACTCCCCTTCTCTGAGCACCACTACTCTCTTCCCTCTCTGTGGTCACCTTACCTACATAGAGGAAGGGGGAGATGAAGGAGAAGGGGAGGGAGGAGTGCCAGGCCAGGGTCATAGAGCACTGGCTGACAGGCTGTGCATACTCCAAATCCCCCCTAGGAGGTGATTGGTGATGCACTTTTTCCATGGTGCTAGCAGATGTAAGAGTGACCTGGATCATCAACCCTTCATGCGCATTTGTCTATTTAAAATCTGATGGTCACAACATTCTGGTAAGTCTCTCGTGTGCACGGACATTTGAGCAGAACATTTTTTTTGTTCTTGGTTCATTTGGACACTTTAATGGACGCTTTTTTTCTATTTTTATTTATTTATATTTCTATTAATTGTTATCTTGTTTTTTCACTATTTGACAACTGATGGTGATGTTAATTATGCATTGCACATATTAAATTTTGTGCCGCGTATTATAACGGCGGGCGGTCTTGAAGTGGTTAAAAAGGCTTTTTTTTTTAATGCGCATCAGTGTCAGTAAAGGCCCGTATGCACAATTCGAATTTTCGGACAGAATTTTCGTTCGACAGTCTGTTGTCCGAAATTCTTACCTTTCGACAGCGAATTTTGATTTTTCGGACGACAAAAGCTGGATGTGCAAACTAGTAGACTTTTTTTGTACGGCAACTGAACGTATGATTTTCGGATGGTCAGTACAGAAATTGGCACACAAAAGTCGGAAAAACAAACATGCATGATCGGAATCAAGGAACGACCCAGAAGAGTTTGGTCGTGTAAACTGGCGTTCGCAATCCAGAATTAACATTCGTGGCGCGGCAATTGAAATTAGGAAATGCAGCGCACATAATCATCTTTTTAATGTCTTTTTAATAGCGAAATTAGCAGAAGTGGCCTAAAGGGTGACGCACCAAAAATTAACTTCCTCTTTATATTCCCATAGTACGTCACTACATTCACCTTTATCGGACGAAAAATTTCCGATAGTCACTATGCTTTACAAAATGATGGACACGAGTTTCTGACAAAAATCAGACGCTCGGTCATCCGAAAATCAGACTGTGTGTACGAGGCTTAAAGGTTCACGTTTTACTTTTTAAAATGACAAACATGTCATACTCACCTCCTCTGTGCAGCAGTTTTGCACAGAGTCGCCCCGATCCTCCTTTTCTGGGGTCCCTCGGCAGCGATCTTGGCTCCTCCTCCGCATCTATTGACCCGTCAGGGAAGCGCTTTCCCTGGTGGTCACCAGTGCGGGCGCGCTCTCGAGTCCTGCTGTTGCGTGTATTCACACATACAGCGGGACTCAGCTCCGCTCCCCGGTCACTGGACTTGACTGACAGCAGTGGGAGCCAATGGCTCCCCTGCTATCAATCCATCCAATGGGGACTGGAGCCGGCAGCTAGAGGGACAAGGCTCGTCCCCGGCATGGGATTGGTTCGGGCTCAGGTAAGTAAAGGGGGGCTCTGGGGGGGCTGCTGCACTAAAAAGGTTTTTCACCTTAATGCATCTATGCATTAAGGTGAAAAACCTGGAGACTTTACAACCCCTTTAATTGTGTTTAAGGGAGAATTTTAAAAAAGCAAAATGCGCACTATTGTTTCTGAGCTGTACTATAGGTACAAGCAACAATACACATGTGTATATACAATGTTTGTGGTATCGCTGTAATCATAAGAAGTAGGAGAATTTCTTTGCTCTTTGGTGGTAGGTTATGGTAGTAACACGAAAATAACAGCTAAAGTTTTAAAAATATATATATCTTTTTACAATTTTAGGACTGTTTTCATTTGATAACAATAAAAAAAAGTTATGAGATAATATATATTTACCACCAAATAAAAGCCAAGATTTGCTCTGAAAAAAAAATGCAGTATAATTAATCTGGATACACAGAGTAGTTGCAATAATATGTACAGTTTACTAACATGTGCCAAAGTTGCAAAATTGTGTTCAGGCCTTAGGATTTGTTTTACCTTTTGTCACAATACTACTTCCCTTCCCTGAGCCCCCAGTGTCCTGATTCACAGCCAGCCTTGTTGAGCTGGAAAACATTTTAACAAAGACGTGCAAATCTGATCCACATTCAAGTCCAACCCAAACCTTTTCTTTTCTTTAGTTTTAGGTGTAATGGGGAAGCATTAGAATCCCTGTTGGGTCTGTAATGTTATCCTGAGATCTGTTAGAGAGATTTCCCCTCACTTCCTGTGCTGTTGACAACATTTCACCAGACAGGAAGTGAGAGGAACTCTTCAACAGAGAAACAGAAATCTTGACCGAAAGCTAAGCAGGAAGGGTTCTAGCCTTCCTTTGTGTCTCTGCTGAAGATTTCACTTATATAACTAAAGGCAATTTATTTTTTTTTCGTTATGGATAGAGTGGAGATGGATTAGAACACCTGTCAGGGTTTTATTGCGGTCTGTGCCCCTGTTAGGGCCGGTTCACATTGTAGCGAGGCGGAGCGGCGCGACTTCGCGGCCCGTTCACATCTAGGCGAATTGTCAGGCGACTTGAGTCACCTGACAATTCGCCTCAATGCTGTGCAAATGGGACCGTTCTAATAGGAGCGAATCGCTTCGCTCCGCATTAGAAAAATGGTCCCTGCACTATTTTTAGGGCGATCTCAGGCGGCTTGCATTGACTTCTATGATAGAAGTCTCCTAGCAAGCCGCTTTGAGATCGCCTGGAGCGCCGCATCGCGCCGCTCCGCCTCGCTACAGTGTGAACCGGCCCTTAGGGAGAATAACCCTCTCTCTTTGTCCTGTTTACCGTTATCAATGAAAGTGAAAGTAAGAGAAAATCCCACATTTTGTGGTTGACCCTGGGACAGTAATAAAGGGAAAATCGTCCACTGGGAATACTAGTTCTGGTGAAACCCAGGATTCCCTCACTTTGGAGGGATTCTCTTTCACTTCCCATTTTGGTTATGGGACAGAAAGTGAAAGGAAATCTCCCCTATGGGACACAGATAGCAAAATAAAAACTGACGGGGGTTATACCACTTGTTTGGATGATCGCTGCTGTCCATCTCCCGCGAGAGGTGGAATGGAATGGAAGCCCATGCTTCTCCTCTTGGCCAATCGGGTCTGTCCATCTCCTGCAGGAGGGCGGGGATGATTGCTGCCATCCCTCTCCCGTGGAGGGGGAGGAGGGGGGGTTGTTTTAGCCCCCCCCCAAAAAATTTTGAGCACCAGCCACCACTGTAACCCTCCCTTACTCTGTCATGGGTGCTCAACTTGTAGTCTTCAGAGCCCTCCGATGTGACCCATGACCTCAAATGACGGATGCGCATGCCCCTTACTCTGGGATGGAGGGTCGCCAAGCCCAGATTGCGATCAATGGGTTGCTGACCCGCCATCCCAGAGCATCAGAGTAAACGGAGCTGGTGCTAGCAGTGGAGGAAGCAGGCGGCCGCGAAGGGAGCAGGAGCCACAGAAGCCGATGCTACCTCTAGTGCCAGCTACTGTCCCAGGTGGAGTGATACCCAGTGAACTTTGCCTGGGAACTTTCTAGCAGCCTAGAGAGCGATGCCAACAGAAGCTAAAAGAGGATTTGCTGCACTGAGCCATAGACTTATATTACATCCTGCAGATTTGGCGTGCTTTCTGAAAGGTGGACAAAAACACCCAAAAACAGGAACTTTGGTGCGTTTTTAGAAAGTGCCCCACACCTGCAAGATGTAATAAAAGTCTATGGCTCAGTGCAGCTGAACCGCAGGAAGGCCGCAGGTGTGCAGTGCGGATAAACCACAGAGTATCAGTGTGAAAGCAGCCTTATAGGGGGCTCAGGACAGGGATCGTTTACATTTGCCGTTTGGTGGGTGGTAAAACCGCATAGTTCATTATGACCTGTGACTGTTATCAAATCACTTAGGTGGCCCTTGCTCTTCAAAAGGTGGAGCACTCCTGTTCTATGCGAAAGAAAAAAAATGTTTTGCACTTTTATCTACTTAGTGAAGTTTTGGGTAGACCAAAGGAGGGTAGGATCCTCTGTCAGGTTTTAAATGCGGTTTGTGTCCCCACTAGGGAATAGACTTGGCATGGCTGAAAAATTTGTTCGTTTTCGCTGTTCGTTTTTTTTTCTGAAATTCAAAAAATTCTGAATTCGGAAACTTGAAAATTCGGAAATTCACCAATTGCAGTAATTCAGACATTCAGCAATTGGAACAGAGGAAAATCTGAAATTTGGAAATAAGAAAGAACATTTGAAATAATAATAAATAACTATTAAATTATAGGCATTGGAATCTCCTTGAAAATGTGGCTGTTAGTGAACTTCAAAATATCACTAACAGCCATATTTTCAAAGAAATTCCAATACCTATAAATTTAATAATTATTTATTATTATTTCAAATGTCCTTTCTTATTTCCAAATTTCAGATTTTCGGTTGTTCCAATTGCCGAATTTCCGAATTACCACAATTTGGATTGCCAAATTTTCTAAACGAAAAAAGAAAAGTTCGGTAAAAACCAAATTCGTAATGAAACGAATTGCACAAGCCTACTGGGGAGATTTTACCTCATTTTCTGTTCTGACACTCCTAACCTGGACAGGTAGCAAGTATCCCTAATGGAGACACAGATAGCAATGCAATAGGGTTGATTTACTAAAGGCAAATAGACTGTGCACTCTGCAAGTGCAGTTGCTCCAGAGCTTAGTAAATGAGCAGAAGCTCTGCTTACTTCCATCATCCAATCACGTGCAAGCAAAAATTATTATTTTTTTATTTTATTTTCCTTGCACGTGATTGGGTATTCTTTGCAAAATCGAAGTCTTACCTCATTTACTAAGCTCTGGAGCACCTGCACTTGCAGAGGGCAATTGAACTTTGCAAAGTGCACAGTCTATTTGCCTTTAGTAAATCAACCCCAATCTGTCAGATCAGTTCCTGCTGCAGCCTCTCACCTTGTGACATGCTACAGTTACAATGTTGCAGTCTGATCACTGGGGGAGAGGAGATTGAGGAAATATTCACTTCTGCCTGCAGCAGACATTATCTAATGACATCATCTCAGCCTAGGCAAAGTCACTGCCTGGAGCTGAAGGGTGGCTTTTCAAAACTTTGTCAGAAAGCACACAGAACTTACTAATGAGCCCAAAGCTTCCATGGACAAGTCGTATTTATTTATTTAGTCTTACTTGCCTTTTATTGCTGCCTTTATTGATTAGGAATCTGTAAGGAATTTACATGGCAGCAGTGGAGATTTAGGGCCTGTTCACACCTAGGCATTTTGCGATCTGACTTATATCGCCCCAAATTGCCTCAAATCGCCTGACATCAGAAATCCCATTGAAATGAATGGGAGCCGTCTTAATATGCGCTACTCAAGTTGCTCCGACTGCAGAGCGACTTCTGAAAAGGTTCCTGTGCTATTTCAAGGCGATTTGAGCCCATAGGAGTCAATGGAAGTCGCTTCCAAGTCGGATCACTGCATATGAAGAAGCGTCTTTGAAGCGACTTTACAGGAAAAAGAAAATAATTTTTGAAGGCAACTCCCCCTCCCTACTCTGATTGGCCACAGGCAAAGTCGCCTGGCATAGGGGTCGCTTCAGCTCTGAAGTCTCTTTCAAATCGCCTAGTAAAGTCGCTCCTGAAGTCGAATCGCCTAGGTGAGAACTGAGCCTTACAAGTTAACAATGATATAAAGATAAGTAATAAATCTACAACTCAATATTTAGTGTGTTAGAGGAAACAAGACAAGGTGTTACTAAACCCAGGACCCTGCATTCACTATATCTGGCCTCCCACAATACACAGAGCATGGGAATGCAATAGTTTTACTAAATATAAACTGCTAAATACATTTTCTCATTAGCAGTATACAGCAGTCATGATTTCTATCAGTTCCTTGTGAAGCTTATAGGAGGAGTTGTCATACTGCATTGGCTATCCTATCAGGATGCAGGACCCCTGACCCTTTGTCTGGACAGTGCCGATTGGCCCTGTGGTGATCACATGCACTCTCCCAAGGAAAAAGAAAACTTCTCTAGAAATTCAACTCCAAACTGAGCATGTGCAGCCTGACTCCAAAGGCTCTGTCTTATCCGGACTTGTCCAGGTGGACAGTGCAGGGAGGGGAGGATCTGTGCATACAGGATCAAGCAGCCTTTTTACACAATGCAGAGGAGTAACCCCTTAGGTTCCACAGTGAGTATAACAAGCATGCTTTACTGCATATACAGACTGATTTTACTGTTGTGGGCTTAGTAATTGTAATTTTTACAATAATCTGAAACACCCTAATAGGTATGATGTAGGAGCAGAGCAGGGAAATGTCTCATTGCTTTTTATTTTTATATTATGCTGAGGCCACGCCAGACAAAAAGTAAAATCCTACACATGTGCCTGACACCTGGAGACCCTTTTTTTTGTTAAATAGAAAGGGTTATGTTCCTCTCCATTGCTGATAAGGTCGTGTTGCGTGGCCGCGGTGGGCGCACTCAGAGCCGGCCATTAAATTACCAGCAGGTGACAAGTCCCTCTAAGTCGCAGGGCTGTGATTTTCCTGGAGACGACATGGAGCTGTCAGCGGAGTTTGAAATCAGGCTCCCCGCTGGCCCGGAACCGTTACATAAGTCTTATCCTGACGACAGCTCAACCGTCCTAAACTGCAGTTTCCGTGGAAACCAGATCCGGTGATTTGTAACTCGGCGAGAAGTGTTAATGCAGCAGTTAATGGTCGTTATGTCACGTCTGTGCAAAGATTGCACAATGGTATATGGGAGCACTCTGGTGATGCTGGCTGACCCTCGCTGACAGGTGGGCAAGGAGACAGAGCAGCATTGACAGGTAGAAAGGTCATCCATGCAGAGACAGTCACCACTTATTGCCTGCAGGCAGCTCCACATAATTACTTAATGCAAACCTCTCATAACAATAAAAAGCCCAACCCCCCCCCATGCTAGGCACACTCCGATCCCAACCTTACTGTTAGCGCCACTTCAATTCCTGCCGCCATGCAGTTAAAACCTCAGTACTGGTGGGTACAGGAATGCAAATGAGGATCCCCTGCTTCCTGCAACCAAACAGATATACTTGCACAACCATGTATTATGTAAAATGTATAAAGCATTGTCTCAATCTTTTTTTCACTCCAAGGCACCCTTTGAAAATACTGAATGCAAAATCTTGAGGCACATCAGTCCCCCACGTCACAGCAGAATACACTCTCAGAATCAGAATCCTCAGTCCCCCCCTTCCCATCAGAATCCTCAGTCCCCCCCTCCCCTTCACATCAGAATCCTCAGTCCCCCCCTCCCCTTCACATCAGAATCCTCAGTCCCCCCCCCCTCCCCTTCACATCAGAATCCTCAGTTCCCCCCCTTCCCATCAGAATCCTCTGCCCCCCCCCCTCCCCTTCACATCAGAATCCTCAGTTCCCCCCCTTCCCATCAGAATCCTCAGTCCCCCCCTCCCCTTCATATCAGAATCCTCATTTGTCAACCCCCCAAACCCAAAATCCTTTTACATAGTTACACAGCAGGGTGGATTTTATTTACATCACTAGTAAGAAGGCTTGATTTAAATCATAATTTTTAAAGAGCCGCTGTCATCTCTGTCCCGCAGCGGCTCCTCCTCCTCCCTGCTGGTGACTCACCGACAGTCCCAATCACTTTAATGGGACGGCTGGTGATGGGGCAGTGACACAACAAGGTGAGGGACGTGGCGGCAGCAGGTGAGTGGATGCCCACTAACAGGCACTGCCATGATGGATCTGAAATGACAGGTGCTCTTTAAATGTAAGGACTTATTCTTGCTGGTAGTTACAATCTTTAATATTTGCAAACAAAATGAAGGTTTCCTATTTAGAATAAGAAGCTTCAATCATACAGTTTGTAGTGTACACAGATTTGCAAAACAATGGGATAAAGGAATATTCCTGAACTTTGTTTTATCTCATGGTTACTGTGACATTGTGTGAGTGCATCAATGCAGTACATGTTATCTCAGCTTGCAGAGCTTGGATTTATTGAATAAGTTTACCAAAAATGTAAATATTGCAGAATATACAGCCTCGTGTTACCTAATTAAGCTAAATTTCATGCTGACTAGACTAAAGTATTAATGTATCTCAAATAGAAAACTATCTTTAACCACTTGCTTACCATGCAATTAAACCCCCCTCCAACCCAGACCAGTTTTCAGCGCTGTCGCACACTGAATGACAATTGCGCGGTCAAAGTACACTGTACCCATGTGACATTTTTATCATTTTTTTCCCCACAAATAGAGCTTTCTTTTGGTGTTATTTAATCACTGCTGGATTTATTTTTTGCTAAAAAAAAAAAAAAAAAAAAAAAAAAAAAAAAAAGGACGAAGATTTTTAAAAAAACTGTTTCATCGCTTTTTTTATAAAATTTTGAAAACAGGTAGTTTTTTTTTCTTGACTGGTGTGCGCTGATGAGGCTGCACTGATAGGCTGCAGTGATGGGCACTGATAAGGTGGCACTAATGGGCACTGATGAAGCGGCACTGATGGGCATGGATTGGCAGCACTGGTGGGCAAAGGTAGATGGCACTGGTGGGTACTGGAAGTTGGCACTGGTGGGTAATGATTGGTGGCACTGGCAGGGGGGCACTGGTGGGCACAGACGAGCCATCCGCAGCTCTCTGTGAGGGAAAAAAAATATACTGATCACGATCTTCTGTTTACATCACGTGATCAGCTGTTATTGGCTGATGGCTTATCACCCCCTTACTCTGATCTGTGATCAGTCGAGTCTCATGGACTCCATGATCACAGAGCACGCTGCACGCGACCCGCAGGGACAGGCTGACAGCCCATGCAGGGGAGGACATACATGGACAACCTCCCGGCAATTTTTATTAAAATAAATTTAATACAAACAAAAAATCAGGTTTAAATAAAAAATTTTTATCCAACCTGTTTCAGCATAAAATCAGGATTATATACACAATCCTATACCCACAGTTGATCCACAACAAGGGAAAAAAAAACCCAGAAAAGCATGATCAAATTTGCACCAGAGTTCTCACTTCCTCAATCCACCTTTCAAATTGGTGTCCCGAATTCTCACCACCACAAGCTCACAACAGGGTCCTCATTCCCCTCAATGCAATATTCCCCACACACACATTCAAGAAAATGGCTTTTCAGTAATGCTGGGTGCGGTAATGACTATGGGCTGGAAACCGTGGACAATCAAAATGAAGAAATGTCCATTATATATCTTTCCAAGAGATCGTACTTCAATTAGGCTGTACTCCATGGGCTTATGCCTGAACCCTTTATGTACTAGGTGTAGCAGGGATACAGGAGACCTAATTCATCTACTCTGGAGGTGTCCAAAACTCCACCGTTATTGGAACACAGTAAGTGGCAATGATAAATACTGCACTACAGGTCTCCATTCCAGTGGAGCCCAAGTACATTATATTGGGTATACTTGACAATTTTACTCAGGATAAATTTGTAAGGGAGGCGGCAGCAAGGGCTTTGTTCCAGGCCCGTTGGCTCATACTCCTTCATTAGACCTCACCAGTTCCACCAACATCACAGATGTGGCTTGAACAGATGGGTACAACACTACAATATGAAATGTTGTTTTACCAGCATAGAAGCAGTCCCTCTAAATTTGAGAAGGTATGGGGCAGCAGCTGGTTAGCTACCCCGGGGTTTGCCCCTGCAGACTTAATCATAGATAGATTGCTGCTCTGAACAGAGGTGTAACTAGAACCTTCAGGGCCCCGGTGCAAAAATTATGAAGGGCCCCCAGACCCCTTCCCTCTTCCCACTGATCCTGGGGCCCTTTACTCCTATAGCAGGTCCCTTTATTATGGTACCGCAGCAGGGCCCTTTCACAAGTTCTGCAGTGGGGCCCCCTTTCAGCCATCTTCAAGCATTCCCACGGTGGTGAAATGGCAGGGCACGGTCACAATTGCAACCTTTGCAATCCTGATAGTTCCCTCACTAGTGTCAGTAGTTTTTAATTTTTATTTTAATTTTATTATTTTTTTACTTTTCATTTTATTTTTACAATTTTTTTAGGAGCCCTGTTGGGGGCTTTGATGAGATATCAGGGGGTCTAAACAAACCTCAGCTCTCAATTTCCATCTGTGTAGCCTCAACTGCGCAGAATGAATGGACAGGAATAGCTGTGCACCGAGCCTCCCATTCATTCAGAATAGAAGAATAGTAAAAACTGATGATGTGTTTAAGGGAAGCACGAAATGCATAGAAGATACTCCTATTTCTGATGTAATTTCCGGTCCCTTGGTTTCAGCCTCCGAGCAGTGGAACGCATGCTGGGGAAGACATGGAACCTGCTCTCAACACGCTGGTACAGAAGCAGTGACAGACAGTGCCGGTCGGTCAGCACTGGGACACGTGAGTGTACAACTTTCACAGCGTCTGCACTATTGTCTGTTGTGTAATATCTGCGCAATGAGAAATTTCTTTTGCTGGTCTTATTTTCCATGAGCGGTCCCCGTTGAGGGAGAATCATTCATCCCACAGCCAGTGGTGACACTTCCAATACAGCAAGATAGCGTTCTCTATGGACTATAGCCGGCGATTATTAACCCCCGGCATACTGGTTCAAAACAAACTAGTTTGAAATTCATCTAAACTCCTTTTTACAGCAAGTCTTGTTCGTCTCAAGCACACTTAAATAAGTGTTTTTTTGTATTTTATTTTTAAAGTTTATGGTATTGTTTAGAATCATTATGTTTTTTCTACTATGGTGACACGAATGTAAAGGGTTGGATAGACTCAGCCTATCCCAGTGGTGTTTTGTGGAAATTTTAGGTTTGTATGATTAGCACTAGGTGAGCGCCAGATACACCTGAATAATCTATATATTGCCCTAACTCAGTACAAAAATATTGTCTGAAGTGAGGTGGGCGGCATAACCTTTATTCATACCTTACTGTTTCTCACTGTGTTTGTTATATTATTTTGCTGTTTTGAGGCACCAATAACATTGGTTATTATTTTAGTGGGGTGCCATTATCTGTTTTTTTTCTTTTCACAATTAATATTCACTAGTAAAAACAGTTTACTATGCTTCAGTTATGAATGAACCAATTGGTACCAATCACTGACTCTGTTCATTCAGAAAAGGAAGGAGCTGGTAAATGACAAATTTACCAACCCGTTCCCATCTCTCCATCATGACATCTTCTACAGCAGCTGGCAGGAGAGAGGAAGGGGGAAGACAGCAGCTCTGTGGGGGGGACCAGGGAAGCACACAGGGACCCTGGGAACAGCAGAAGACAAGTAAACTGGACAGAGGAAAATGGAGGAGATTGGGTTCTCTAAATGCCACCCCGCCAACCCTCCTATTCAGGTGTACAAGGGAGGCACACATGGGCCCCTGGACCATGGGGCCGGTTGCAATTGCAACCCCTATCGTTACGCCTCTGGCTCTGAAACTCTATGCTTTAAGTACAAAAATGTCCTTGTGGATATTATTTAGAAAGTCAGGGGGAATATACTTCCCAAATGAAGAAGGTTCTTCTCCCCTTCCGAGTATGGTCCTTATAGCCAAGGCTGGATACGGCACTAGGTGGGATCTCTGTCTAGTGATGAGGCGACTCATGTGTTTTTCTTCCGTATAATGAAACTGCAGTCTATTTTGCTACTGGCAAATGTAAAAAGAATATGTTTTTGTACCTTGACTATACTGTTTGTGAGTTCGTGTGACATCTCAAGAAGACTTTTTCCTGATTTAAAAAGAAAAAAAAAAAAAAGTGAAGACACCAAGGTTACCTCAAAAAGGCCCAAAGCTTTATTTTTGTGGTCACATGATAAACATATGGCAAGGTTTCAGAACCACGCAGGGCCCTTTCATCAGGCAAGTGACCAATGCCTGATGAAGGGGCCCTGCGTGGCTCCAAGACGTTGCCTTATGTTTATCATGTCACTACGAAAATAAAGCTTTGTACCTTGGTGTGCTCATGACATTTCTTCACTCATTCCACCAACAACCCCCTTCCCATCTCCCAACCATCAGTCCTCATTCCTACCCTTCACACATCTGAGTCTTCAGTCTCCCTTTTTCACATCAGAGTCCTTAGTCCCCACAGTTTCCCATATCAAAGTCCTCAGTAACCCCCCCCCTCCCCCACTCCATCCCACCTCAACCCACCTTTCAAATCAACACTAGAGATGTTAAATATGGAAAATTTGGTTTAATGTAACATTCAAGTGGTAAGTTCATCATTTTGTTTTATCATAATCGTTCTGTTAGAATGACTTGTTTTTTCGGAATTCATTTTGTATTCATGTTCCAAATCGATTTGTATTTCAGGATATTGGCTATACAGTATTTGATTTAATGTGTTAATTCATTATTTCAGGAGATTACTTATGCATTCTGTTTGGGTTGGATGGAGGTGGATCTATCAGAATCTCTGAATCATGACATAATGAAAGGAACAAAATTAACTTTGGATTAATTCGCCATGTTAGGATTCGAAGATTTTGATGGTTCCACCTCCATCCAACCGAAACACAATAAGTAAGAATCATCATTTTCTTTCACTTTTAGACGTTAATTGTCGTTTATCAGCAGTGGCGTTTTCGGGCTGTTATCTGAACGCCCTGAATTGGCGTTCAAAAGTCGTTCTTTTGACCACAAAAAAACGCCGGATGCCGATAAACGCCACTAAACGCTCATAAACGCCGGCAAACGGCTGTTTATCAGCGTCCAGCGTTTTTTGCAGTCAATGGAAGCTAATGAAGAAAAAAAAAACGCCCAAAAATGCAGACGGCAATAAACGCCAGTAAACGCTGCTTACAAAATGCTGCAAAAGAACGTTTTGTAAGCAGCGTCTCCTGCCCGACGCCGAGAGAGCCCAGATAGCGTCCAGTATGCATGGAGCCTTATACCTTTCTGTATTTATTGCAATATGTTTACATTTCACATGTAGTGTATTTTTATAAAGATGGAAAAGGTTAATGCAACATAAAAATTGAATGGATCCAAATCAGTCTGGATCATTCATTATGTCGTTTTTATTTCGGATGCTTCCAACAATAACTAAAGGCTTAAACTATTGCATCATGTCACCAAATAAAACAAATGAATTTGTTGTTTTGTTATAATTTATTTCTAGATTCGTTGAAATTTGTTACTATTGTGATTTGGACTTTTGGAAACATCTGAATCTCTGAAGGAGGATTCGTCCAAAATTTTGATCCATAACAAAACAAAATGCACGGCTAATCATCACAGCTGTGTCAGCATGGCAGTGGGCAGAACCGGACCAGGTCTAAATGGAGGCAGACTTCTGGCCCTTTCTGAATGCTGGGGCTACCCTGAATGCCGCCAGCCCTGGATTAGCATCTCGCGTTTCCATGTTGCTAGTGGTCAGTCCACCTGCACCATGGAAGTGCATGATGCTGTGCAAAAATACTGGAAGCAGCCCAGCACTCCTGACAGCTCAGATGGCACATGCTGTGGCACCCCTGTTGAGAAAGGCTGGTATAAACGCCTTCCTTAGAACCATATTAAATATAGTAAATTGTAAGGGTCTTCTAAATACCCCCCTTAATTATGTACTTACTTTGTCCTGTGCTATAACTTAATTTAGAGTGCTTCTTAAACATTGTCTTTTTAGCTGACAAGTTTTAATATGTGGCAACATTGTTATTATTATTATTATTATAGGAAAGATGATAAAGAACGTGAGAAAGATAACTTTAGGTGGTTTTGGCGAAAAGCCTAAAAAATGTTTACCAGAATATAATCATAAATACTGATAAATATGTCTAGGATATAATTGAAACTAACTAAGATTGTACAATAATATACACATATAAACTTTATCAAGATGTGTAGTAATTACTAACAGGTGTTATTAAGAGTGACCAACATGTGAATAGACAATTCTATGAAAGTGGGTTTGTTATTAATGATGATAAGCAATGGGTGGACATTTCCTTTATTGGTTTCTATTGGTGTGATGTTGTAAATATTGTTTTGTCATATCTTGATAATATAATTGTATTTAAGATACTGAACCAGGAAATAAAGAACGAGTGATGTATTATTCTGTGTCCATGTGCTGACTTTGGTCTGCATTGCTTCCCACAGAAGTGTATGTGTGTGTGTGTCTGGGGTGAGGAACAGAAGGTGATGGCACAGGTTAGTATAGGAGTAATATATAGGGAATAATTCTTAATTATAGAAAGATATTATTAACTTGTTGTAAAGTTAGGTTGCTGCCCGCGCTATAGCCGAAAGACGGCTACAGCACAGGCCTAAATTGCCGGGAGGACGTCCACAGACGTCCTCCTGTTCTTGAGCTTCCCGCCCGGCTTCTGTGATCACTGTGTCCGTGAGACTCGGCTGATCATAGATCGGGTAAAGGGCCAATCACAGCAGGCCCTTTAACACATTATCAGCTGTCAGCCAATCACAGCTGATCACAAAAATATACAGATGCAGGTTGTCTTTTTTTTTTTTTCCTTCACGCTGTCAGCATGAAGGAAATAGAAGCTGCGGTTTCTGTTAGAGGGACATCAGTCCCCTTAGCGCCCAAATATGCCACATACCAGTGCTCACCAGCGCCACCTACCAGTGCTGCCAATCAGTGCCTCATCATCAGTGCTGCCTATCAGTGCCGCCTAATAGTGCTGCCACCTATCATTGCCCATCAGTGCCGCCTCATCAGTGCCCATCAGTGCAGCCTATCAGTGCCCATCAGTGCCGCCTCATCAGCGCACATCAGTAAAGGAGAAAAATTACCTGTTTGCAAAATGTTATAGCAAAATATGAAAAACGTTTTGTTTTTTCAAAATTCTCAGCATTTTTTTTTGTTTGTTTAGCAAAAAATAAAAAACCCAGTGGTGATTAAATACCACCAAAGGAAAGCTCTACTGGTGTGAAAAAAATGATAAAAATTTCATATGGGAACAATGTTGCATGACCGTGCAATTGTCATTCAACGTATGAGAGTGCTGAAAGTTGGCCTGTGCAGGAAGTACAAGTGCCCAGTAAGCGGTTAATGACTTAGTGGTTAGCAACTCTGCATGGCAGCACTGGGGTCCTTGGTTCAAATACTGAATGGAGTTTGCATGTGCTTGCCTGGGTTTCCTCCAGGTACCCCAAATTCCTCCCCACCGCAGAGACATGCTGGTGGGTTAGCTGACTCCTTTCCAAATGAGTCATAGTATGTGTATGTATAGCAGGATTCCCCCAGAGAGATGCATCAGCTATTCAATAGTCTTGGGGATGTTGAATACACTCATGCTTCACATTACACCCTATATATATGGGTGTAATATGAAACAGTCCTAAAGGTCCAAAAAGCCTTTAAAGCTCTTCTCTATGTATACATCAGCCTTATTGTCAGTAAGGTAACTCTTCGGGGGTGGGGATTTTAGCTGCAGACGAGGGACTCTAAACATAGCCTTACTATTAGTGGAATTCCTGGAGCTCTGCTCCAAGGTTAGTTTTGGTTTTTAGTTTACATGATGGCCTTTGTTTGTTAAATTTGACAAAATATTTCAGAAAAGGAGTTTGTGGTAGCCCTGGCTATTAAATGGTTGTCCCACATGTACCAACGCTGCAAATGAAAGTGTAGTACATAAGCGCATAGCACGGCGCATTTCAGTGCTTTGTAGAAATCTTACTTTCAACAGATATACAAAAAAGCCCCTGATTCAATACTCCACCCAAACCAGGAATATTCCTTTTGAATGGATATCCACATGCAGCGGGATAATCAAGAAGTGCAGCAGATACTCACTACCCCTCGATTAGCCATGTGCACTTCGTCTTGTACTTGTAGTTGATTGGTCCATCGGTGAGGAATCCTGAGGGCTCTGTCAACCTGGAAAACACAGACGTGACAAGATTACAATTACAGAAGGAAGACAGCATCATTGATCGATCTGTACAATATTTTTAGTTCCTCTATTAAATGCTCCACTGAAAAAAATAGCACAGGCCTGAAACATTGAGCTGCGTTCAGGCGCATCGGTGTGGAGTTTGTATGGCTCTTCCCCCATGTGCTGCCCCAATGCACTTGTAATCACCATTCATATCACAGAAAATAGGCTGAATTCACAAAGCTAACACACACCAGGATCTTTATTTTCAATAAGAAGCTAAAATTACAGTCAATGTGGTGGAAAATAGAAACATAGAAAAGTGACAGCAGAAAAAAGACCAAGTGGTCCATTGAGTCCTTTTGTTTTGTTTTGTTTTTTATACATGTTTTGTATTTCTTTTTCTTTTTCCACATAAAGGATCCTTATCCCTGTTTAAGGGCTTGTTCACACTATATGCAGTGACAGGTATTTTCCTGCACCTGATCGCTGCGAGTCACATGTCACATGCAAGGACACATAAAACAATTGTTTTCTACAGTGAGGAAAATATCTATTTGATCCCATGTCCACTTACAAAGAAATAAACGGTCTATAAGTGTTATAATAGGTGTTATTTTACCTGCTTCCGGACCACCTGCCATCGATATACGTCAGTCCTTTGACGTTAAATACTGTTGTTATGGCATCAGATAGCTGCCATAACCCTGGAATTTTTCACCACAGCGAGCGGTCCACTTTAAGATAAAAGTGGTCTCCGCGGCAGATTCACCACAAGATCTGTTTTATTGGCGGCGGGAGAGGCCCCCGCCATGTCCCGATCGTCTCCGCTGCTTTCCGGAACCGTCGGTAGCCACAGAGCCAATCCGGTCCTTTTCCCTGATGGGCAGGAAGTCGAGTGAGGGCATGATAGCCCCCACTCGACTCTATGCCCTTGGAGGACCGAAGAGACGTCAAGCGTCACTTCCGCTCCAGCCTTAAATGGACCTTTTTTTTTTTTTAAATAAAAAAATAAAATCATTTTTTTTTTTTTTTGCTTTTGCTTTTAAGTGTAAATCTGAAAGCGGACGTCCTTTAGACCCCAGATCTCACATTAAAGAGGTTGTGACATGCTTTTTTTTCTATTACAAGATATAATTACATTCCTTGTAATAGGAATAAAAGTGATCCAAATGTTTGGGGACAGTGTAAAAATAAAATAAATTAAATTAAATTAAATTAAAAAACAAAAAACACGTATATGTACGTCACGTCCACATAAGTATACGGCGTTCAAACCACGCAAGTGAGGTATTGCCGTGGTCGTTAGAGCGAGATCAATAATTATAGCACTAGACCTCCTCTGAAACTGGTAACCTGTAGAATTTTTAAACTTTGCCTATGGGGATTTTTAAGTGTCAAAATTTGTCACCATTCCATGAGCGGGTGCAATTTTGAAGCAGGACATGTTAGTTATCAATTTACTCGGTGTAACATTATCGTTCACAATATAGAAAAAGATTAGGCTAACTTTACGGTTTTCTTACTTTTTAATTCAAAAAAGTGTATTTTTTCTTAAAAAAAAAAAATTGCGTTTGGTAGAGCGCTGCGCAAATACGGTGTGACAAAGTATTGCAACGATCTCCATTGTATTCTCTAGGGCCCAGGTCGACAACCCGTGGACCGCGATCTACCAGTCGATCGTGGCTAGGCGACTGGTAGATCGCCTGGGCTTGCCGACCTGCTGACACGTCCTGCCCTGGGAAGGGGAACTACTTCCAGGCATAATGCTCCCAGCCGCGGAGGGAGCTGCAGAAAAAATAGAGGTAACAGTGCCGCAGTCAGGAGCTCCGCGGAGGCATCAGCCGCCGCATAAGCCGATGCCTCTGCTAAAGTCCCGGCAGGAATTTAAAGAATGCAGTGCATATCACTCCGCCGGCCGAGTCTGGTAGCCGCGGCCCACGGGTTCCATGCAGGTTAGTGTCACTATGCAGGCACTATAGAAGACATGGCCACAATTAAGTTATAGCTATGGACACCAGCGCATCTGTATGCTATTCTGCCCATATAGCTGCTATTGTGCCCATATAGATGCATAATAGCAGCAATATGGGCAGAATAACTTCTTTATGCTGTTGTGCCCACATAGCTGCTATTATGCATCTATATGGGCACAATAGCAGCTACATGGGCATAATAGCAGCTATATGGGCACAACAGCATAAAGAAGTTATTCTGCCCATATAGATGCTGTCGTGCCCATATAGCTGCTATTATGCATCTATATGGGCCCAATAGCAGCAATATGGGCATAATAGCAGCTATATGGGCACAACAGCATAAAGAAGTTAATCTGCCCATATAGATGCCGTTGTGCCCATATGTGCCACTTACCTGCAAACAGAGCCTGTGACATCCAGCGATGTCCCAGCTCCAGGCCGCGTCCATCTTCTGCCTCTTCTTCCTTCCGGGGGGCCGTGACTCTGGCTCTGTGACTGGCCAGAGTCGCGTGACGTCACTCCCGCGCATGCGCGTGTGAGCCACCAGTCACGGCACAGGGTCAGTGGAGGAACGGCACGGAGGCCGTTTCTTCACTGCGCATGTGCCGGCATGACGTGGGCACATGCAAAACACTGCATAGCTCCTGAACCGTACAGGTTTGGGAGATATGCAGTGCACCTACAGGTAAGCCTTATTCTAGGCTTACCTGTAGGTTAAAGTGGTTGTCACAGGTTGACAACCACTTTAACTGTGTTCCTTATGTGTGTTCTAACTGTATGGGGACTGGGCTGGCAAGGGCATGACAGATCTAAGTGATCCCGATTACAGGGATCAGTAGATCACTGTCATGCCGCCAGTCAGAACGGAGAACCGCCGTATTTACTTTGGCTGTTCCCCGTTCTTCCTCTGCAGTAGGGGATCGCGGGTCGTCGGCGGACATCAAGTCCGCCCGACCCGCGGCCCCACTCACAGAGCGCACGGCAAGCACGAGCACGCAACTGCGTGGATCGCCGTTTATATATGCCGATCTGCGCAGCGGAGCCACTTTGCTACCGTATATCCACGCAATACGGTTGGCAAGTGGTTAAATGATAGAAAACATATCAACCAAAAATCCAGAAAAAAACACAATAAAAATGTTATAAGTTGAGGTGCAGTTCAGTGAGTAAAATAAGCATTTAATCCCCAAGCAAAACATGACTTAGTACTTGGCTGAGAAACCCTTGTTGGCAAGCAAGAATTTCTCCACATACAAGCTGGTTCAGCACCACCTTCACTACTCTAGGAGAAACAATAGGTTCAGACACGGACAACCCTACTTTCTGGCACTCACTGGGGGGGACACAGACACCTCAGACAGCCTCACAGACACAGATTCTGATGGGACAAAGGACACTAGGGTCCCCTAGTACAACCTCCGCCAACCCAGACTCTTCCTTATCTAGACAGAAGAATTCCTCCACTAGCTCTGGCTTATTGTGCAAAGCCTCAGGGAACTGGCTATAAGGATGACCAACCTGCTCACATAGGTTACACCTAATGATCTTACAGTCCCTTGCCAGATGCCCCAATTCCTGACACAGAGCACTTCTGTTCTTGGCAGGAAGAGGAGAAATGTCCCTTGGCTCCACATTTATGGCACAGCTTAGGTTGACCAGGGTAGAAGATGGTAATCCTATCTCTACCAATAAAGGCAGAGGAGGGCAAATGCTGGACCACTTTCTCACACACTCTCAACCTCATTGACACCGACCACCCACCCGTCCAGATAACCACTTCTGCCCCGGAAGGATTTCACACTTTAGGACCAGAGCACTTTTTGCAAATCGGCACTGCGTCGCTTTAGCTGACATCTGCGCAGTCATGCGACATTGTACCCAAAAAAAATTGACGTCCTTTTTTTCCCCACAGATAGAGCTTTCTTTTGGTGGTATTTGATCACCTCGGTGTCATTTCTGATCGCCGCTATAAACAAAAAAAAGAGCGACAATTTTGCAAAAAAAACATTTTTTCTTACTTTTTGCTAAAATACAAATCCAAAAAAAAAAAAACATTTTTTTAAAATCGTGTTTACAGATGATGAGAATTCATTTCTGGGGTTTTTATTTTTTACTAGTAATGGTGGCGATCTGCGATTTTTACTGGTACTGCGATATTGCAGCGGACATGTCGGACCATTTTGAAACTTTTTCGGGACCATTGTCATTTATACAGTGATCTGTTCTATAAAAATGCACTGATTACTGTGTAAATGTCATTGGCAGTGAAGGGGGTTAACCTGGAGGGAGCGCTCTAAGGGTTAACCGTGTTCCCTCAGTGTGTTCTCCGGCATAATACTAGTTATCGCGGCCGCCGTCTAGGGACGGCGGTTTGCGATAACGAGCCATGTTGCCGCCACGTCACGCTGCGGTGGGTGGTCAGCAAGTGGTTAAGGGACACAACTTCCTCCAAACCTCCTAAACCAGACCCATGAATCCTCGGGGGGGGGGGGGGGTATAGACTCATTCCTAATCAGGATTGTCGCTTATTAATCAAAGGTTGTTGTGATATTACCTTGGGGACAAGCACCTGCCAGTCCAGCTGGCTTCTAGACACATGCTCATACCGTTCCATTAGAAATTTGAGTGTAAGCTCCTCTCCTTCAGGGACCTATTGTGATTGGCTCAGTATTCACTGCACATCATTACGGAATATATCAGAGCTGTATAAATGTATAATAATAATAATAATAGCGTGTGACTGTGATGGGACATTAGAGTGTAAGCTCCCCTGGTGCAGGGACCTATTGCGATTGGCTCAGTGTTCTCTGTACAGCACCACGGAATATATCAGAGCTATATAAATGTAGAATAATGATAATGTGTGACTGTGGTGGGACATTAGAGTGCAAGCTCCTCTGGTGCAGAGAACGATGTGGTTCTCTGTTGATGAGGAACATATTTGCAGGACATCAATCAGTAACATAAAGCAATGAAGAGGTTTCCTTCATTGTTTCCTCCAGGAAATCCTTCTCTCGTGTGGTGACGGACAGGCGGGATCCTGATGCCGCACACACCGAATCACTTAAGTGACTTTAATTCGATTTTTGGTAAATCATCCAGCGAGGGGCCGCACAATATTTTGGCAAGTCACCAAACACCGGATTTCTTAACGACCACTTTCACCCCGGCTGTGTGCGTCAATTTGCGGAGAGGAGGAGTGAACAATAGCAGGGGATGTAGGCCGCATTACGGCAGTGGGGTCCAGGCTCGGCGCACGTGTGCGGTTTAATGAAAGAATTCACAGCGTGAAAAAGGGGCAGAATTGGCTCCCTGCCACGTCTGACATCTGACGGGAGAGCGTCTACTGTACCGACTCAGAAGGTCTCCCCGCGCGGCACTTAGAGATGACAGAAAATTAGATGAATGGAAAATGGAGGTGCACAGCTGGCACGGGTGTGTGGCTCTGGAGCCGGCAGTGAAGCTGAAAAGCACTTATAGTCCCTGCAGGGGGTGGAAAGCTGCGGCTGTTGGAGGGAGAAAGAAAAATAAATCGCCATCTAATGCAGTTATATATATATTGCAAAAAAAATGATGGAATACCAGTTTCCATATTGCTTGTTTAAGTACCCTGATCTGTTTTTATATCGGCTTCCTGCAATCCTCTGCACAGCAGGATTCAGAAAGAGTAAGAGGCAGGGGCGCACCGATAGGGGTCTCAAAAGTGACTGCGCCCCGTGCTCCAGGGGGCCCATGCTCCTCCCCTGTGCCAAAATACATAGTACCCTGCATGGTGTGAGGGAACGTCAGAGGTGGTGGTGCGGGAGGCGGAGAGTGATATAGGACGGTGCGGTAGTGCGGGAAAAGGAGCAGACAGCAGCCGTGTGTCCCCCTGGACAGTGATAGCATGGCGGGAGCACGCATGAGCCAGACTGGTATGTTAATTGTAACCCTGTGCCATGTCCCTGAGCCTGATCAGTGGAAAGGGCCCCGGGCTCAGAGGGAAGGGCCCCAGCTGAGAGTCCGGGGAGCCCTTCATGGTTTCTTGCACCAGGGCCCTGAAGGTTCTAATCATACCTCTGGTGAGAGGGGCAGCACTCTACATCAATGAGGGTTCTGCTGCTCTGTACAGTGCTGTCAGTCTAACACTGGCAACATACTGACAGAAGGAGAAAGTAGAGCGATGACTTCATTAGTGCGGACAGGCAGCTTCACCTGGGTGTGCTCACTTAAAGGAAACCTGTGGTGATAGAAATGTGCAGACTGCTATTTCAGGAAAGCTGTCTCTGGCCACAAAGCTTTGAGTCACTGACAGGGAACAAGCATGCAGCAAGTGAAGTTGGAGGAAAGTCAGAACTTTTAATCGGTGTTGTTGTTTCAGATCGGTAATTCGAAGCAATGAAGACATTGGATCTGTACACTGACCAGGCAGCTAGCAGCTGGAAAATAGTGATGTCACAGAACCAGCTGAGCTGTCTGCAAGAGGACCTGGACCACCAAAGTGGCCAATCAGAATTAAAAATCTGTTGGTAAGGAAGACAGTTCACCCTAATATTATGCTGGGTGCCAGAGACCCCCTTTAAATTGATCTTCCTGACACTTCGTTTAAATTGTTAGGACTTTCTTGAAACCTCATTCCCCTGCTCGTGTAATTATTTCACCTGACAAAACATCTGGAATGTAATGCGCCTCCTTATATGACCCCCATTCCTAACATTCCTCAGATCCCAGAATTCTCCAGATTCTGCTCAATGCCACTCCTCCTCTCTGCTCTACAGTCTACGACAGGGTATCTCAACCAGGGTTCCTCCAGAGGTGGCATGGGGTTCCTTAAGCAATGAGAAAGTTCTGCCTCTCAGAGACATTCTCACTGATACCAGTTTGCCACCTGACTGCAATATACAGATGAAAAAATAAAAGTATATAGCAGCAGTATTTTGATATAAATAGAAGATTTACAAGCAGTGCGCACTGTGTGTGTGTGGGGTGAATTGTTTTTATATTGCTGGGTTTAGTAATACTTTGTGACTTTGCTTGGCTGTCCAGCCACCCAGCAGACACGCCGGCTAGTCGATTGGGTCCCCCGATGGGAACAGAGAGCCCTGGAGGACTGTATAAGTTGGAGGGGAGAGCAGACCGCCGGCTCTAAAAGGTATCATCCCGATGCAGATGCTGCCCCCCCTAAAAAATGCCGCTCCAGGCAAACGCTGTGTTTGCCTTGCGGTAAATACACCCCTGCTCCTGCTGCTGTCTCTGTGCCAGTGAGGAGGGAGAGAGCCTCTGCTCTCGTGCACAGTGCTGGATCAAGATCAAGTTCAAGTAGCGCCTGAAAACTGCCTTCCATTCATTTGAATGTTTGCTTTTACACTGGGGCGGTGTGCTTGCGGGGCAGTCAAAAAAGTCCTGCAAGCAGCATCTTTGGGGCATGTTTGGAGTGCTTTAAAAAGCACTTCTACAATGCCCCTGCCCATTGAAATGTATGGGCAGAGCTTCCAAAGTGCCTTAAAAGCTCTTCAAAAGCACCACAAAACTGGTATTTTTATCACTTGACTTGACTTTGACCTTAAAAAAAAGTGCGCCGTTAGTGCCGCAAAAGTGCAGCTAAAACGCAGCTAAAGCACCACAAAAACGACCAGCGTTTTAGCGGCAGCTTTTGCAACGCTTCAGTGTGAAAGGGGGAACCACTTTAGAATTAGAAGTATGGAACAGCAAGCATATATTATGGCACACAAGTCTCATATGCACAGTCACTTACAATATACTCTAGTTCCCCTTTAAGAAGCGCCAAGAAGACCTCTCCAGTTCCCCTTTAAGAAGCGGCAGTGTCTGATATATGTGCTTGTTGCTTCATTAACAACGTGAGATTATACTGCTGGTGATGTCAGGTCAGAAGGTGTAATCTGTGCCAATCGCTAAATGCTACTTAGCTATAAGACCCTTTGCGGGCCTGCGCTAGACATCGCACACAATGCACACCAACACCAGCTTAGCAATACTTAATTCAGGAGGTTGTCTTATCTGAGAAACAGAGAAAGGCAAGACCCCAAGAAGGCACACGTGGAAACCTAAGGCTTAAACTGATAATGCATCACTACATTTTTAAAGCGGAGTTCCACCCAAAAATGGAACTTCCGCTTTAACCACTTCAGATCCGCGCTATAGCCATAGTACGGCTCCAGCGCGGATCTGAAATGCCCGGAGGACGTCCATGGACGTCCTCCACTGCGCATGCTCGTGCGCGCCCCCTGGCGGCAGCGGCGGCGCGCGTGCGCGCCGCACGCTGCGCGAGCGTGCCCGTGGGTCGGGCGGACTCGATGTCCGCCCGAATCCCGCCGATCATCTTTAGGAGCCTCAGAACGGGGAACTGCCCTTGTAAACACGGCGGTTCCCCGTTCTGTGACAGGGGACATAGCAGATCTACTGATCCCTGTCATTGGGATCAGTTAGATCTGTTATGTCCCGACCAGCCCTGCCCCCCCACAGTTAGAACACACCCAGGGAACATATTTAACCCCTTCACTGCCCCCTGCTGGTTAACCCCTTCACTGCCAATGACATTTACACAGTAATCAGTGGACATTTAAATTTCTGATCGCTGTATAAATGTCATTGGTCCCAAAAATGTGTCAAAAATGTCCGCCATTTCCGCCCCAATATCGCAGTCCCGATAAAAATCGCAGATCGCCGCCATTACTAGTAAAAAAAAAAAAATAATAATAAAAACGCCATAAATCAATTCACAGTTTGTAGACGCGATAACTTTTGCGCAAACCAATCAATATACGCCGATTGCGATTTTTTTTTTTACCAAAAATATGTAGAAGAATATATATCGGCCAAAACTGATGAATAATTTTTTTAATGGATTTGTACTTTAGCAAAAAGTAAAAAATATTGTTCTTTTTTGCAAATTGTCGCTCATTTTTTGTTTATAGCGGCGATCAGAAATGGCGCAGAGGTGATCAAATACCACCAAAAGAAAGCTCTATTTGTGGGAAAAAAAGGACGCAAATTTTATTTGGGTACAACGTTGCACGACCGCGCAATTGTCATTCAAAATGCGACAGCGCTGAAAGCCAAAAATTGGTCTGGGCAGGAGGGGGGTTTAAGTGCCCGGTAAGGAAGTGGTTAAGCACTCCTCACCCCCTTACATGCC
This sequence comes from Glandirana rugosa, assembly GCA_018402905.1. Classification (NCBI taxonomy): domain Eukaryota; kingdom Metazoa; phylum Chordata; class Amphibia; order Anura; family Ranidae; genus Glandirana; species Glandirana rugosa. The sequence goes on along the minus strand of BLSH010257403.1, from coordinate 393,308 downwards.
ACATATGGCGTGTAATTTTTTTTGGGGGGGAGTGTGTCCCCAAGTTCCAGAGGGACTTTGTGTCCCTCTTCCACCTTCCACCTCGGGGCCGCCTAGGCAACTCCTCCTCTCCTCCTAGGCGGCCCCTCCCTCCTGGCAATCTTCTGGGACACGTCACAGGTCCCAGAAGATTGCCTGGCCACTGGCAACGCGCAGAGTGACTCGCGCAATGCCAGTGCGTGCCCGGCCGTGAAGCCACGGCCGGTGCCCACACCTGCAATGCCGGCGCCGCAGGGAGGAGGGGGGAGACGAGCGAGGCTTCAGGAGCAGCCGTCGCTGGACCGGGAGACAGGCAAGTTTCTGTTTATTAAAAGTCAGCAGCTATACTTTTTGTAGCTGCTGACTTTTAATAAACAAAAAAAGCATGGAACTCCGCTTTAAGTTTAACCACTTGAAGTCCAGGCCTTTCCTGGAACTTTTGTTTTAAAGGTTTAAATTAGCAATTTTTGCTAAAAAAATTACTATCCCAAACAATATATTTATTTTTTCAGCAAAGACCCTAGAGAATAAAATGGTGATCGTTGCAATATTTTATGTCACACTGTATTTGCACAACAGTTTTTCAAACTCACTTTAAAAAAAAAAAAATACACTTTAAGGCTCCTTTCACACCAGAGCCGCCCGACCGTTAGTGGTAAAACACAGCTGATTAGCGGTGTTTTACCACTCGTTACAGCGGCGCTATTGCGCTGCTATTCGGGCGGCGGCGGTGCACATTTAACCCCCCACAGCAGGTTAAACAGGGGTTAAAAGTTCCGGTTTGCAGCGCTCCCAAAGCAGTGTTCAGGCGCTTTGGGAGCGCTGCCCCATTGTTTTCAATAGGCAGGGGTGGTATAGGAGCGGTGAATACACCGCTCCCACACCGCTGTAAAGATGCTGCTTGCAGGACTTTTTTTTCTGTCCCACAAGCGCACCGCCCAGGTGTAAAAGCACTCTGGCTTTCACACTGGGGTGTATTGGGGGGCGTTTTTCAGGCGCTTTTTAGGCGCTATTTTTTATGCAAAAGCGCCTAAAAAAATGCCTTGGTGTGAAAGGGGTCTTAATGAGTTAAAAAAAAAAATTGTATGATGTGAAAGATGTTACACTAAGTAAATAGATACCCAACATGTCATGTTTTAAAATTGCAAATGCTCGTGGAATGGCAACAAACTACGGTACAGGCAGACCCCAAGTTACAAACAAGATAGGGTCTGTAGGTTTGTTCTTAAAGCGGAGGTCCGAGGGAAAAAAATTAAAAGTCAGCAGCTACACATACAGTAGCTGCTGACTTTTAATAATAGGACACTTACCTGTCCTGGAGTCCAGCGATGTCTGCACCCACCGCCAATCTTTGGATCGGGAGACGGGTGCAGCCACCTCCATTGCGGGTAAGGGAACCCGGACGTGTATCGTTACAGCTTCATGCCGGGCACCTTACTGCGCATGCGCGAGGCTCTGCCGCGCTCTGCTATTGGCCAGCTGGCCAGAAGCAGAGTGAGCAGGGAGAAGGGAGCTGGGCTGCTGACATCAGCGGCTGCGGCAGCCGTCCAGAGCACCCAGAAGTGTGGAAAAGGACACCTGTCTAAAGATAGGTGTCCTCTTCCCCCTCCCCCCCGAAAGGTGCCAAATGTGACACCTGAGGGGGGGAGGAATCCAACCAGCGGAAGTTCCACTTTTGGATGGAACTTCACTTTAAGTTGAATTTGTTTGTAAGTCGGAACAGGTACATTTTTTAAGTGTAGCTCCAGCCAAAAAAACTATTTTTAAGCTTTTTGGATAGCACAGGGAAGGGGTAACACCCCTGTAATGTTTGTTTTGCTGTCTAGGTTTCTGTTCAGAAGATTTCACCTCACTTCCTGTCCCAATGATAATTGGATTTTGAAAATGTTGGATTGTTGTGGAAACAAGGATTGGTGATAATGCATCAGTGGAGACATCTTTTTCCCATAATAACTCTTACAGGAGTGAATTTCCCTTCCTAGGGGGAGATTTCCTCTCACTTCCTGTTGTCTCCCTCCGTTTGTAAGTAGGAGTCGTTTGTAAGTCAGATGTTTGTAACTAGGGGACCGCCTGTACATAAAACTCTCCATAGGCGACAATTTAAAAATGTTTACAGGTTACCAGTTTAGAGGCACAGAGGAGGTCTTGTGACAGAATTATTGATTTCGCTCTAATGATCGCAGCGATACCTCACATGTGTGCTTTGAACACTGTTTGCGTATGCTTGCGTGACTTTTTATTCATTTCAGGTACTTATATAGCGCTGTCAATTTGCGCAGCGCTTTACATATATATTGTACATTCACATCAGTCCCTACCCTGAAGGAGCTTACAATCTAAGGTCCCTAACTCCCATTCATACACATACTAGGGCCAATTTAGACAGGATCTAATTTACCTACCAGCATGTCTTTGGAGTGAGGGAGGAAACCGGAGTACCCGGGGGAAACTCACGCAGGCGACTTACGTATGCGTTCACTTCTGCACGTGAGCACAGTGGGATGGGGCGCTTCTTTTTTTTTCCTGTTTGTTTCACTTTTTATTTTTACACTGTCCCTCTTTTTTTTTTTTTTATCACTTTTATTCCTATTACAAGGAATGCAAACATCCCTTGTAATAGAAATAATGACAGGTCCTCTTTATTGAGAGATCGCCGCTTTTAAAAGTAATCCTGCAGCGAATCCATTCATGGATTCACTTTTATGTGAAAGAGAACCAGCGATAGTAAAAAGAAATAACCACATGCTACCATAACACCGGTATTTACCTTCAAAGTAACGACTTCCGTCAGGCATAAAAAAAAGGGATTTTATTAAAACTTACCGTAAAATCCTTTTCTCCGAGTTCACTGACAGACGCAGCTTCTTCATTAACTTCATGGGGTTTTATGTTCGTCCAACTAGGAGTTAACTAGGCAGGGAAAAGATCAGCTGGCCCCTCCCTTGGGGGCCGTCCTCTCTTCCTACATAAAATCCCCTCACAGCATAGCTCTCCAGTTCGTACACAAGCCGTACCAAAACAGAGCTCAGAGGGGTGGGTGCTGCGTCTGTCAGTGAACTCGGAGAAAAGGATTTTACGGTAAGTTTTAATAAAATCCCTTTTTCTCCTTACGTTCACTG
>BLSH010257403.1:375517-385559 GCA_018402905.1 Glandirana rugosa | reverse complement strand
AGTAAAGGAGAAATCAAGGGACGTTTCATTTTCGTATTACCCGATCATACGTAGCGTATGATCGGGTAATACACTGTGAATGGATGTTATCTTCGGGCGCGACAGGAGACACCTCCGGCGTAGGTACTGACGGGGAGGAGGGAGGCCCCGGCCTAGTGCAACCGTGTTCGCATATGTCACTGATAGAGGCTTTGCCACGTTCAAATCCTCTAGAAGTGCCATGATTGTCCATTCGGAATAATATCCACATGGATATCCAATTTCACCAACATTTCCCAAATGTTAGTGAAATATACTATCTTCTACCTCGAATAGACTCATTACATACGTTATTATTTAATGTAAAGACCAGCTGATCTTTTCCCTGCCTAGTTAACTCCTAGTTGGACGAACATAAAACCCCATGAAGTTAATGAAGAAGCTGCGTCTGTCAGTGAACGTAAGGAGAAATGTAATTTATTATTGCATACATTACTCAGATAAGCTCCATCTTCTATCATATAAAGTGATTGTAAACCCTTTACAACCACTTTAACCTATAGGTACACCTATAATAAGGCTTACCTGTTAGTACCGTGAAGATCTCCTAAACTTGCACCGTTTCGGAGATAGTCACTGTATACGCTTGTGCCAACGTGATCCGGCCCCGGAGGGAGGAGGGGCAGTCATGGATGCGGCCTCCACAGAGGACAGCGCGGGCTTCTATTGTAGGTAAGTGTCACATAATGGGCTAGTATGCGATGCATACTAGCCCATTATGCTTTTACTTTGCAGGGAACTAAAGAGGAAATGAAACCCATAAGGGTTTACTTCTTCTTTAAAGCCTTTGATCTGCACTCAGTGATTTTGCCCAGGCTGAGATGTCATCAGTCTGTTGCAGGCAGGAGGAAGCATTTCCTCAGTCTCATCTCCCCCAATGATCAGACTGCAACATTGTAACATTGTAGCAAATCAAAGGAGCAGGGGCTGATCTGTGTCAGACATTTGTGAACACAGCCAAGAACTGCACAAGCAGCAGGATTTACACAATTGTGTCATCTCAGGATTTACATTGAGGTCATCTACTTGTCTAGTAGGGCTGTCTGAATCGTTAGACTGACGTGACATCTTATGGCAGGAAAAGCGGTTTACAAATGTGAATTCAGCTGCCTGCTTAAAGTTAAGTGGAAGAGTAACTACTATGATGAAGCCCAGCCTTTGTGCATGAAACGCGTCGCAGGGACTTTTTGTTCATGTTTGTTCATGTTCTGATGAATAAAGTTACTGATGTTTCCATTTTCTTCGGAGTGCATCCAGTCTTTTCCTTTGGATAACTGCAATCCCTGATGACAGTCCACTGCAATGTTACTCAGTTATTACATCCCAGATTGGATCTGCACTTACTGTCAAAGTCTGAATACAATGTGAGCGGATATGAAATGTGAATAAACCATACAGAGCCATGCTGTGTGGGCAGAGGCACCATCCTGCGCTGAGCAGGCAGCGAGGAGGACAGGAGGCTGCTGTGTGATTTACAGGACCCGGGATGGGGTCACAATAATGTACACAGGAGGGGTGAGGGGAGCCCACACACAGGACTTGGTGTGCTTATGTTGGCGGAGATCCTAAACTACTGCTCCACCCACACTGGACAGGGTCCGGCTATGAGGAGGCTGGCAGAGAGCCTGGATGATGCCCCTTCTTCATACCAACTGACATAGAACAGAGACCAAAATATATGGATAGAAGATACTGCACTACAACTCCCAGCATGTCTACCTAACCACACACAATGCATACAGCCGATTCTTCCTGAACTTCTACTTATTGCTGGAGGACTCCTTCCCCTAACTCTCCTCTTCTGAAATATTCTGCACTGCTGGAGGACTCTGCTCCTTTCTCTATCTAACTCTCCTCTCCTGAAATACTCTGCCCTGCTGGAGGACTCTGCTCCTTCCTCTATCTAACTCTCCTCTCCTGAAATACTCTGCTCTACTGGAGGACTCTGCTCCTTCCTCTATCTAACTCTCCTCTCCTGAAATACTCTGCACTGTTGGAGGACTCTGCTCCTTCCTCTATCTAACTCTCCTCTCCTGAAATAATCTGCCCTGCTGGAGGACTCTGCTCCTTCCTCTATCTAACTCTCCTCTCCTGAAATACTCTGCCCTGCTGGAGGACTTTGCTCCTTCCTCTATCTAACTCTCCTCTTCTGAAATACTCTGCACTGCTGGAGGACTCTGCTCCTTCTTCTATCCAACTCTCCTCTTCTGAAATACTCTGCACTGTTGGAGGACTCTGCTCCTTCCTCTATCCAACTCTCCTCTCCTGAAATACTCTGCCCTGCTGGAGGACTCTGCTCCTTCCTCTATCTAACTCTCCTCTCCTGAAATACTCTGCCCTGCTGGAGGACTTTGCTCCTTCCTCTATCTAACTCTCCTCTTCTGAAATACTCTGCCCTGCTGGAGGACTCTGCTCCTTCCTCTATCTAACTCTCCTCTTCTGAAATACTCTGCCCTGCTGGAGGACTCTGCTCCTTCCTCTATCTAACTCTCCTCTCCTGAAATACTCTGCCCTGCTGGAGGACTTTGCTCCTTCCTCTATCTAACTCTCCTCTTCTGAAATACTCTGCACTGTTGGAGGACTCTGCTCCTTCCTCTATCTAACTCTCATCTCCTGAAATACTCTGCACTGCTGGAGGACTCTGCTCCTTCTTCTATCCAACTCTCCTCTTCTGAAATACTTGACACTGTCCCTGTCTATTCAAAACTGAAGCATCATGACCTTTTCATGACAAACAATGTGCCTATCCCACATGAGATTTAATGAAATGCAACCAAAGGGCAAAAACAGACATAAAAATAATATCAACAATAATAATAAAAATAATAAATCAATAGTACACCTACTTGCTGAAGACAGAATCATATTAAGGTCTAACAATAATAATCATTACATTTCTATAAGGCCTCGTACACATGGGGTGCATGAATCCATATATTGTGTGAGACCCTGGGCTGTCCCAACTGACAGCAATGGAATGGCTTGCACAGGAATGCATGGAACACCTGAGCAGGTAAACAGCTGTCACATGTGGTACAGGTTCATGTGCCCTGTGTGAAGGTGGTCTTGTTATAAAATATCATTAATTATTATGTACCTGTCTTTGGGGAGTCGGCAGTGGAGAAAGTCTGATTCTGGCGACCTTTCTTTGCGCATAATACTGATGATTATAATAATTATCATTATTTTTAACATTATAATCATCAGATCTCAGTCATCATTATGGATTTGTCTTCAGGAAGTAAGTGGCACCAGTGGAGCAAGTGATCAATCCTGGTTCTCTCTCTCCTTCTTTGCTCCTTTTATTGATAATCTCCACCCATCAATTCCACAAATTCCGTCCTTCGCACTCATCCAGTAACACATACTCCCGGATTTTGCTCAGAACAGCAAAATCTGACGCTGGCATCCAATAATTTGCCAGAGAAACAGCGAGCCCTACATATCAGAGTCATCCTACGGGTCAAAACAAATCCAAAAATAAATGCAATATTTTATAACAACCAGCCTTAACCAGTTGCTGAACGCCTTATAGCACATTTACTACTCCAGGGTGGCTGCGCAGGATCACACAATATATGTGTTTGTGATCTTGCATTTCCTGGTATCGGGTGCGAGTGTGCGTCGCCAGAAGCTTGCTGCCGCTGTTATTCTACCCGATGTCTGTCGGTACCCGCTGATTGTTCAGAACATGGGCGGCATAGTGGTGTAATGGTTAGCACTTTCGCCTGGCAGCAAAATGGTCACTGGTTCGAATCCCAACTTCGAAAACGACTTGCTTGGAGTTTGCATGTTCTTCCTGTGCGGGTTTCCTCCCACACTCCAAAGATATGCTGGTAGGTAAATTGGTTCCTGTCTAAATTGGCCCCAGTATATATATGAATGTGAGTTAGGGACCTTAGATTGCAAGCTCCTTGAGGGTAGGGACTGATGTGAATGCACAATGTTTATGTAAAGCGCTGCGTAAATTGACAGCACTATATAAGTACCTGAAATAAATAAACACGGGCAGTACAGCGATCTGTCAGTAAGGAAGGCATGGATTCTGTGATCCAAAAGCAGGGACAGAGATGTATGCCTTCCGCTAGTACAAGCGCCTCCCCCTCTACAGTAGAACATTAGCTAGGAGTACATTTAACGCCTTTGATCACCCCTGATATTAACCCCTTCCCAGCCAGGGTCATCAGTACAGTAATGGTGCATATTTCTGTAGCACTGATCACTGTATTAGCATCACTGGTCTCAAAAGTCTCAGTACGTGTCCGATTTGTCAGCTGCAATATCGCAATCCCGCTAGAAGTTGCTGATCACCGCCATTACTATAAATAAATAAAAATGCCATAAATCTATCCCATAGTTTGCAGACGCTATACGTTTTGCGCAAACCAATCAATATACGCTTATTGGGATTTTTTTACCAAACACATGTAGCAGAATACATATTGGCCTAAATTGAAGAAATTTGATTTTTTTACATTTTTTTTATTGGATAGGTTTTATAGCAGAAAGTAAAAAAATATTGTTTTTATTTCAAAATTGCTGGTTGTTTTTTGTTTATAGTGCAAAAAAAAAAAAAATTTGCAGGAGGTGATCAAATACCACCAAAAGAAAGCTATATTTGTGGGGGAAAAAAGGACATCAACTCTATTTGGGTACAGCGTCGTACAACCTCACAATTGTCAGTTAAAATAACGCAGTGCGGTATCACGAAAAAATAGACTGGTCAGGAAGGGGGGGGGGGGTAAAGTGGTTAATAATAATCATAAAGTGTTCATTATCACAATATACAACCTTCCGAGATTTTATTTCCTCTCATTTGACCACTGAGCAGATCAGGGTGACCATAGGGCAAGCTTGAGCTTCTAATCATTTTATTTATTTTAGGTACTTATATAGCGCTGTCAATTTACACAGCGCTTTACATATACATTGTGCATTCACATCAGTCCCTACCCTCAAGGAGCTTACAATCTAAGGTCCCTAACTCACATTTATACATATACTAATACACATACTAGGGTAAATTTAGACAGGATCCAATTAACCTACCAGCATGTCTTTGGAGTGTGGGAGGAAACCGGAGTACCCGGAGGAAACCCACGCAGGCACAGGGAGAACATGCAAACTCCAGGCAGGTAGTGTCATGGTTTGGATTTGAACCAATGACCCTTTTGCTGCTAGGCGAAAGTGCTACCCACTACACCACTGTGCTGCCCATGATTGGCTTCATTCTAAAATTCTGAAAGGGCAGTAACCAATCAGAGTACAGCAAAATTCCCTGGTTGGTTTTACAGACTGGAAGAGCCAAGCTGAAGAACGCACATCACTTTCAGCATTGGGCGAGGACTGTAGCAAATCCCGGGGCTTGTACAGTTCATACAAGGACAGGCAGATCGTCCCTCACCAATCGTTCGTTCGTTTGTTATGCTTATTAGGTTTTAGAAATAGAGAAACAAAACTAGAGGAATACAACAGAGAAGACATAATAAGCAGGAAAACCCTGCAGAGACGTAAAAGGACAGTACTACTAAATATAAGGATACAGTATTCTACATAGAAAAGGTGTATAGATATCTAATAAGTCAATAGTACTAAATAATAATCAGAAGAGAAAAAGAAGCCTCAGAATACAATTGAATGAAAAGAAACAAAATTTAAGAATATAGCAAATCTAAAATAAGGAAACATGATGCCTAAAAGAGAAGTGCAGGAATATAAAGTAATAAACATTCATACATGTATAGAGCCCCCACGGTGTAGGTGCGTTTTCTAGCAGGGTTTTGGTTAGGAGAGGTAAATTTAGTCAGGCCTGACTATAATGTGCAGGCCTGCATGTTTTGATCCGGGCTGGGAGGAGAAGCTCAGGGAGGATTGGGTGGACTTGATAGATGAGGTCACAAGAACCTCCCACTTCTTTCTAGAAACCTGGAGAAGGTCTTCTGGTCAGAGAACTGGGAGATGGGTGGAGCCATCTGGAGTATTCTAAGGAGCCCTGACCAACCCCCAAGCAGGGTTGGCAGGGGGCAGGCCTCGTTAAATACTCAGAGTCAGCCCAATCTGGGAGGAGGAGTGTCGGGTGGAAGTCTGGAGATGTAGCAGAGGTGCTGTGGTGTAGGCCCCTATTTGGAAGGTCGCCCCTGTCTGGGGAGGGTGACCTTGGGGCCTGGGAGTTCGGGTGCAGCCAGGATGGAGAGTGATTCCAGGAGCAGCACAGGAGGAACAGGAGAACAGCGGAGGTGCTACAGCAGGAGTGAGAGAATTTAAAGTATCCACCGGTGTGGTGAGTGATGGTCCCTGGGACTGGAAGAGAAAATTCTGGAGCAGGCTGGGAGATGAATGGTAGACAGTCTGTGTTGGAGCTAGTCAAGGGACCTGGAAGAGGATGGGCTGGGAGTTGTAGTCCAACAGAGGCCCGGTTAGCACTAAAGTACTTTGCTGCACATTCAGGGGCCCGTGATCCCTGGCCTGTAATGGCTGTTCCTGAGGTCCTGCTGAAACAGGGTAGGCCTCACCATGTGCTAACCGCGGTGAAGAGAAAGGTATAGAGAAGCCTGATAAATTTCCCTTTAGGCTGGAAACTAAGTTCTGAGCTAGAGAGAAGCAAAGGAGTGTAAAGCTGTGAGTTTTGTGTAGAGAGAGAAATGGTCAGCAAGTGAAGTGATGGAGAGTTGAGAGGAGCAATTGTCTGCAGAGGGAGAGTCTGCAGTGAAGTGCGCATATACAGGCTTGTATATGGGAACCTTGTACCATAATTCTTTGGGCATCCCACAGTTATTATTATTATTATTATACAGATGTATATAGCGCTGACAGTTTGAGCAGTGCTTTACAATATTAGGGTAGACAATACAGTTACAATACAATTTAATACAAGAGGAATCAGAGGGCCCTGCTCATTAGAGCTTACAATCTAGAAACTCCTTATCCCTATCCAAGTAATTTCCCCCAAATAAAACAACAAAAACAAGAACTGGTCTGGTCAGTGTCTCCGGATGTGTGATATATGGTGTGATTGGGGTCAGCAATCAGGTGAACCACAACTACCAGACACTCTCAAGGGAGCACATGGCTACACTTGCCTAGATGACTGCAGAATCGATCTGCCGCTGCATCTGCCCTCTGCCGCCTCTACACTGAGAACTGAACAATCAAAGACCGCTGATCGCTCAGTTCTCTGGCCAGCTCTGAGCATAAAGTGATGACTGAGAGTCACCGGCTCTCTGCTCCTCCATCACTCACCGGAGTACTGGACTGTGGAGTGGGCAACAGCGGATGGCTACTCCGCTGAGAGCCTTATGCTAGCCATACACTGACATAGCTGAAGAACCATTCGAACACGTTTCCAAAAATGAACAAACAATCGTGAGAGCAAAGGATACTGCCATCATGCAATGACCGATTTCAAATGGTAAATCGCTCAGTGGACATAGATGAATCAATTTCTCATTAATTTTTGGCTTCTGGCGGCCAGTCAGGCATCTGAGTGGGTCCTGACATTATTGTCAGGGTCCCTGCAGAGTCTGGACTGGCTTTTTGACGTCAACCAACAGCAGACTTTAGCCCACTGAACAAAGTGCACTCCTGTGACCCAGTAGGTCCAATGAGCTTTGGCCCTACTTCTCCTTTAAATCTTAATACCATTGGTATCTACCCATCTATGACCAACCTCACAAGATGTGCACAGTCCAGCACAGAGATTCAGTCCCTGTTCTATGGTCTGCAGCTGACAAAGAACAGGGCAAGGGGAACCACTGATTCTGTAGTAAAGCTTTTTTTTTATACACTGCTCCAGACCTAAAGTGGACCTGTCATATGATAATTCTTCATGGTAAGTGCAGCAAATTCAGTGTGAGATTTCCAGATATTTATTACCTCTCACAGAGATCATAGTGCTCCACAGGGACAATGCCTTTATCTAGGTTTCTCTCCAGAAGGACATTGCCATCTTTGTTCAGCCATCATCTAAGGTCATCATCCACTTCCTGGACTGAGATGGCAGCTCAGAAATGGTGCAATCATGTAAATTCTGGTGCCTGTGCAGCTCTTGGCTGCGTTTACAAACATCTGAAACAGATCAGCCACCTGCTGAAGCAGTGACTTGCTACAAAGTTACAATGTTGCAGTCTGATCACTGAGCAAACAGGAGACTGGCAAAAATGCTTCCTCCTACCTGCAACAGTTTGGCGGCATCATCTCAACCTAGGCCACGGGTGTCAAACTGGCAGCCAACCAGCTGTTGCAGAACTACAAGTCCCATGAGGCAATGCAAGGCTGACAGTTCTAAGCATGACTCCCACAGGCAGAAGCATGAAGGGACTTGTAGTTCTGCAACAGCTGGAGGGCAGCCAGTTTGACACCCCTGGCCTAGGCAAAGTCACTGACTGGAGTTCAAGGATGACTCTAGAAGAGGGGTGCTTAACCTTTTGAAAACGAGCGCCATTTAAATGATTTAGTATCCAGTCGCAGGCCACAATGAAAAGGAATGGTTCAGAATTTCCATTTTTTTTATTTTGAATAGCATAATGAACATTTTCAGCCTGCGGCCAATGAATTCCGGCAGAAGGGAGAGGAGGAGAATCCAGCTTTCAGCGGTTGCAGGAGGAAAATGAGAGGATCGTTCCTGTATATGCTGCCCCTTCTGTTCAAGTGTAAAACAGAATGTGACTGGGAGGCCACACCCTGGAGCAGCGGGCGTTATCATCATTGCACCCATGATGCTACACCAGTGGTTGGGGGTGTGTGGTAAAAACACATCTCAAATATGGGGTTTTACCATTCCCCAAATGGCAAATATAAACAAGCCTTTGCTGTCCTGATCCCCCTAGAAGTCTGCACTGCAGTTTATCCCCTATTCAGCACCATGGGTGCAACGCAGTGCACCTGCACCTTTCCTGCAGGATGGCTGCAATTTGCCATAGACTTCGATTATATCTTATGGGTGTGGTGCACTTTAAGAATACGCACCAAACCCGCAAGATATAACAGAACACAGTGTGCTTTCCTGGTTTGAGGTTGAGGGGCACATCAGTAAGCTCCAAGGGCCACAGGTTGAGCACCCCTATTCTAGATTAATAATAGGTGAAGCGCATCTGAAAAATGAATGTTGCTGTATATTGTGACATGTCAGAAATTAATTAATGCCCACATGTAAAGTTACCGATAAGTACACTTTTATTATACATATAGGGGTGATTTACTAAATCTGGTGCAGCTATGCATAGTAACCAATCAGCTTCCAGCTTTTATCCCACGTTCACATCGGTGCAATTTGACAGGTCAAATCGCATGTCAAATCGGAGCCTATTGCTGGCAATAGGAGCATCCCAATCGGTGCAACGCCGACTTTGCAGTGCTACACCGATTTCCAAAAGTAGTTCCAGCCCTACTTCTGGCAACTTCGGGGACATTTTCAATAGACATCTGTGCATGAACCCGCACTGTTGACTTTCAAGTCGCCCGCGAAGCTGGATTGAAATGCAGCTTTTGAAATTGTGCAAGTTCAGATGAACTTGCATGATTGCAAAGTGGTGTTCAGTGTCCAACTGCTCTTACGGGGGGGAGGGGGATTCATTGGGGGTGCGGGTCTGGAGCATGTAACACCTGAATTATGGCCCATCCTTTTGCCATTGTATATGTGTTGTGCAGTCATAAAGGAATTTAAAGTATATCTGCCATAAAAAATACAAGACTTTATTAATGGCCCCTTCTTCTGGAAATGTCGGTTTCCTGGCTGCTCTGCTGACAATCTCATAGCTCCCAACTGTCCCCAATTTCGAGGGACTGTCTCTGATTTGGAACAAAGTCCCTCTGTCCCTCACTTCCCCTCATTTTTCCCCTCATTTTGGTCTGATCCAAATAGTTTTATATAAAATGCACTAGTTATCAAAAAAGTGTTTCCCAGGGCTAAACCTTTTATCCAATTTCTAAATGGCTGCATTTGCAAATTTCAAAAGCCAATATAAAGAAATAGTAGTGGTAAAAAAAGCAGTTGTGGATTTGCTTT
>BLSH010257403.1:364185-375507 GCA_018402905.1 Glandirana rugosa | reverse complement strand
TTGCAAAGTGGTGTTCAGTGTCCGACTGCTCTTACGGGGGGAGGGGGATTCATTGGGGGTGCGGGTCTGGAGCATGTAACACCTGAATTATGGCCCATCCTTTTGCCATTGTATATGTGTTGTGCAGTCATAAAGGAATTTAAAGTATATCTGCCATAAAAAATACAAGACTTTATTAATGGCCCCTTCTTCTGGAAATGTCGGTTTCCTGGCTGCTCTGCTGACAATCTCATAGCTCCCAACTGTCCCCAATTTCGAGGGACTGTCTCTGATTTGGAACAAAGTCCCTCTGTCCCTCACTTCCCCTCATTTTTCCCCTCATTTTGGTCTGATCCAAATAGTTTTATATAAAATGCACTAGTTATCAAAAAAGTGTTTCCCAGGGCTAAACCTTTTATCCAATTTCTAAATGGCTGCATTTGCAAATTTCAAAAGCCAATATAAAGAAATAGTAGTGGTAAAAAAAGCAGTTGTGGATTTAAAGAAGAAGTAAACCCAAACGGGGTTTACTTCCTCTACAAGCCCCTGTAATGTAGAAGCATAATGGGCTACTATGCATTGCCACTTACCTGCAAAGGCCTGCGATGTCCAGCGCTGCCCCCTGTGCTGGCGGCGTCCATCTTCAGCCCCTCTTCCTTCCGGGGCTGCGACTTCGGCGCTGTGGCTTGCCGGAGTCGCGTGACGTCACTCCTGCACATGCGCGTGGGAGCCGCCAGTCATGGCGCGGTCACAGTGGAGGAACGGCACGGAGGCCGTTTCTTCACTGCGCATGTGCCGACGTGACGTCAGCACAGCAAATACACTGCGTATCTCCTGAACCGTACAGGTTTAGGAGATATGCAGGGCACCTACAGGTAAGCCTTATCATAGGCTTACCTGTAGGTTAAAGTGGTTGTCATGAGTTGGCAACCACTTTAACTATTCCCTTTCTTTGCATAATTCTCCTTTAAGGGGGTGTGACAGGAGGTGTGTCCCTCGCCCCTATGCCTACATACTTTTGCCAATAGGTGTCCCTTGCTCCCATCTCAAAAAGTTGGGAGGTATGCAATCTACCTTCAATGTTTTTGGAATCACTGACCCAGACCATAAGTATGGATCAGGAAAGCTGTGTCCCAATGGGGAGATTTCACTTCCTATCTTGTAGGCATAATAGGAAGTCGGAGAAAATCTCCTCTTAAGGCCCGTACACATGGTACAACTGTCGTACAACAGCTTGTTGTACGATCATCAAATTAGAACAGTTGACGTGCGACGGTCGTACAACAAAAGTTGGATGAGCAGACTTATATAACAAGCGGTTGGTTGTATGGCTGTTGTACCGTGTGTACAGAGAAGTTGGGCCAACAAAGCTGTATGTGCAAAAACGCATGCTCAGTTCAGGAACGCCCGGAAGTGTCCGTTCGTGTAAACCTACGTTCCTAATTCACAAATCGCTTTCACCTGAACTTCCTCTTGATGCGTTTGTAGCACGTCACCACGTTAGGCTTGGTCGTACGATCGCTTAGTGCACGTCAGTATGCAAGACACAACAGCCAACATACGATTTTGGACGTCCGGTCGTACGACCGTCGCACCGCGTGTACGAGGCTTAAAACTGTAGTCAGACAGCTGGTCCCATTAGAAGATTTTTCCTCTATTCCTGTTCTGGTGACAGCTCAAAATTTTTAGTCTCCCATCAATTTCAGTAAACAGTGATAAGCCTCCCCAGGAAAATAGTGAGCATTAATGGGGCTACACACAGCAATAAGCACCTGGAAAGGGTCCTGACTCCTCACTGCTTCATCCAAAAATCAAAAAAAGGGTTTTGGACACTTATAAACCTTATACTACTATACTTCTAAATCTAATTGGTGCCCCTTTTATTGGTGAATACATGCTCATTCTCTGCCCTTTGCTTAGCAGCTTTCCATAGTGACTGTACTTCAACCTTCCTTTCTTAATGCAAAGTAATGGGCTCCAAAAAATGAAAACAATAGACACTCATTGGGGCTCAGCAGGTGTACAAAGAAAAGGTTAAACTACACTCCTTGATGAAGACCTGATTCACACCTATGCATTTTTAATGCATTTTGCAGATAAACTGCAGAACCTGTTTCATAGGAAATCATGTTGAATGGACTGTAGTGCAAATCTGCAAAATGCATAAAGACCAAAAACTGCATAGTTGTGAATCAGGCCTAAGACACAACCACTGGATGAAAGCACAAAATCAATGCACAAAAGGAGGCAAGGGAAATATGGTACAGCAAAGGGGTAAAATGTGAAAAAAATCATCAGGCTTACAGCACAGGACATGTGCTTGATGGAAAGGCATGGGAGTCCCCCTTTAATAATGCCACAGGCTGCCTGCAGACAATTACACATGACTCTGACCATATGGAGAGCAGAAGACACAGCGGTTGAAATAAAGCCGCCACTTTGGGATTAACCCTTCACGCCCTTGCTTAATCCGCCCTGCCTTTATCCGGACAGGAGCAGACGAAACTCTGGCTCAGACGTGACCAGCCACCCGCTCTGGGATCCATCCTTGTGCCTCCTCCTGACACAGCGCCGTGCGTCCAGTGTAATGCGCAGTGACAGCGCCGCTCCTGCAGAAGAACTGGCCCCAGGCACAGAAGCGGCATTGGAGCGTACATGACAAGCGCTCGCCTCTCCCACTGCGTCTGCTGGGTCACGCAAGGAAAGAGGAGAAGGAAAATCCAGTCACTGCACAAACCGCACCACTTCCCAGCGGCGTCATTACTAACCACAGCCCCGGACTGGTTATTTCACAGCAGATCCTTCGCCTACTCCACAACAACCTACCAGATGGGATTATGAACTTTGGGGGTTATTTACTAACACTGAAGAGTGCAAAATCTGGTGCAGCTCTGCATAGAAACCAATCAGCTTCTAGGTTTTATTGTCAAAGCTTAAAAGCAGAAGTAAACCCATATTGGGTTTACTTCAATGTGCCACTTACCTGGAAACAAAGCCTGCAGCGTCCAGCGATGTCCCCGCTCCAGGCCGCGTCCATCTTCTGCCCCTCTTCCTTCCGGGGTCACGACTCCGGCTCTGTGACTGGCTGGACTCACGTGACGTCACTCCCGCGCATGCGCTCGGGAGCCACCAGTCACGGCACAGGGTCAGTGGAGAAACAGCACGGAGGCTGCTTCTTCACTGCGCATGTGCCGACATGACATCGGCACATGCAAAACACTGCATATCTCCTGAACCATACAGGTTTGGGAGATATGCAGTGCACCTACAGGTAAGCCTAGAATACAGGTTGACAACCACTTTAAAGGAGTTATAAAGGCAGAAGGCTATTTTCTATTTTTGCATTATATCTTTGCACTATCTCTATGCATTAAGATGAAAAAACTTCTGTGTGCAGCAGCACCTCCAATACTTACCTGAGCCCCTTCTCTCTGCAGCGATTTCCACGGGTGTCTTAGCTGTGCGGGACTCCCCTCCTGATTGGCTGAGACACTTTGGACCGTTGGCCGCTGTGACTGTCAATCAAAGTCAGTTAGCCAATCAGAAGAGAGAGGGGACAGGGCACCGTGTCTGCATGGAAACATGGAGCTGTTACTCGGCTTGGGTGCCCCCATAGGAAACTGCTGGCTGTGGGGGCACTCGATAGAAGGGAGGGGCCAGGAACAGCGAACAGGGACCTGGGAAGAGGAGGATCCGGGCTGCTCTGTGCAAAACCAACTGCACAGAGGAGGGAAATAGAACATGTTTTTTATTTAAAAAAAAAGGAGACTTTACAATCACTTTAATCAGTTCCACACTGCCTACCGTCTATTTACGGCAGTAGTGTGGACGCTGGGCGCAAATCGCAGTAAACAGACGGCGATCTGCGAATGGCCGCTAGGGGATGCGCGCGCCGCACTGAGGAGTGTGCCCATGGCTCGGGCGGACCCGATGTCCACCGGCAAGCCGCGATGAGTGGCCACAGGCAAAGAACGGGGAACCGCCGATGTAAACACGGCGGTTCCCCATTCTGACTGTGCGGACATGGGTGATCTACTGATCCCTGTCACTGGGATCAGTTAGATCTTTCATGCCCATGGTAGCCCAACCCCCCCCCCCCCCCAGTTAGAGCAAACCCAGGGAACATAGTTAACTCCTTCACTACACCCTGCAGGTTAACCCCTTCACTGCCAATGACATTTACACAGTAATCAGTGGACATTTAAATTTCTGATCGCTGTATAAATGTCAATGGTCCCAAAAAAGTGTCAAAAATGTCCGACATGTCCGCCGCAATATCGCAGTACCGTTAAAAATCGCAGATCACCACCATTACTAGTAAAAAAAAATAAAAACCCCAGAAATGAATTCTCACCATACGTAAACACGGCCACTTTTGCGCAAACCAATCAATAAACGCCGATTGCGATTTTTTTTTTTAATCACAAATATGAGGAAGAATATAAATCGGCCAAAACCGGTGAAAAAAAATGTTTTTTTATATTTTTTTTTTTGGATTTGTATTTTAGCAAAAAGTAAGAAATTTGGGTTTTTTTGCAAAATGGTCGCTCTTCTTTTGTTTATAGTGGTGATCAGAAAGGACGCAGAGATGATCAAATACCACCAAAAGAAAGCTCTATTTATGGGGAAAAAAAGGACGCAAATTTTGTTTGGGTACAACGTCGCACGACCACGCAATAGTCCATTAAAGCGACGCAGTGCCGAATCGCAAAAAGTGCTCTGGTCCTAAACTGGGAAATTCTTCCGGGGGTGAAGTGGTTAATTGAACAAAGCTGAAGTTAGCAGCTGATTGGTTACTATACAGAGCTGCACCAGACTCCAGTGCTCCAGTTTTATTGTTGCATTGTGATGCTGATGCATTTTGTTAGGTGACATATAGCTTGTGTTGTCATTACTTGTGATGTAGGCTGAAGTATAAAGGCTGCCATTTTTGAAAATGTTATATTTGGTTTCAGTACCCTAAATCTGACCTCCGGCCTTCCCTTCAGTCTTGCTCAGTTGTACAGGTTCCTCTCCTCTACTGATATTACTTACTGTGATTTCACTGCACACTGTGAGCTTCAGCAAAGGTGTAAAGCTGTGAAAGGCATGCCAAATGGTCATTTCATAAATATTGCACTAATGACCCCCAATGAATTATACCATGATCACGATGATATGAGGAGAGAAGGTTAAAAAAGGTTTTTAAAAAAGGCCAGATCACTCTGCAGGGATGATCTGTGTGTGTTGTGGAGGCACTTGTTTATCCAGTGATAACATTTCCTGCAGGGTCTCTGAAGACCCCATAACTGCTCAGTGACCCCTCTTCACCGCCCCTCCCGCAGGGCGATCAGTCCAACCAAGCATAAAGCACGGCACTTACCCCCTTCTCTGAAGACGAGGACTCTGCTTATCCTGGATGACAATAATACCACCCGGCACCCGTCCACCCAAAACCATCTCCCTCCGAGCGGAGAGAAGCTGGCGGCTGGTTAAAGCGGACCTCCTCTCAGAGACATTCAACTTGTTCCTTAACTAAATGTGGTATAAAACAGGTTTACTGTACAAGTGGGATTTTTTCTTCTTTTTAGTGTTGAGTGGATTCAAAAAGGGTTAGGGCCCTTTCACACTGATCAGTCTTTCAGTTCAAAAAGTGGTAGAAAAAATGCAATGCACCACAGCAAAAATGAAGCAAACGCGGAGCTGTGTGAAGGTAGCCTAAAAACGCAATTTTTTAGTTTTTTATTGCTGCCTGGGTCCCCCGCTAAGAGATTTCTTCCCAAGTTCCTGGCTATTTGATGGACATCAGACAGAAGAGGAAATAAGGGGAGATATCCAGAGTGTAAAGGTTATTATTATTATACAGGATTCATATAGCGCCAACGGTTTGCACAGTGCTTTACAAAATGAAGGCAGCCAGTACAGTTATGTCACAATTTGATAAAAGAGGAATCAGAGGGCCCTGCTCGTTAGAGCTTACAATCTAAGAGGGAGGGTCAATTGATACAAAAGGTAATAGCTGTGGGGGATGAGATGATGTAGAAAGTAAGACAGTGTATTAGGTAGAAGCAGGATAGGCTTCTTTAAAGAAAAAGGTTTTCAGGGATCGTCCAAAGATGGATAGATTAGGAGACAGTCGGACAGATTGGGGTAGGGAGTTCCAAAGAATGGGAGAAGCTCTGGAGAAATCTGGGGGAGAGCATGGGAGGAGATGAAAAGGGAACTAGAGAGCAGGAGGTCTTGGGAGGACCAAATAGGGCGGCTTGGTTGGTATTTTGAGACCAAGTTAGAGATGTAGCTGGGGGCAGGGTTGTGGATGGCTTTGTAAATTAATGTTAATAAGTTATCTTTTTTTTTTTTTTTTTAAGTCCACAGTGGTGCAAAACCTAGAAGGAAAAAACCCATAAGTGAAAAAAAATGTGCATGTGAAACACACACTAGAAAGTGCACTTAAGGGTGTGCTTTTAGTCCACCCCCTGAAGGAGTAGGACCTCTACCCTGACCCCCAGGGTGCAAGGCTCCTGACGTGGACATAGGCTTTACATGGTCTGCCTACCCAGAAGGCCTGGCTGACCCTGTTCTCCTGGGACAGCCAAAGCCATCCTCGAATACTAGGTCAGGGGAGCGCTCCCGAAGAGAGACCCCCCTCCCCAGAGGCAGGGGAGGAAGGAGCCCAAGGGCCATACATCCTTCCCCCTAGACGTCAGGGTAAGTCCGAGGACTCACACCCTTCATCCAGTGAAAAACACACACAAAAGTGACAAACAGTGGGGAGAAAGATAAAAAAAAGTGGCCTTGCCAAATAGTGCAGTGGCTGGGCCCTGAGGCCTGACAGACAAAAATTGCCCTGGACTTTAGCCGAAAGGCCCAGCCCTTGAGGCGCACTGCATAAGGGAAAGCAAATTTGGTGCTGTGACCATGTGTTCTGTTCACACCATGGGGTCCCACACCCAAGTGTTACTAAGAGTACCCCTAGGGCGACCACTCCCAGGCAGGGGATACAGGCACCGCGGACCCTCTGTCTTCCCAGCCCATGGCCAGACAATGCAGAAATTACTCCCGTGCCCCAACTGCCTGTGGGCGCCCCGGTTTCTGTTCCAGACGGTATTAACCTTCAAGCCCTCATCACTCCAGCAGGTTTGCATAGTCGCCACCCCAACCTTGGTCAGGTCAGCATAGTAGCACAGCGCCCCCACTTGATCACTAATAAGAACAGATACTACACTTGATCTCAGCCAAAAGGCCAAGAAGTGATAAAGAGTGCAAGGCTGGGTTCACAGCAGCTCACAGCAGGGGTCCGGTGCATCCCTGTACACCATTTCAGGTCCGATTTCAGCCCAAATTTTTGGCTGAATTCGGACCTGAAACTGACCAGAGGACGTACAGGACTCCTGTGCAATTCCCACTGGAGCCGCTCTGGAAATGTAAACCGGCTCCAATCTCTTGACATGCGAATTGGATGCGGGGAAATCCACGTTGAATTTGCAATAGTGTGAACCCAGCCTAACGGTTGACTGCAGCCAAAGTTATTTTTACATTTTGAACAGAGAAGAAGTTACAATTTGTGAGGTTTTTCTTTTTTCTGTCTGTGACCCCATTAGGGAGATCCTCCCTCACTTCCTATCAATGTGACACAGGACAAAAACTAAGGAGGAGAGCAGGAAGGTACAAACTGCAATAGAAATAATGTTCCAACCCTTCCCCACTCTACTAAAAATGTTTTCCCATCATTTCGTGTCAGGAAGTAAGGGGATCTTCCCAATGGGGCCAAAGACCGCAATGAAAACCTGACAGGGGCGCTAACCCTTCCAGACTTCATCAAAAACTATATAATCAATTCTTTGCTGGAGTTGGGCTTTAAATTGTTCCCACCAGCCATATACATATGTACGGGGGCAGGACAGTTGGGTTTTTTATGCAGAATTAAACCCTCCTATCCTTTTCAGCCAAGGAAGCTGCCATCTTGGCCTCTGTTTGATCTGCAACTGTCATGATACCGCACATGCGATCAGTTATGACTCCAGACATTTGATGGTTTGACGGCATTCCAGGAATGTAACTGTTTTTTTAAACTGTTAAACTGATGGGTTTAGTTCCACTTTAATGTCCAGTTGCCAGATTGACAGCCAATCACAGTAGTTATATGATCGGCAAGCCCACCTCCTGGCATTATCAGCCAATAAAAGGGCCACCAGGCAGTGGTATTAAGGGATTAAAGAGGTCGTAAACCTCAAAAAAAAAAAAAAAAAACAACATGCAAGACAAAGGCATAATGCGCTAGAGCTAGTATGCATCGCATACTAGCTCATTATGGAATACTTACCTTAGAACGATGCCATGGATCAGCGTCGGTACCCCGCTGACCCGGCCAACATGTCCCTGGAGTCATTCCCGGGTTCGCAGGCTCCGGCGCGGTGATTGGCCGGAGTTGCGATGACGTCACTCCCGCGCATGTGTGTGGGAGCCGCTGGTCATGGCACGGGCCCTGAAGAATTGGCACCAGTGGGCCAATTCTTCGGTGCACATGCGCCAATGACGGCACAAGCATATACAGTGCATATCTCCTAAACTGTGCAAGTTTAGGAGATATTCATGGTACCCATGGGTAAGCCTTATTATAGCCTTACCTGTAGGTAAAAGTGGTAGTACAGAGTTTACAACCACTTTAGGCAGGCAGTATTAAACCCATAACCAAAAATAGAATACATTACCAGTCATAAGATGTGGTGACAGCATTAGTTTTCTGTGATTGGTGATTTAGCCATTAACACATCTCCTGTATTAGTGAGAAACAACTGTGGAGGAATGAGCACAGGAGACACAGCAGACAGCAGCATTGTCAACCAGGGGGGAGGGGAGTGTTAGATGTATTAGTAGATTTAGATACAATAAAAAAAATGGAATCCAAACTCCAGCTCACACTTTATAAGCAGTGACAGCAAACGTTTTGTTTCCCCCGTTTAGAATAAAGATCTTCCACAAATAAATAAAAGCTGATCACTGTAAGCACCCCTGGTTTGTCTCAACCCTGTAATTGCTACATCTTCAGGACAACATGTTCTTGTGGAACAAATAGACTTATTGGCCAGATCAGATGACAATATAAGAAAGAAAGCCTAAAAGGAAAACTAATGCAGACACCACATTTAAGAATTGGTAAGCTGCAGTATAATAAAGGTTTGCTTTTGGGTTTAATACCACTTTAACATAGTCCACCTTTGGTACCATACTTCATGTTGCACCCATATTTAGATCAAAATGAAACATGGTCAAATTCCCCAACCCCCCACATACACTTACCTAATTTGTGGGATACTTCTCTCAGCAGCATTATGTTTAAATGTAGCACAGCAGTACATGTCTCCTATACAGTCGAGTCATTCTGATCTATTTATGCAGATTTTTGATTGAAATGACTACAAGTCCCATCCGCCACAGCGGCAGAGGGACACACAGGTCATGCCGGAACAAGGGCTGTGACATCACAGAGGGTCTTTACCTCCATATGGACCTGGGGCTGGGGGCTAGCATTGCAGGAGCCTGTGCATTACACACTCAACACACCGATCCCAGGTACAATGCCCTGCAGGCTTTAATGCAAATCATTTTTTTTCATGTGGGTGCATTTATTGCAAAAAGTGGACTATGCCTTTAAATAGTGAGTAGCGGCTTAGGGATTCTGCTGCTCATGTTTTTCTACTGACCGGTAAAGGGATCATATCATTTTCACTGTCTGCATTCCTCTCTGCCCTTTATTATTTCCTTCCAATTGTGCAGCGAAAAGCAAGCAGAGCTTTCACATTGCGGAATTACATTTTTAAATGTAATATATATATATATATCTTTATGGATCACAATAACATACTGCAAGCTGTAGATTTTTTTTTTGCAGGGCATCCCTGGGATCTAAAAACTATTTCAAGGGTTCCTCCATGGTAAGAAGGTGAAGAAATGCTGTTCTAGAGATATCTGATACAATGTAATAAGGAAGTCAGAGAGTTAATCCCCTTCCTTCCCAGGAAAACAACTCCGGCTGTATATAGCAGGCGGCTGACAAGTGATCCCGTTCAGCGCGGCGGTCTGCCGCACATCCTGTTCCTGCGCAGGGACCGGTTGCTACGATACACAATGGAGAATTACAAAAAGATGTTTTTTTACATCTTCGGACCCTCTCTTCCCGGGAAACCGCACATTGTGCCCACAAACTGGGAGGCATTTCTGGGTATTCGCAAGCTAGGGGGCCCAACAGGACATCCGCCAGCATCACTCATGCGGTACAGAAGAAAGGATAGGTCACTAGCACACCATGGATCAATATCATATAGTCCTCATATTTATTACATTGATCACTTCAATTAGTGCCAGTGCAACAGGTCGGGTCCACACAGGGCATCTTCGCCATGTATGTAGACACAATTCCTAATGTGGACAAGGGCCCAACAACTTCTCTTCACTATTACAAATAAAAAAATCCAATATAAATGATGTATATAGCCCACAGCAGTGGTCTCCAAACTGCGGCCTGCAGGCCAAATGTGGCCCTTTGCTTTCCTTTATTCTGCCCTCAGAGCACTATTCCTCCCACTGACACCAACAATGAGGCACTATTTCTCCCACTGACACCAAAGATCAGACACCATTCCTTCAACTGATACCAATGATGAGGCACTAATCCTCTCACTGACACCAATGATGAGGCACTAATCCTCCCACTGACACCAATGATGAGGCATTAATCCTCCCACTGACACCAAAGATCGGACACCATTCCTTCAACTGATACCAATGATGAGGCGCTATTACACCCACTGACACCAATCCTGGGGCACTATTCCTCCCACTGACACCAATGATGAGGCACTAATCCTCCCACTCACATCAATGATGAGGCACTAATCCTCCCACTGACACCAATGATGAGGCACTAATCCTCCCACTCACATCAATGATGAGGCACTAATCCTCCCACTGACACCAATGATGAGGCACTAATCCTCCCACTCACATCAATGATGAGGCACTAATCCTCCCCCACAGTCACCCTCCTAATCACGGGGTAGTAACCACAGTCACCCTCCTAATCACGGGGTAGTAACCACAGTCACCCTCCCTTTCACGGGGTAGTAACCACAGTCACCCTCCTTATCACGGGGTAGTAACCACAGTCACCCTCCTAATCACGGAGTAGTAACCACAGTCACCCTCCTTATCACTGGGTCCTAACCACAGTCACCCTCCTAATCACGGAGTAGTAACCATAGTCAACTTCCTTACCACAGGCTAGAAACCACAGTCACCCTCCTAATCACGGAGTAGTAACCACAGTCACCCTCCTAATCACGGAGTAGTAACTACACTCACCCT
>BLSH010257403.1:348340-359594 GCA_018402905.1 Glandirana rugosa | reverse complement strand
CCCCCCCCCCCCCCCCCCCCCCCCCCCCCCCCCCCCCCCCCCCCCCCCCCCCCCCCCCCCCCCCCCCCCCCCACCCAAACATTGCTGTTTTTTTAACTGAATTTCAGCTTTAAAATGTAAAATAATGTAATTGGAACTTTTGATTGCAAGATAATCAACCTGCCCCAAGAGAGAACTGGGGAAGCAGAATCACTGTGCAGTGCAGTGCAGGAAGCAGAGTTTGCAGATGTAATGCACAATTGTTACAACTATACGCAGAATTATTTTTTTAGCTGATCCCATTACTTATTCTCATTTGAGTCTAATTTGATTTGCTGACCCCCCCCCTTACAGGAAGAGCCCATCCATAATTCCTGCTTATAACGCATTTCGTGTGACTCCAATGAGAGAAACAAGTTCATGAAGTAATCATTTCCTGGAGCCGGATTCCACAGATAATTTATTCCAATCACAAATAAAACAGTGCATGGAATTTATCCTATCACTCTGAAAAAAATATTCCAGCTATTCCTCGGACCTCTGGGAGGACCTCCACCCAGATCCAACAAAAGGTCCCCATACACAACAACATACGGCACGCCAGCCAGTAACAGTGAGTTCAGCTCTTCTGTTTCTCATTAACGTCTTACAGATCGTGTTGAATACCAGTTGGTTTTGAACCAAGGCTGATTTTCCTGCCCACGACTCCAGTGCTTGTATTGCTGGTGGGTAGTGAAGCATAACTGATTTGTAATGTGAATGCCAAAGGAGCTCCACTCACCGTAAAATGGCCATACACATGGCAAGCACCATGTGATCTCTGTTTATGTCCAACCTACCAGGAATGATCAGCAGAATATCGGGAAATTAACCAAATCACATTACTGCAATCACCATGAGAAGCAGTTAAAAATACTTATAATGCTCAAAACTAGGGATTATTAGATACTAGAATTTCGTGCCTTTTTTTACCATTATACACTGCTTGAAGAAATGAGCTAAAAACAAACAAAAAATCTCCCCTCTAAAGTTAGGAGTCTGCTGTGCTTCTAGCAGCAACACGGCTCCATTGATATAGCCATGTAATAACCCAGTGTGCATTGAAGTGACCATCACGTGACTTTGTTTATAAACAAATAGTTAGGGCTACAGTTATGGTGTTTTGAGGGCAACAAAAGCCAGTCCAGGATAGGCTGAAAGAGCTTCCATAACCCTCAGGAGCCATTTAACCACTTGCCTACTGTGGGCACTTTCACCCCCTTCCTGCCCAGGTCTATTTTCAGCTTTCATCGCTGTCACACTTTGAATGACAATTGCGCGGTCATGCAACACTGTACCCATATGACATTTTTATCATTTTTTTTTTCACACAAGTAGAGCTTTCTTTTGGTGGCACTTAGTCACCACTGGGGTTTTTATATTTTGCTAAACAAAGTAAAAAAAAGACCAAAAATTTTGAAAAAAAAGTTTTTCTTAATTTCTGTTATAAAATTTTGCAAACAGTTAAGTTTTCTCATTCACTGATGTGCACTGATGAGGCGGCACTGATAAGTTGCACTGATGGGCACTGATAGATGACACTGATAATCAGCACTGATGGACACTGTTGGAGCTGCACTGATAATCAGAACACTGATGATCAATGCTCTGATTATCAGTGTAGATTTCCCCTTTCACACTGGTCAGTTACCAGCCAATAACCAGCAAGTGTGTTTACATTGCAATCATCTGTGATTGGCCCTTTACCCCAATCTGTGATCAGCTGTGTCCCGCCCCCTCCCTCCCCTGATTCGCTAGCTGACTTTGAATGACAGCAGTGGGAGCCAATGGCGCCGCTGCTGTGTCTTAGCCAATCAGCAGGGAGAATCTCAGACGGCTGAGACATTCGTGGACAGAGAAGGACGTCAGGTAAGTGTTAAGCCTCACACACACACGCAGATTGTTGGCCAACCGAACGTCCAACTTTTGTCAAAAATGGCTGTTGGCGGTTGTGTCTAGCGTACTGACGGTAGTCAAGTAATCGGCCAACACAACCGAACGTAGTGACGTGTTCCGAGCGTATAACGAGGAAGTTCAGGTGAATGAGATTTGTGAATTAGGAGCATAGGTTTACACAAACGGACACTTCCTGGACTCCAAGCATGCGTGATTCCCAACTTTTTGCTGGCCAACTTCTATACACACGAGCCAACAATCGGCCAATGCCTTGCTGGCCAACACAAGTTTTCTAGTCTTGTGGTCCAACTTCTGTTGGACGACAATTCGAAATCAGCTGTAGAATCGCAAGTACACACAATCGGATTTTCAGCCAACAGGCTCTGTTGGACGACCGTTGTTGGCCGATAATCGGACCGTGTGCGCGGGCCTTTAGGGGGGCTGCTACACACAGAAGGCATTTTATCTTAATGCATTAAGATAAAAAAATAAAAAAAACCTTATGCCTTTACAACCACTTTAAAGTGCAAATAAACCCTTCTATCATTTTCAGCCAAGGAAGCTGCCATCTTGGCCTCTGTTTTGTCTTCAACTGCCATAATGCTGTTGATGCATGTGATCAGTTTAAATTATGCAATTTTCTTTCATTCAACTACAGGTTGAAGGAAAGAAAATCGCTTGATTCCCACATCAACACAAAGCCCTCACAAATGGGCTTCTGGAAGAATGGTCAAACATTCCCATAGACACTCCTAAACCTTGTGGACAGCCTTCCCAGAAGAGTTGAAGCTGTTATAGCTGCAAAGGGTGGGCCAACTCAATATTGAACCCTACGGACTAAGACTGGGATGCCATTACTGTTTATGTGCGTGTAAAGGCAGGTGTCCCAATACTTTTGGTGATATAGTGTATCTCATCATTGGGCGGGTTGGGGAGGAGGGAGTGAAGAGACCCGAGTAGTAAAAGATCAAGTTACACAAGCTATTCACAGCATAGTAATAAACTCCCACCAATAGCAAACATTAAGTATTTATAAGCAATACTTCATATTTATTTGACCAAAAAAGAAAAAAAAGTTAAAACGATATATTTTTTCCTTTTTGGAAAACAACAAATCTATACAAACACGATCTATATTCCCTTTAAGTCTGAATGTAAATGTTATTGCAGTGACAAAATCTTCTTCCGCCATCATTCACAGCAATATGACAAAAGATGTGACAGAAATGTTTTCATAATCCTTTCCCTCTGCGCGCCCCGAGGGACGGCGCTATTAATATACCGCGAACGCATGGAACTGAATTTTATACAGACATAATAATAACTGTTTACCTTTCTTCATGTCACACAGAATCAGGAATAAAATATTCCGGAGGATATAAAAATGTCTGTAGGCAAGGTGGGTGTAAAATAAGATGAAGTGACAACATACAATAAATAAAATAATTACCAACAAAAAAACCAATCTTTATTTTGGTATTATTTTGTGACCGATTACACGGTTTTCATCTGTTAACACCTAGGTGATCCGACTTCAAGGCGACTTACAACGCGACTTACAACGCGACCCTGGAGCGACCTCCATGCCAGGCGACTTTGCCTGTGGCCAATCAGAGAAAAGAAGGGAGGGGGGTTGCATTCAAAAATTCTTTTCTTTTTCCTGTAAAGTCGCTTCCAAGTCGCTTCAATAAAAATGGGGATCCGACTTGGAGGCGACCTTCCATTGAATTCTATGGGCACAAGTCAGATAGAAGTCGCCTTGTCGTACAGGAACCTTTTCTGAGTGACTTCAGTAGTGTACGGCTCCCATTCATTTAAATGGGATTTCGGATGTCAAGCGACTTGAGGTGACACAAGGCAAGTCGCCTAGGTGTGAACCGCCCCTTACCAGCGAATGCTAATCCAAAACCTTTTACTTTCATTTTCAAGAAATGGGGCGGAGTTAAAGTCATTGTAAATGATCAGCTTGTAAAATATCCTATTCCATTTAAAATAGAAATGAAAGGCAAAACATTTCTGTACAGATTAAAAAAAAAAAAAACACATCATCAATACATTTTCCCTCTTTTTTTATAAGTGAGTTCTCAGCTGCATAAGACCTGGGAGAGGAGAAACAGCAGCACACTGATCTTCCAAGTGTATGACTGTGCAAGTCGGGTGGGGTGGGGGGTGGGGGGTGTCAGGACAAGTCTGATCATTGGAGGAGAGCAGCCTGAGTTCCCAGCACAGCTAGAGAACGGACCACGCTGTGCTCTCCTGCTTAGTGTGGTCAGTTTTTTTAATAGGAATGCAGAGGGACTGGCAGGAACACCAGGGATTTTACAGTGTTGGGGTAACAAATGCTTTAAAGCCTATCTTGTGATCGTATTGCTGTCTCTCCCCTGGGGACGTTTGACCTCACTTCCTGTCGCAGTGACAACGGTGCTGCTGGGACGGGAAGTGATAAGACAGATGCCCAGAAGAGGCCACATATAACAACATGACAGTTGGTTTGGCGCCTCTCCTGTACTGAAATGGCTTATTCTGATTCCACTGCACACTGTGAGTTTCTCGCAATGTGCATTGGAAGCTGTAGCAGATCAGGTAGAGTCCGCCTCATTTCCTGGCTGGAGAACGTCCAGCATCATCTAGCACAGTTCCAGTCCCACCACTACTTTCATTCATTCATTGGATTACAGATCAGCATCGCATTGGGGTGTTACCTAAGGTGGTCTGCATACAAATGCATCCTGTCTAGGACCCCCACTCCTCCAGACTGACATCCACCCATCAAGCTGTTTTTATAATTTGCATAACTCCTCCCAAGAGCCAGCCCACTGCTTGCATTAGGCTCTTGATAGGAATACTGTGACAGGGTGCGGTGGTAATTTCCGGAAGCTATGTACAGCGCTCTGCCGGCCCCTCCCACCAGCCATGGTCTGCCTGCATTGCATAGAGAAGTACAGAGACCCAGTGATGAAAAATAAGGTGTGGGATGAAAATGGAAAAAGGTTTTATTAAAAAAATGTCATTAGCACATTGATAAGGAAGGAAAGGAGAGACCAGTGAAGACAAAATATAAACAGATTTAACTTTAAACGCTCCTCAGGTTTATTAAATGTCATTTTTGACTCACTGGAGATTTCCCTTCACTTCCTGTCCTGTAGAAACAACAGGAAGAGCAAGCAAAGTGCTTTACAGGGATAGAAAATGCCCTTCCAAACAGTGTCACAGGAGCAAGTTCTGGTGACAACCAAAACATAATATCTCCCATCATTGTCAGTAATAATGGAGATCAGGACAAATAAAGAAGGTGAATCCCCCCCCCAGTATATACACAGAGGATCTAACCCCTCAACACTCCATCCATAGTAAAGGAAGAAAAGGTGACTTTAGGTACAATATAATCTGTAGCTGAATAATCAACTCAATTGTTTTTATATACATTTCCCACTTCCTCGTCTCACATTGGGTGTAAATAAATTGCATTTGAATAGAATGGTGAAGGATTAGGATGCCTGGGCAGACTCACCCTCTCTATTTTTCCTGGGGTTAATGAGACTGAAAATGATGGGAAATCCAAAATGTTACTGTTGCCACCAGAACAGGATTAGAGGGCAAATCTTCCAATGGGGAACCTTTTTCCGGGTGACAACTGTCGGATTTCCTTCAGTATGGTGGATAGAAGCTACAGAAGGATCCGGCTGGCTGGGGCCAAGCCTTTGCCTGAGCTCCACAGCCCATTTCACATGGCTCATCTGTAGGAGAGCAGAGACAATACGGCACCTGCTACTTCCACACAATACTGAGCGCAGGGGGTCTCTCACCCACGTGGAAGGAGATCTGTGTCCCGGGAGGGGGGGCCTTTGTCCTGCAAGAGTGAATACCCACCCAATGCTGCAGCTGAGCTGTATGCAAAGATACTTGGCTTTCTTGGTTTAAGGGTCATTGAGGTTTCAGTGTTTGGCGGATGCTGGATGGTTAAACCACCAGACAGTTCTCTGTATCTTCGAGTGGTAAAATCTCAGTTACTGGGGGTGTGCGCCATGAGGGGTTTTCACCATCCCTGATGGACTTTAAAGTGGTTCTGAAGGCTCAGGGTTTTTTTTATCTTCACGCATTATATGCATGAAGGCAAAAACCTATGTAACTAGAAAGTTTGACAGTATATGGCAGAATTGGTCCCCTAGTCTTGCTCCCCCACAACTAGTGATGGACAGATTGCTACAGCTCTAGCCCCAGACGTAACCCCCCCCCCTCCTTTTTTTGTTCCCTTTTTTCCCCCTTCTCCCTGTTGTACATTTTCCTCCGGTTGCTACCTGGGCTTGGGGCCCTCTGAATATTATCAGCTATGGAGAATTATCACTATCTATTGTATGTGTCCCTATGCAAGCTCAGGAGATATGCTCCTCCCCCTCAAGTTCTGTCCCCTGCTTGTTAAAAAAAGTGATCCAGCGATGTACACAAGAGCCTCGGTGGACTCTCCCTCCTCATTGGTTGAGACAATCACAGCCAATCAGTCACAGCCAGTGAGCCAATCAAGAGAGAGCGGGGACGAGGCAGAGCCACGGCTGTGTGTGTCAATGGACACACAGAGCAGCGTCTCGGGAGCGTGCCTACTTGGGTGCCCCCATTGCAAGCTGCTTGCTCTGGAGGCGCTCGTCAGGTGGGAGGAGACAGGAGCGCCGGCGGGGGACCCGAGAAGAGGAGGATTGGGGCTGCTCTGTGCAAAAATCGCTGCACAGAGCAGGTAAGTATGATTTTTTTTTTTTTTTTTAATTATTGCACTAATTATCACTTTCATTTTATTTTATATTTATTTATATAGCAGAGAGCTATGGTGACTCTCAGGCTGCATTCATATATTGCGTTTTCTAAGCACATGCAAGAATAGTGCTGCATTATCGCACATTTGTGTGCGTTTTTGAGCCATACACACTGGTTTCAATGGGCTGCCATATGCGTGGCAGGTAGCTAATGGACCTTTTTGAACACCGAGCTTTGTGTAATTTTTACACTCTTTTAGCCACAGAAAAAAAACATCTTTTTTGCAGCTTTTGGGGTGCCGTTAACATGGAGCCTGCTGTCACATTTTGCACTGCGTAAACGTGCACAAAATTGTGCTGTGTATTTGCATGTTGGTTTACATTTTTACTCCATACACATAGGGCAGCCCATTGCATAAAAAAGAAATCGAAGGGCTGCACTACATGCAAGAAACACAGCAAAGTAGCTCAGGTACCTGTCTGAGCATCAAGCTTTGTGTGTCTTTTAAACGCGTAAGCATGTTTTTTCTCGCAACAAGCGTGCATCTTTTTTGCCACATTTGGGGTGGCATTAATCAATGGCAACACAAGAGCTTCAGACAATTTGCATGTGTTTTGTAAAGGCAAACAAAATCAAATGATTTTATGCACATTTGCAAAGCACCGACGTGTAAATGCAACCTGAATGCCAATGCAAGCGCGCCAGCTTTTTTTTTTTTTTTTTACACAATTCATAAACTAGTGCAAAATCTTGTTCACAAAACATTAAAGTGTTACTAAACTCAGTAATATGAAAATAGTTGACACCCCCCCAGTGCCCACAGCTTATAAATCTTCTTTTTACATTAAAATACTGCCACTATATCCCGTATATACTCGAGTATAAGCCGACCCGAATATAAGCCGAGGCACCTAATTTTACCACAAAAAACTGGGAAAACATATTGCTAAGTATAAGCCTAGCGTGGGTAGTTATGCAAAGAGGGAGGGATACAGGGGTAGTTATGCATGGGGGGTAGTTATGCACAGGGGGAGGGGAAGTTATGCACGGGGGGGGTATGAAAAGGGGGAGGGGTAGTTATGAAAAGGGGGGGGAGTTATGCATGGGGGGTGATTAAGTTATGCACAGGGAGGGGGGTAGTTATATGAGCGCTGCTTGGCGCTCAGATGACTTAGCGCATATCTCAGTCTCTCCTCTCCACTGCTGACAAATGCAGGGGGCGGGTCCGAGCATGACGTCAGCCGGGAGGAGGCGTAGGGGAGACCCGTCGAGTCATCTAAGCGCCGTGCGGCACTCTTATATGGCCGAGGGGAGAGGGGAGAGAAGCGGCATGCAGGAACCATGACAACCCGCACATGCCGCAGGCATACTCACTCGAGTATAAGCTGAGGGGGGCTTTTTCAGCATAAAAAATGTGCTGAAAAACTCGGCTTATACTCGAGTGTATACAGTACCTTTTTGGCTGATCTGTATACCACGGTCACGTGATAAACATGAGTGTTCAGGTAGGAGGAGATTTCCACTATAGCCTGTATCCTCCTGCTGTTATGGTAGGCGGACCATCCATGAATCAAGATGTGACATCCCACCCACTGTGTTCTTTTGTTAGTTACTGGGCATGGAGGAAGGAGGGACTGGGCTGTCATTTAGGATCTGTATACACACCCACGTGTGTGAAGTCATACCATGTGGCCTGAAAAGCTTAGATCAACAAGGAAATGTTCTCTCCAGCAATAGAGAACCAAAGTGAGCATGTGCAGCTTTACTACCCTCACTGTGTCTTATCTGGCCTTGCCCAGAGTGACCCTGCAGAAGGGGGGGGGGGGGGGGTCTGTCCATACAGAATCAAAGAGCCTTTTTACACAATACATGATTAACCCCTTACGTTCCAGTGAGTATAAAAAGCATGCTTTACTGCATATACAGATTGATTTTACTGTTGTGGTTTTAGTAATACTTTAAAGAGTGAATGCAGCCTGACAGTGATAGGATTCAGCCCACGGGAAGGCATTGGAAGGTTCTTAGCTGGCAGATTTCCAGTATGTGTCAGGAAACAGGGGCGAGACCGTCGCAGGTTATATGGCTCGCATACAGAGCTGTGTCTGGCAGTACTGCAGAGTGCATTTACGTGTCGCCATTTTTTAAAATAACGTCATTGGTGGGCATCTTTCTGTGCTGACTCACCAATGACGTCATTATTATCATCAATTATTGAAGGATAACAAGCCGTGCCAGATCATTCTTCATTTACGCCATGTGTATGGCTTGTTATCCTCTAATAACAAGCTGCCCCAGAACTCTTATGGTGCACAAGACATGGCAAAAAGTTCCCTGCAGGCTGAATAATATTTTGACCCCCCCCCCCCCCCAATCCACACTAAATAGCATGGATGGAAAAATTTCCCTAGCTGCTATTGTTTTCTGACAGCTGGCACCTGTTCAATATGTGTCCTGCATTAAAGGGATGATGTGGCAACCCTAGCACAGGGGCCGCAGCAGCATTATCGGGCATTTCAGCGGCCCTACAGGTGGTTCTTTCATCTTCCTGTTCGTTATACTCTCTTGCTTTTCAGAAGTAGTGGTATTCATATGCAATCTTCATAGGTGGACTACTGAGTTGTGCATCATCAGCAAGGTCTATACCACAAGCTACAGTATTTTGGAAATCCTGCCTCGATTGGTATCTACCCTGGGTATGAACAGTGGATACAGTTCTGTCTGATGTGAATCTAATGGATACCTGATGAATCCTCCTTGAGATCTTACTGATGCCAGGCGTTTACCCAGATTATTTCTGGTAAGAGTAATTTATACATTTCCCTGGTGGAGGTCCACACTGCATGTGGGTGAAGAGTATATCCACATAACCCTGATATCCCCAGATGAGAGGACATTGCCTATCAAAACTTACCAGTCAAGGAATTAATTCACATTGTTTCATTACTTGGACTTTTTATACACGTGGCACTATTTAACATATTAATATTGCTAACAATTAATTCAATATACAGCGCTGCAATTTTTGGTCTATACTTACACCTGTTCAATTGACTATTTAGCACCAGGCTCCTTCACTTTTCAGATCAAGGGTGCTGACGGAACCACCCATGGTTCGGATTTTGGCCAATTCTTCAGGAACCAGCTTACAATTTGCTCTGTGGATGATGTGATACTTTGGGGGTTGATAGCTCAGTGGCAAAAGCATTTTTAATGAATCCATGCCAGTCTGAACTTTGTTTTAGGCCTGTGTGTTGCTAACAATGTGTTATGTGTGCTGCTTTTGCTTTACTATGTGGCTGTTTTTTCTACCTGTTTTTCAGGGAGAAGAAACAGCCATATCGCTGTCCTGTGTGTTTGGACACTGCTGATCAGCTGATTTACACCAAAATCATTGGTTGAAATCTGCTGGCAAACACATGCTGTGTCCAATCACGGCATGGATTGAGTGTGGGGGGGGGGGGGTGCTCCCCAAACCCAGGAGAAAGCCGCAACATACAGGTACATATTTGTTCCTGTACCTGCCTCCCGCTCACAGTATATTTGCTGTGAGTGGTTGGCAGTTGGTTAAACAAAATCACAGTTCAACAGAAAAGCTGTTGCCCAGGCAGGGGTTTCACAATCAAAACACAGTAAGAATAATACCAAGCCACCTGGCTTCCTCTATTCAGCAACAACGCTACTGAGGCTTTAAAGTGGAAGTGCATGCAAAAACTAAAATCCCTGCATCTATAGCCGCTCACATTTTAACACTAACCCTGTGAAGAAAAAAAAATCAGCATACATACCTTTTTTGCAGGCGATTTGACCCGAACCCACGCTTAGCTGTCAGCTACTTCTGTGTGGAGGCGGGTGCAGAGGACACGGATGACAACGGAAGCCCCATATTAAATGTATGGGTGATGTCACTTCCCATACATTTCAGAGGGTCACCTTCAGAAGAGGTATGTACAGTATACTGCATTTTTTCTCTTCACAGGGTTAGATAGGTTAGACCTCTTTCACACTGAGGCATTTTAGCGCTAGAAATAGTGCCTGTAAAGTGCCTGAAAACTGCCTCCCATTCATTACAATGGGTGCTTTCACACCCGGGCGGTGTGCTTGCGGGATGTTTAGGAAAGTCCTGCAAGTAGCATTTTTTTTTTTTGGGGGGGGGGGGGTTGAGAGCCCCTGCCTATGGCAATGAATGGGCAGCGCTTCCAAAGCACTTCGGAAGTGCCGCAAAACGGGTCTTAGTTGTGTTTTTTTTTTTAAAGGTCCCGTTGTCACGCGATCTTCAAAAAACAGCCCGCTAGCGCCCAAAAAGATGGTGCTATATCGCTGGTAAAAACGACAGGTGATTTAGCGCCTCAGTGTGAAAGTAGCCTTAGTGTTAGAATACGGGTGGCTACAGATGCTGGGATTTTAGTTTTTGCATGGACTTCCATTTTAAGCTTTGGCCTCTGGGCTTTTAACTGCTTCCCGACCGCGCGCCGTCTTTTCACGGCGGGAGTCGGGGAGCTGGGAGCGAATCGCCGTAAATAAACGGCGATTCGCATTTTGGCCACCAGGGGGCGCGCGCGCCCCGCCGGCGGCGCGCGCGCGCACCCGCCGCACT
>BLSH010257403.1:271728-348330 GCA_018402905.1 Glandirana rugosa | reverse complement strand
GCAAGCAGCCTCTTTTGGGGCGGGTTGGAGGTGCTCCCAAAATGCCCCTGCCTATTGCAATGAATGGGCAGCGCTTCCAAAGCACTTCGGAAGTGCCGCAAAACGGGTCTTAGTTGTGTTTTTTTTTTTAAAGGTCCCGTTGTCACGCGATCTTCAAAAAACAGCCCGCTAGCGCCCAAAAAGATGGTGCTATATCGCTGGTAAAAACGACAGGTGATTTAGCGCCTCAGTGTGAAAGTAGCCTTAGTGTTAGAATACGGGTGGCTACAGATGCTGGGATTTTAGTTTTTGCATGGACTTCCATTTTAAGCTTTGGCCTCTGGGCTTTTAACTGCTTCCCGACCGCGCGCCGTCTTTTCACGGCGGGAGTCGGGGAGCTGGGAGCGAATCGCCGTAAATAAACGGCGATTCGCATTTTGGCCACCAGGGGGCGCGCGCGCCCCGCCGGCGGCGCGCGCGCGCACCCGCCGCACTCCCGAGGAGTGTGTCCGCGGCTCGGGTCCGCCAGCGAGCCGCGATGAGCGGCTACAGGGAAAAGAAGGGGAACTGCCGATGTAAACACGGCGGTTCCCCGCCCTGTCAGTGGGGCATGAGAGATCTACTGATCCCTGTCACTGGGATCAGTTAGATCTCTCATGCCCATGTTAGCCCAACCCCCCCACAGTAAGAACACACCCAGGGAACACAGTTAACCCCTAGCTCCCCCCCCCCCAGGTTAACCCCTTCACTGCCAATGACATTTATACAGTAATCAGTGGACATTTAAATTTCTGATCACCGAATAAATGTCATTGGTCCCAAAAAAGTGTCAAAAATGTCCGACATGTCCCCCCCAATATCGCAGTACCGCTAAAAATCGCAGATCGCCGCCATTACTAGTAAAAAATAAAAAAAAAATAAAAACCCCAGAAATGAATTCTCATCATCCGTAAACGCGGCCACTTTTGCGCAAACCAATCAATAAACGCCGATTGCGATTTTTTTTATCGCAAATATGAGGAAGAATATAAATCGGCCAAAAACGGTGAAAAAAAATGTTTTTTTATATTTTTTTTTTGGATTTGAATTTTAGCAAAAAGTAAGAAATTTGGGTTTTTTTGCAAAATGGTCGCTCTTCTTTTGTTTATAACGGCGATCAGAAATGACGCAGAGGCGATCAAATACCACCAAAAGAAAGCTCTATTTGTGGGAAAAAAAGGACGCAAATTTTGTTTGGGTACAACGTCGCACGACCGCGCAATTGTCCGTTAAAGCGACGCAGTGCCGAATCGCAAAAAGTGCTCTGGTCCTAAAGCTGCAAAACCTTCCGGGGCTGAAGTGGTTAACTGGTCTCTCAGACAGTCTCACACAATACATCTGTGTTTTCGTGCTCTTCTCTCAGCTCACCCAGCTTCCCTGGCTTTCTCTGCTTTTTTAGTCTCAGCTCCCTGCTACAAGTGTCAACTCCCTGGCCTCTTGGTAGGGGATCTACAAACACCCCAGGCTTCCCTCAATCTTCTGGACTCGCCCTAGTCATCTTGGCTCTCAGTCCTCCAGACTCCCTGAGCCATCTCCACTCTCTCAGCCCCCTGGACCATTAATCTCCAGTCTCCAGCATGGCGTACTGTCTCCTGAGCAGAGCACACACCTGTCTCCTAACGGGAGCCCTAAACTATGTCCAAGCCTGTCATTATAAGGGCTGTGCATACCTGGACACATACCCTGCTGGTGTTCAACAAGACCTGGACACGGGATTGGAGACTTCTTCCTTCCCAAAGCTCTTCAAAGTCTCCCAAATCGAGGAGTACTAAAACCTGGAGAAAACCAAAACATCAGTGTTCTCTGCTCTAAATCAATATTCTGGAGTCCTACACTTTACATACATGAACCCTGTGGCCCTTGTACTTCCATTGACACTGTGCTAGGGCCTGGAACCGTCACAAGGGTCAGGGTGAATCACTCACTGTATGCTGCTCAAGACCTGATGGAGACCACTCCTCCCCTACCAAGAAAAAATTGTGTCATAAGAAAAATGATGAAAGAATTTTCCATGTAGCACATAGGTTGAAAAAAATGGCCACATGTCCATTGAATTCAACCAGCAGAGGAAAAACCTGCATCCCCAAAACCCTAACCCCGCAGTTCCACAAAAATCAACCGGCCATACAGGCAATAAAGTAACAAACATGCAGCACAGCTGAAACAATATAAGAGAGAAGTGTTACCAGCACACCTTGTAGAATTTTAGAATGATATTTATTGAGTCACAAATAATGAAGTGAAAAAAGTAACTTCAGTCGTCGGGGCGAAGCTGCCATATAGCATGGAGGACAGACGGAAGTAGGGACTGTCTACAGAACTGGAAAAGATTTTACAAGCGGTTATAACTGCCAGAAAAGAGATTTAAGGCAGCTCCTAAGGGCAGCTTACGGTAACAATGAAAGTCCATTCATCTAAACTGTCAAGTGTAATAGAAAAAACGTTACAAGCACAAGATTTTTGGCTTTTTTAAAGCCGCGTCCAATGATATACTGAAGCCTGATACAGCTACTTTATCTATCTGGCCTAAAGGGGAAGATGCCTAAGGCCAAAGGTCCAGGAGCCCACCAGACCACGGCTGGTTCTGGCCCTGGGTGAGCGGTCATTAGCCTGATGGCACCAGATTTGGGAGGTCAAAAAAATAATTAATTTGTTATATTATTGTTCCAGCTTTTTGTTTTGTTTTTTTTGTAAGAATGTAGTGACCCCTTGGAACCAGACCACTGTGACCAGGGCCGCTGATAAAGTAGTACAGCCAGGCCTCAGGAAGCCTCAGAGCGCTTACTATTCATTCACCTGTGCAGCTGAGGCTGTAGAGAAAGGGACTGATAAATCCACGTTCTCAATCACTTTTGCCTGGGAAAGGGGGGGGGGGGGGGCTGTATGGGGCCCCATGATTTCTAACAGCAGCCCTGACGGTGACACCTCCTGCATGAGCCTGCAAGCATGCTGACTTGCATTCTGCCGCGCAAAGAGTAACATTGTTCATTAAGTCTCTATAGTGTAAGTGTGGCACATGCTATGCGACTGTTACATACACCTAAAAAGGCATATTTATAAAGCAAGAAATTTGACATTCAACAAACATTCACTGCAGATCAATCTTCCTGGTGCAGGCATTTTAAATGAGAGTGACTGATTCACTACCAGCAAACATTTGGTGAAAGTCACATTAGTTTACAACAGGGGTCTCTAAACTTTCTGGTCTGTCAACGTGAGTAGAAAAGGCCCTGGCTTCAATGGTGGGTAAACAATGCCCCATCACTGGTGTCAGTGGGAGGAACAGTGCCCCTTCGATGGTGTCAGTGGGAGGAATAGTGCCCCACTGTTAATATCAGGGGAAGGAACAGTGTCCCATCATTGGTATCAGTGGGAGGAATAGTGCCCCATCATTGGTATCTGTGGGAGGAATAGTGCCCCATCATTGGTGTCAGTGGGAGGAATTGTGCCCCATCATTGGTGTCAGTGGGAGGAATAGTGCCCCATCATTGATGTCAGTGGGAGGAATAGTGCCCCATCATTGGTGTCAGTGGGAGGAATAGTACCCCATCATTGGTGTCAGTGGGAGGAATAGTACCCCACTGTTGGTATCAGGGGAAGGAACAATGCCCCATCATTGGTATCTGTGGGAGGTATGCGCCCCCTTGCTGTTGTTACTGTGAGTAATAGTGCCCCAAGGGCCGGATATAGGCAGGCAAAGGGCCACAGTATGGAGACCACTGGTTTATAACTATGCCCCAAATTGTATGTTTAGCCAAAATGTTTTTTTTTTTTGTTTTGTTTTTTAGTTTTGGGTGAAGTAGGGAAGAGTTGGGTTTATTCAGATCTGTGTACTGAATATGTAGATTAGCCCTCTCTATTTGTCCTGGTGACCATTGTCACCAAGAGATTCCCATTTTGGGAAACACAAAAAGTTACAGTTCTTAACAGAACAGAAATCTTCAAATGGGGAAAACTGTTTTGGCGACAACTAAAGCTGGGTGTACACCAAACGATTTTAGAATGAACACTCATACAAATATTACTACAAACATCTGAACAACAATTTTCAATATATTCGACAGCTTGACGAATGTTGTTCAAAATTAGATCAAAATGAAATTTGCTGTTAACCTGCTGCTGCCCGCGTAACACATATGCAGTAAGATAAAAAACCTTTTGTGTGCAGCAGCCCCCCCCCCCCCCCCCAGACCCCCTAATACTTACCTGAGGTACATCTCGATTCAGCGATGTTGCACACGAGCCTCAGCTGTCCAGGACTCATTGGCTGAGTCAGCAGTGGGTGCCATTCAATCAAAGTCAGTGAGCCAATGAGGAGAGAGAGAGAGAGGGGGGTGGGCCGAGACGCAGCTCTGTGTCTGAATGGACACACACAGAGCAGCGGCTTGGCTTGGTGCCCCCATAACAAGCTGTTTGCTGTGTGGGCACTCAGCAGGAGAGAGGGGCCAAGAGCACTGGCGAGGAACCCGAGATGAGGAGGATCCAGACTGCTCTGTGCAAAACCATTACACAGAGCAGGTAAGTATAACATGTTTGTTAATTTAAATAAAAAAAACAAGACTTTAATATCAATTTAAGGCCCGGCTCACACAGATTCATTCTGTATGGCTCAAATCACACCGCATACGCACCAAAATCGTGAAGGACCCTTTTTTTTGCCACACTAGATTTGGATTGTGAACACTCATGCAATCCTATTCTGCAAATCGCACTGCATTTTGGAAACCTATTTCGGGGTGTCGTTAACATATACACTCGTAGTGGTTCGCATGAACAGGGTCTGGTTTTGATGCAATGCAGAGACCGCACAGAATTTGCGGCGAATTCCGCACTACATCACCATGAACCAGGCCTTAATGCCTACACGTTGCACATATGCATTGCTGGGTGGCTGAATGTCTGTGCTGAGAGCACGCTCACTGTCTAGGACAGCTGTTGGTCCACTCTAATGATCAGTAGCCAGAGGGACAGCCTCCCGATTCTGTGACCACTGTGAAAGCCAATCACAGTAATCACATAATAACCAATCCTTCCCACCCTGGATGGGAAAGGGTTAATATTCAATTTAGGAATTTATGGACTTTACTGAATCAAAACCACATACAATGCTGGAAATTCGTTCACTCAAGTAAAACTTTCCATCTTGCTCCTTTGAATTTTTTCATCACTGCAGTGAAAATGAATGTCAATTAGACCCCGCTAACATTTAGAAAATCGGATGAATGCCCTTGAAATTATACATTTCTAACAAAATGTATACCCAGCTTCAGAGGGCAATTTTCCTCACATTAAAGAGGTTTCCTCTCATTTCCTGTTGAGTCTCTGGGATCAAGAAGTGAAAGGAAAGCTCCCCGAGGGGACATGAGCAGCAAAATATATGACAAGGGGGGTGTTGGCCCTTAACTTCTATATCCAAAACTAAAAAGAAAGTTTTGGCTATGCATACAAAGGCCAACCAACTGCAGGGTCGGAGCCTCTGTCAAATATTCACTACCATCTCTGTTCTTGTTACATAGCTTCACCATCACTTCTGTCACACAGGAAATGACGGGACAACTTTCCAGCACGGATACAGGCAAAAACATATTTTAGCAGTGGCGTCCCCTTCTGGTTACTTCCAACCCATACACACTGTCCTGGTCTAACCCAAGGGGTCACAAACTGATAGGAATTGTAACTGTTCCCCACATCCAAGACAAAACTGGACCAACGATGTATGAAATACACCAATGCTTCACCCAACAAGAGAAGGAGTAAAGAGAGGATTCAGCCTATGTTGTACCTAGAACTTCCACAAAGTCATATCCATATTTAGTGCCACCATTTTTTTGTGTTGTAGGAATAAAAAGATTAGATGGGGGCCCACCAATGTATTAAAACAGCCAGAAGACAGTTCCCAGTGTCTTCTGCCTTGAGTACCAGTATCCAGATGCCACCATGTCCTACTAATTGACAAGGTCTGGGAAGAGATGCAAGTCATAAAATAGCACCTTTTACTGCCTAGTTCATTTGTCCATCACACAGGAGATATCTGGATGCCAAATGCCAGCACTCCATGTCAACCATTTTTCCTGTAGACACCCAGTCATTCAAGCTCACCCAATAAATAGAATTCAGGTCAGCCTGATATGCGGGATGGAGCCACAAAG
Source organism: Glandirana rugosa (assembly GCA_018402905.1). Lineage (NCBI taxonomy): Eukaryota > Metazoa > Chordata > Amphibia > Anura > Ranidae > Glandirana > Glandirana rugosa. The sequence continues at coordinate 342,163 of BLSH010257403.1, read as the reverse complement.
AGGGTTCCTTGAAAACCAACCAGTAGGGCACTATATCTATTATTCACATTTCTATAAGGGCCTTGTATTTATCTCTGACTTGAGCTCTGTTTTAATTGTGCTGCAGAGCATGAATTGTTTGGATGTTAATGAGATCCTCCAGGAGAGCTGCGAAGGTCAAGCGCTTAAAGACTGGCAAGGCTAGATGGACAGCACTTCATGGAGGCTCAGCAGAATGGGCTTTGTACAGGGGACGCCCTCTGGACAGCTGGCTGTCAGCTCCCCGACAAAGCTGGTTTTGTGCAGGGAAGAGACAGATGCAGCATCCTGTGAATGTCAATAGCTGCAATCTACCGAGGAAACAAGGAGAGCCAGGCACCGTGCCAGAGGCCTTTGTGTTATAGACACTGGGCCCACTTCATTAAGGAGTTCATTGCTGACTGATACTACATAGGACAGCAAAGGAGAGCCATCCTTCTGTGTACAGGACAGCAAAGGAGAGCCATCCTGGTGTGGTGAGGAAAGCGAGAGAGGGCTGTACAATAAATATGATATATGAAGATAGATAAATAGATATAGACTATATTGCCAAAAGTATTAGGACACCTGCCCTTTACACGCACATGAACTTTAATGGCATCCCAGTCTTAGTCTGTAGTATTCAATATTGAGTTGGCCCACCCTTTGCAGCTATAACAGCTTCAACTCTTCTGGGAAGAGTTCCCAGTGTGTCTATGGGAATGTTTGACCATTCTTCCAGAAGCACATTTGTGAGGTCAGGCTCTAATTCATCCCAAAGGTGTTCTATCGGGTTGAAGTTAAAAAAAAGTCCCTAAATCTATTCCATAGTTTGCAGACGCCAAAAAAATGTATCAGAATACATACTGGCCTAAATTGATGAAGAAATTCGATTTTTTAAATTTTTTTTTTATTGGATAAATTTTATATAAGCAATCAACTGTGTAGCCCCTCAAACTAAACACACTAAAGTGCATGTATAGTGAAAATATATACATTTTCTGATGATACCACAAATATCACTTCATATGTGAAAGCAATATTGATCATGCCGTGCATAAACATTTTGTAAAATAATAAAAAAGAGAATTCATATAAACATATAATGAAAATTGAATATAGAAGAATATATTAGTCCCCACAATGTAAGTGCTTCATAAAAAGAGCTCAAAATAAGTCCACTTCTCTGTGCTCAAAAAGTATCCAGGATGTGCTCCCCCCCTATTCTCACCTGGATCAGTGTGACCACTACAGCAAAGAAGGGTGAAAAACAGCTTTCTAGCCTCACCATGGGCTAGAAGCGTCGGTTCACAGCAGTGCAATGACTAGGGTTGCCACCTCATCCCTTTAAACCCAAACACATATGAATTACACAGGTTCTGAGGATAATTTAATGCAGATGAGGCACCAATTGAGTTTAATTACCACCTTAATCAGCTAGAGAACAACCTGTGCAATTAATATGTGTTTGGTTTTAAAGGGATGAGGTGGCAACCTTAGTGATGACAGGCATTGCATGTGATTCGCAGCGCATAGTAGAGTTGCCACCTCATCCCTTTAAACCCGAACACATATGAACTAGGTTGTTCTGAGACTAATTTAATGCAGATAAGTCACCAAGTGAGTTTAATTACCACCTTAATCAGCCACAGAACCTGTGTAATTCATATGTGTTCGGGTTTAAAGGGATGAGGTGGCAACCCTAGCGCATAGACGTCCACATCACATGCGAAGTCTGTGCGATGCAATTTCAGCCATGCAGATAGTATGGCTGAAATCACATCACATTCGGACCAAACTCACACAGGACCCTTTTTTGCCTCAAACCAGAATCGGATCACATGGGTGTTCACCTATGCGATCCAATTCATGTCTGAACTGTCAGTCCACAGTGCGATATGTGAGCTGAAATGGGGGTGTCGTTAACATTGTATTGACACCTCCCTCAGTTCACATATGGCAGTATGAACTGCCGTGCGAGTCGGGTGCGATGCGGGAACAGGCAGTGGATTCGCAAGGTTCTCGCATTGCAACAGACAACTCCAGAGCTCCTCTCCATTCCTTGCTCCCAGGTGGCCAGTAAGGGCCGGTTCACACTGCAACAATGTGGGAACCCTGCGAATCCACTGCAATGTTCCCACATCGCATGTCTCCAGGCAGCAGTTCCAGGAGTGTCAATAGAAAGCTAATGACACCCCCAAATCAGTTCACATATCGCACTGCGAACTGCAAACTCGCACAGGAAGCGGATCGCATGGTGTGAATGGCCATGTGATCCGATTCTGCCCCTGCAGAAAAAAAAGGGTCCTGTGCGAGTTTACTCCGATTGCGATGCAAATTCAGCCATACAATCTCTATGGCTGAACTTGCATCACACAGAGATTGCATGTGATCACACTGCAGTGCGGTGCGAATCATATGCGATCTGTAGGATCGGAGCAGTGTGAACCGGCCCTAATTGCCAATGATATATAATAGAGAAAGAAAACTGATAGTGCTTATATAGTTTAAAAAGCATTTATTCGCATACAAAGCAATGACAAGTTACTCGCATTTTTCTGGTGCTACAAGCGCACCAGTCTGTAAACAGCAAAGATATCCGTGTTTGGGTATCGCCTCTCCAATTCACACAAGCCCCGCCACCACTTCTCATGGAAGTAACTAGCTCCACGCTAATTCCCAGTACCGCGATCATCCCTGCCCCTCCCCAAAGTATATTGATACAGGGTCTCGTATCTTCCTCAGGGAGATTGCTATGGGACGAGTGGGATATGTTTTCTAGCAGAAAGTAAAAAAAAAATTGGGTTTTTTTCAAAATTGTTGCTCTATTTTTGTTTATAGCACAAAAAATAAAAACTGCAGAGGTGATCAAATAGAAACCAAAAGAAAAGCTCTATATGTGGGGAAAAAAGGCCACCCAATTTTGTTTGGGTGCAACATTGCACAACCGCGCAACTGTCACTTGAGATAGGTTACATAGTCAGGTAGAAAAAAAAGACACTAGTCCATCTAGTTCTACCAATAAAAAAGCTTTTGTAAACAAAAAAAAACACACAAATAGACAACCTCAATATACACAATCCTAAACCCGTAGCTGATCCAGAGGAAGGCAAAATAAATCCCAATAAAGCATCCAATTCGCTTCAGTGGGAGAAAAAAAATCCTTCCCGAACCCCTAGGAGGCAATCGGATATTCCCTGGATCAACTACCCCTGGTGTTAATACCTCTAAAAATGTGTATCCAGATATGCAGCATGTTGTGCACTTTGGAATTAATCTATCTTCCTCCAGACTTAAGGAGTGCCCCCTTGTCCTCTGAGATGACCTGAAAGTGAATGACTCACTATTTGGATCACTTATGTATTTATTAATGGTGATCATATCCCCCCTTAACCACTTCAGTCCTGGAAGGATTTACCCCCTTCCTGGCAAGAGCACTTTTTGCGATTCGGCACTGCGTTGTTTTAACTGACAATTGCGCGGTCGTGCGACGTTGTACCCAAACAAAATTGATGTCCTTTTTTTCTCACAAATAGTTTTCTTTTGGTGCTATTTGATCACCTCTGCGTCATTTCTGATCGCCGCTATAAACAAAAGAAGAGCGATAATTTTGGGGAAAAAAACAAATTTCTTACTTTTTGCTATAATAAATATGTAAAAAAATTAATTTATTTCTCAGTTTAGGCTGATATTTATTCAGCTACATATTTCTGGTGGAAAAAAAAAAAATCACAATAGGCGTATATTGATTGGGTTGCGTAAAAGTTATCGTGTCTACAAACTATGGGAATAGATTTATTGTATTTTTATTAATTTTTTTTACTAGTAATGGCGCGATCGGACTGCGATATTGCGGCGGACAGATCGGACACTTTTGACACTTTTTGGGACCAATGACGTTTATACAGCGATCAGAGCTAAAAATAGCCATTGATTACAGTATAAATGTCACTGGCAGGGAAGGGGTGCCTCTGTAACAGGTGATCGCGGGTCGCTGGCGGACACAGAGTCTGCCCGACCCACGGGCATGCTCATGCACCATGCAGCAGGCCCAAGGGCACGCCGCCGTACAGCTACGGTGATTCGCACAGCAGTGCCAACCTGCCGCCGCCGGCCAGTCGGCAACTGGTTAAAGTGACACTAAAGCTTAAAATGTTTTGTTTTAAATAACAAAAAATATACTTTCCTGCTTTGTGAAATGGTTTTGCACAGAGCAGCCTGGATCCTCCTTTCTCGGGTCCCCTGCCAGCGCTCCTGGCTCCTCCCCACTGCTGAGTTGCCCACACAGCAAGTTGCTTGCTCTGGGGACACTTGACCGTGCTCACTCCTGAGCCGCCTCTGCGAATCTATAATATACACAGAGCGTACTCAGCCCTGCCCTCTCCTCACTGGCTGTGATAGACAGCAGCAGGAGTGCTATGTCTCATCCACTGAGGCAAGGAGACCCAGGAGAGCCAAGGCTCCCATGCACAGCACTGGATCAGGCTTAATAAATTCAGTTCCTCTAATCCAGTGCTCTCCAAACTGTGGCCCAGAGGGTGGCCCTTTGCTTGACTTTATCCGGCCCTTGAGGCACTATTACATCCAGTGACGCCAACAATGGCAACAATGACAGCAATGATAGGGAACAATTCCTCCCACTGACACCAATGATAGGGTACCATTCCTCCCACTGACACCAAGGATGGGGTATTATTCCTTCCACTGATACCGATGGGGCACTATTCCTCCCACTGACACCAACGACGGGGGAACAATTTCTCCCACTGACACCAATAATGGGGCACTATTCCTCCCACTGACACCAAAAATAGGGAACAATTTCTCCCACTGACACCAATGATGGGGCACGATTCCTCCCACTGACACCAAGGATGGGGCATTTTTCCTTCTACTGACACCAATGAAGGGGGACAATTCCTCCCACTGATACCAAAGACGGGGCAATGTTTACTTGCCACCCCAATATCTTCTAATCCCACTGGCTACAGCCTGGCCCCCTAAAGTCTGAAGGACGTTAAACTGGCCCTGTATTTAGAAAGTTTGGAAACCCCTGCTCTAATCTTTCCTCATAGCTGAGCTCCTCCATGCCTCTTATTAGTTTGGATGCCCTTCTCTGCACTTTCTCCAGTTCCCCGATATCCTTTTTGAGAACTGGTGCCCAAAACTGAACTGCATATTCCAGATGAGGTCTTACTAATGATTTGTACAGGGGCAAAATGATATCTACCTCTCTGCTATCCATACCTCTTTTAATACAAGAAAGGATGTTGCTGGCTTTAGAAACTGCAGATTGCATGCTATTATTAAACTTATTATTTACAAGACACCCAGATCCTTCTCCACCATTGATTCCCCTAGCTGTTCTTCTCCTAGTATGTATTATGCATGATTTTAGCTAGATAGAGATATGATAAAGATAAGGAGACAGATATATAACATGATATAGATAGATCAATAGGATACAGGAAATAGCCTAATAACATTTTTTCCCCCCCATTCACAAATGTATACGCACTTTCACTAGGCCAATTGCTATGGGAATTGTTCTATAAATACACCCCTATGCAGTTATTACAGATTGTCAATTGGCTCCTTATCTTTAATCTGATCTGAGAGTGCATTTTCTCTGGCCTTACACATCCTTTTTTTTTTTAAGTCAAATTGTCAATGGAAAAAAAATGGGAAAATTATTGCTGTTCTATTTCAATATTTTTATTAGTTTTCTTTATGTATTTAACAAAACAAAGCCCCCACAAGAGGGAAAAGTAGACAGACACTTGAGTACAGATTCCATTCATGGGGTAACCAATATAGCGAAGACAAAGCCTAGAAATATAACTTAGTTGTCCAAAAGAAGGAAAAAGGAGGCAGGGCAAGGAGGAGACAAGAAGAAGGTTTAGACTTCAGGCTGCATTTACACCTGAGTGAAGCGTCTGAGTGCTTTTAACTACTTTTTTTTTTTTTGCAAGGTTTTGGCGCATTTGTATGCAGCGTTTTGGGCGTTGGCGTTTTGTTATTAGCCAACAAAGAAAACCATTATCTGTTGCATCATTTGTAACTAGGTATTTCAGCTTTTTTAGCTTTTCCGTTAGCTTTTATTTCTTCTTTTATTATTATTCATTTATTATAATGTTTTTTCGTTAGGGTAAGGGGTTCGAGTACAGTTTAGGTTAGGGTTAGGATTAGGAGTTGGGGTTAGGGTTATTATTATTTTTATTATTGTTTTATTTATTATTGTTATAAGAACAATAGGAAATGAATAAATGTAAAATAAATACACAAATAAAAATCATAAATACTAAGTAACAATAAATAAATAATTAACCCTTAACTTTTAGACCCCTTTCACATTAGACATCATCTGATTAAAACGTATCATTTCTGGCACAGTTGTAGAGTTTCTCAGAAAGTCATTTAGACCTCTTTCACACTTGTGCAAGTTGTCCTGTGATTTGGGACTGCAAAGTTCCCCAATATTTCCAATGAGTACCGTTCATATCTGTATGACTTTCAAGTCGTGCCGACTACAAAGTAGTCCCTGCATTACTTTGGTCCAATTTTGATGCAATTTGAGGTCCAAAGACTTCAACGCTAAACCCTCAAAGTCTCATGCAAATCGCACCTGAATAATATAGATGCGATTTCTGTACTACTCCTGTACGACTTTGTAATATGTTTTCATTGTATCAAAGTTGCAACAAAGTTTCAACCAAAGTCGTACTGATCCCAAATCACCTCAAAATTGCGACAAATCACTGTAAAATCGCTGCAAAATCACGGAAAAAAAATTGCGGTTAAATCGGGTCGCACAAGTGTGAAAGGGGCTTACCCCTTAAAACCCTTATTCCTAAAAAAATAAAATAATAAATAACTAAACACACAAAAAAAATATTATTATTATTAATGTATTTTTTCGAGTTTGGGTGTTATTTGTTATATTATTATTAATAATAATGTGTATAAATATTGTAATATTCACTCAAAGCGGGTCAATACTACTTCCTAGCGCTCAAGGACAACTAATAAAATTAAGAACAATTAAAGAGGAAATAAACCCTGATGGGTTTTTCTTCCTCTTTAGGCCCCTTTAACACGGACAAATAGAATTCAGCTTCCAGCTGCGGATAGATGAAGTTATCTACTGCAGCTATACTCAGGCAATGCTTTCCTATGGTCCCATTCACACTCTGCATTTAGCAACAGTTTCATTACAGAAGGTTTTGTGCGATTAGAAAAAATAGAATTGACTGCGCCCAGGAACAATGTACTGCAGCTATCTGCACATAACTGCAGGTAAAAGCAGTGCACTGTGTCACCTGCAGATAGCAGCGGCAACAAGCAAAGAAAATCAACCGGAAGCACTTTAGAAATGTCAAGAATGTTCCAGTGCAGCTAAACGCAGCTGCATGTAAACGCACGTAAGCGCAGCTAATCGCAATGTACAACTGCAAGTGATCGCTGTGCTTCGAGCCTTGGAATTTCAATTTATTAAAACAAGCTTTTAACAGCGACAGAACAGTCCCCCGTGTGTAAGGGGCATTATTAGCCTACAATGTAAAAGCATAATGGGCTAGTATGCATCGGGTGATGTCCCCGCTCCAGGCCACGTCCATCTTCTGCCCCTCTTCCTTCTGGGGCCGCGATCTCCGGCTCTGTGACCGGCTGGCGTCGCGTAACGTCACTCCCGCCACTCCCCCAAGATTTCTTCTGGGCTGGACACAAAACGCTCAGTACAGCCGTTGACTGATGGAACGCGGTTCCTGTCTTCATGTATCGAAAGGTTTGTTTTAGAGTATTATATATATATATATATATATATTGTGGCAGTGGGACCCTGTGCTACCAGCAGGTACCGTGTTCCATTCGTCAAGGGATGTACTGAGCGTTTTGTGTCCAGCCCAGAAGAAATATTGGATGTCATTGATGAGGGAAAATCCAATCGCCATGTGGCTGTAATAAACATGAATGAACACAGCTCCCTGAGTCACAGCATCTTCCTTATCAATATCAAACAGGAGAATGTGGAGACTGAGCAGAAACAGAGTGGAAAGTTACATCTGGTTGACCTGGCTGGTAGTGAAAAGGTGCACACTGATGTTCAACATGAAGCAGTAGTGGATCCATCTTTTTGCTAAGGATTTCCTTCAACTGTTCTAATCAAGATATTTTGGTGAATTCATTACCATAGGGGAGAGGTCTCACGTGGTGTGGTGACGGCTAATTGTACCAACTTTGGTATTCCCTACAATCAGATTGGACAGTGCATAGACTCTGATGATTGCATTTGCATGCATATCTTTGTTCACACGGGCGTTGTGACTATACATAAGAGGAGCGCTGCTAGTACTTCATTACTGTTATTATTTGAGAATAATAATAATGTATTTAATATTTTTTAAGGTTAGAGGTTAATTATTATTTATTACTGTATTATTACATATTATTCATTTATTTTACTTATTTAGGATTTTTAGTTATCTGTGTATTTATTTTACATTTATTTATTCATATATTATTACTATTCTATTTTTTACTTTTTTTATTTCAGCGGACTATTGTGCAAAAAATGCACAAATGGCGCGGTTCCGTTCATTTCTATGGGAATACAAACGTGCCAAAAATGCCAAAATCTGCCCGATTCAAAGAGACTAAAAAAGCTCGAGAACTTGTTTGAGCTTCAGGCGACTTGGAGTGGAGATGTGAACCATCCCCACAGAGAATCAATGATATTTTTTTCCCCTCCAGCGTTTTTAGCTTCAAGCTGATAATCGCTCAGGTGGAGAGAAAGGACTGAAACAGCAAACATGTGACCTTCTGCTATAAGAGCATATCTAATAAAAAAATAAGAAAACATTACATTTCTTCATAAATTTAGATCATAATGTATTGTGCTACGTGTCTTTGGTAAACAAAATCCCAATAAGTGTATACTGATTGTAGACGCTACAGCTTTCACACAAACCAAACGATGGGGTATACATTTTTTTTTATGGTAGTAATGGCAGCAATCAGTGACCTTATAGTGGGACTGCGATAGTGCGGCGCACAATTTGACACTAACTGACACTGGGGGGGGACTGACTAACTGTCACCAGTGACACTAATACAGTGATCAGTGCTAATAATATGCACTCTCACTGTACTGGCACTGGCTGGAAGGGAGTTAATATTTAGGGGCAATCAAGGGGTTAACTGTATGCCTACAATGTTTACAATGTATATTGTTTTACTAAGCAATGTACCAGTTTTTAATCCCAAGGAGGGAAAAAAACCTGGCACATTGCTGCGGTCTGTAGAGAGCTCTGTGTTGTTTACCAACACAGAGCTCTCTTCTGTCATTCACTCCGCTGACCCACGGGTTCCGACCAAAAATCATTGGCCCGGACCCACTGATCAGCTTAGGCTGTTGCCCCCTACCTGGAAGTGCTGGATCACGTAAATGTTTGTGATCCAGCGCAGCGGTGCCGCTCTGCAGCAGTAAATCTGTAGTAGGTAGTCCGCAAGCAATTAAAGTAAAGATTCTTATCCAAAATCTAGTAATTTTGGGGCATTGGCACCAAATGTGGACCATGGTCCCCAGCTGTCCACATCACTTAATTCAAGAAGAGGAGGCTCACGGGAATATTCTAGCAACTCTGCCAGTGCAGGCATATGGGTGGATCCCGACTTCATGGTCACGATCTTGCCCCAGCCTGGATCGGTTCTGTGAGATAAGCCGACAACAGGCTTCATCTCGCTGTCTGCCGAAAACGGGTCACAGGAGTGCAGAATGAACTGCACTCCTGTGTTCCACAGGAGAAGTACAGCCAGACAAGCTTTGACTGTACTTCTCCTTTCAGCCCGGGTAAACACTTGTGCGATTTTAGAGATCGCATGTGATTCGCACCCATACCGCAGGTGCCGATCACATGCGATCTCTGAGCAGTGCGAGTTCAGCCATACAGTTATATGGCTGAACTCACATTAGAGTCACACAAAAAAAGGTGCAGGGACCTTTTTGTCCAGCAGTGGAATCACATTGCATGGGTGTTCTCACCCATACGATCCGATTCATGTGCGAGTGCACAGTTCGCACTGCGATCTGTGAACCAAACTGGGGGTGTCATTAACTTTGTAATGACACCCACGGCGGCGCACAGAAGGCAGTGTGAACTGCCTGTGGGAAGAATGTGATGCGGGAACCGGCGCTGGAATCGCACTGATTCCCGCATCGCACATATGTGAACCGGGGCTAAGAGATACTTTGGCCAAATTATTAACTACATTTTGCCATTCACCTAGCTCTAAATAATTTCCAAATCACATTCCCATTGGGTCATAGTACAAAAATGTAATCAGGAGTTCAAATTACAACAAGCTGATCCAACAACATACACTTTACAAACAATATAGAAAATGACGGGAAACTTGCTGTCCATTCACCCATCTACAGGCCCTCTTCCTAAGCACAGATGAATCTGCTAGCCCCCTGCACACTCTTCTCTTATGGTATTTCACCCGAATCATCTGCAAATAATAAAACTCTCAGGAACGTCACAACTTCCTGAGAACTTCCAGCACTGAAATCAGAGACACACAGAGCCCAAAACTGTTTTGGAAGTGATGTCATTGCAGCTTATTCTTTACATCTGGTGGGATTCTCCTTGAGGACAGAACTGGGAACAACCAAACTATTCCAACAGATTCACACAGACCCACTGAAAACAGAGGGAATGTTAACATGAGTCTTTCCAAAATCAACTTTTTGGTTCTGGGCGGGTAATATCTGCCTGAATTCACTTCTAATATCTCAGACTCAAATTGAGCAATTTCTAAGCTTTATGTCTCTGCCCCTCCCACAATGGTGAGATTCCCTGCAGTAGTTCGGGTCTCTGCCACTCCCACAATGAGGAGATTTCCTGCAGTAGTTTGTGTCTCTGCCCCTCCCACAATAATGAGATTCCCTGCAGTAGTTGTGTCTCTGCCCCTCCCACAATGGTGAGATTCCCTGCAGTAGTTTGAATCTCTGCCCCTCCCACAATGGTGAGATTCCCTGCAGTAGTTTGTGTCTCTGCCCCTCCCACAATGGTGAGATTTCCTGCAGTAGTTTGTGTCTCTGCCCCTCCCACAATGGTGAGATTTCCCGCAGTAGATTGTGTCTTTGCCCCTCCCACAATGGTGAGATTTCCCACAGTAGATTGTGTCTATGCCCCTCCCACAAGGGTGAGATTTCCTGCAGTAGTTTGTGCCTCTGCCCCTCCCACAATGGTGAGATTTCCTGCAGTAGTTTGTGTCTCTGCCCCTCCCACACTGGTGAGATTCCCTGCAGTAGTTTGTGTCTCTGCCCCTCCCACAATGGGAAGATTTCCTGCAGTAGTTTGTCTCTGCCCCTCCCACAATGGTGAGATTTCCCTGCAGTAGTTTGTGTCTCTGCCCCTCCCACAATGGGGAGATTTCCTGCAGTAGTTTGTCTCTGCCCCTCCCACAATGGGAAGATTTCCTGCAGTAGTTTGTGTCTCTGCCCCTCCCACAATGGTGAGATTTCCTGCAGTAGTTTGTGTCTCTGCCCCTCCCACAATGGGGAGATTTCCAGGAAGAAAAGAAATTCTAAATGACTTTCCGAGAAACTCTACAACTGTGCCAGAAATGATAAGTTTTAATCAGATGATGGTTCAGTAGAAGAGATATTGTACAACAACACAGACAAATCACATAATAACATTTTCCATGGAAGGAAATGAGATTTGTAAATATATTATTTTGCTTTTCAATAATAAGGTACAACATTCCTTCTCCATTGAAACTCTCCTGAGAAAAATAGAAATATTTCTCCCCGTCCGATCCTTGTCCCCAGGAATGGAAGTGTAAATACTTTCAACATATTTGCTAATCGGCCAAATACTGAACGCTGCGCTGTCAGCGGACACTTAGAATGGACTCACAATTCTTTCCAAGCTTTCAGAGAAGTGTCAATGTGCAAGGCAGGGGGGCAAACTCAACATGTTGGCATCACACTATGCACCGCCATTGAATGACCGCACGCTGGCACGCGTTACTGAACCAGACTGGCACAGGTGATTCACTCTGGAGGGAAGGCTTGGAAACTGATCCTCTTATGACATTATATTTAATAAGGACCATATGAATAAAACACAGAATGAACGAAAAATGTGGCACATTCCTATGAGGTCCAACACCGGGGTCCCCCTGTGTGTGCAAAGCCAAAGCAAAATGGGTTCTGATCTGTAGTCAAAGTGAGCTTTAACCACTTCTGCTGCAGAAGATTTACCCCTCTTTATGACCAGGCCATTTTTTGCAATACAGCACTGTGTTACTTTAACTGACAATTGCGCGGTCATGCATCGCTGTACCCAAATAAAATTGATGTTTTTTTTCCCCACAAATAGAGCTTTCTTTTGGTGGTGTTTCATCACCTCTGTGGTTCTTATTTTTTTGCGCTATAAACAAAAAAAAGAGACAATTTGTGAAAAAAAAACAATATTTTTTATTTTCTGCTATAAAAAATATCCTGTAAAAAATATGTAGTAATAGTAGGCCAATATGTATTCTGCTACATGTTTTTGGTAAAACAAATCCCAATAAGCGTATATTGATTGGTTTACGCAAAAGTTATGGAATCTACAAAATATGTGATATTTTTATTTTTTTTACTAGTAATGGCGGCGATCAGTGACTTATAGTGGGACTGCAATATTGCGGGGGACAAATTTGACACTGACTGACACTTTTTGTGAACCAGGAACATTAATACAGTGATCAGTGCTACAAATATGCACTGTCACTGTACTAATGACACTAGTTGGGAAAGGGTTAACATCTGATTTCTCACTGCAGGGGAGGTGCTTTTACTAATATAGTTTTCTATTTAAGATACATTAATAATTTAGTTTATTCAGCATGAAATGGAGCTTAGTTATGTAGCATGAGGTTGTATATTCTGCAATAGTTACATTTTCGGTAAACTCATTCAATAAATCCAAGCTCTGCAAGCTGAGATAACATGCACTGCATTGATGCATTCACACAATGTCACAGTAAACATGAGATAAAACAAAGTTCAGGAATATTCCTTTATCCCATTGTTTTGCTTTTCTATGTACACTACAAACTGTATGATTGAATCGGTCCTGATATCGCTGTTTTACTAACCTGACAGCTTATTATTCTAAATAGGAAACCTTCATGTTGTTTGCAAATATTAAAGATTCTAACTACCAGCAAGAATAAGTCCTTACATTTAAAGAGCACCTGTCATCAGATCCATCATGGCAGCGCTTGTTAGCGGGCATCCACTCACCTGCTGCCGCCCCGTCTCTCACCTTGTTGTGTCATTGCCCCATCACCAGCCGTGACATTAAAGTGAATGGGACTGTCGGGGAGTCACCAGAAGGTCAGAGGAGGAGCTGCTGCGGGACAGAGATGACAGCGGCTCTTTAAAAATTGTGATTTAAATAGACTTGTTTTAAATCAAATCCACCCTGGCATGAGTCCCTAGTTAAAGGTTCTGAAGTTCCCGTTAAATATGTGTAAACAGTCAGGAGATACGCACATCGCTATCTGCCTGTGGAGTTTGGTGTGGATAATCACAGGGTCTCCTGGGGAAGCTGCGAACGATCTCAGTGTTATGGCGGGACGATCGCAGTCTCCAAGTCCCAGGGGTAACCCCGCAGAGAGACGGCGAGTCCCTGTACGGTGTAATTAATGAACTGTTTATTTTGTACAGTATCATCTTCCCTTAATGAGGAGTCCTTCCCGGGAGGGCAGTGTGCCATTACTTGAATAAAGTAACCCTGTCACCGGAGCGCAGTGGAAAATGGTCTGCGACAACTGGCAGATGTCTAATGCTGCAGTGATGCATATCGGGTGACAACTCCACTCTGCCAGTGAGGAGAAGGAAGTCTGCCGCACGCAGGAGAAAACTGGCCGCCTATAGAGTGACTGTGGATCAGATTTATTTGTGCGTCATTGTAACAGTTCACAGAGATCACAGTGCACCCCCTGACAATACCTTCATCTGCTTATCTCTCCAGAAGGACAGCACCATCTTTTTTCAGGCATCCCCCAGGGTCACCATCTGCTTCCTGGACTGAGAGGCGCCTCGGACGTTCTTGGCTGTGTTCATAAATCTCTGACACCGTGTGATTTGCTACAAAGTTACAATCCACAGTGCGATCACTGAGGGAGAGAAGACTGAGGAAATGCTTCTTCATGCCCGCAGCAGACTGATGACATCATCTCAGCCGTGTCACAGAATAGAGGTCAAGGGAAACTTTTTAATGAGAAAAGTTGAAGCTTTGCTGAAAAAATGATCGTGTTGCTGTATATTGTGAAATGTCAGACATGTATCTCTTTATTTTTTTTATTGAAAATTTTCATAAACACAAAAAACAGAACATTGGCAGCCACACAAAATAGAGCGCCGCCATTAAAATTAGGCCACGCAGAGCCATACAATCACAATACAGTTAGAACTTGTACTTGTCTAAAAATAACAGACCAACTATCATACTAGCTATAAAAAAAAAAACTTAATGCAGACTTGTAATGCTACTGACAGGTCCACTGTGACAGCTAATCGCTTTCATTTCCTAGCGAAAATCGAGCTGTGCGCTATTTCCTCTCACAGTCATGTGATTGGAAGCCTTGCCTTTTGTACCGTTTGTATCTAGGCATCCGCCAAACTCTGCTTCTTCCAGAGATCACATGACCCCATGCCTAGGCTTTGGAATTGGTCATCAGCCCCTGAAGGGAGCCCATGGCATTCTTTTGTTTCTGAAAATGTTAGTTCATTGATGATCTCTGGCTTCAATATTTTCAGAACCAAGGACCAAGAACAAGCATGCAGCTAGTAAAGGCAAAGGCTTTTAAGAACACCCAGTCTGCATACTTCTACTGGGTCAGCAACCATCGCCCCAGCTGAAGAAACGTTGCTTTGGGCACAGAGTTTTCCACATCTCTGTGGGATTTCATAAATAAATGCCATCAGATAAATACTATCCACTCTGTGGTGAGCTTTCATTAACCACTTCAGCCCCGGAAGGATTTCCCAGTTTAGGACAAGAGCACTTTTTGCGATTCGGCACTGCGTCGCTTTAACTGACAATTGCGCAGTCGTTGCGGGGGGAGGGAGGGGCCACGAGCAGGGGAAATATCCCCGTTCAGTGCGGAGTGCATCTCCCTGTTAGATGCGCTCCCATTGAACACAACGGGCTGGTATTTGCACCGCATTGCACAGAAAACGCACACGCTTTTTGTGCAATGCGGAGTGCGAATGCACCGGACATATGTGAACTGGACACATTGAAATCAATGGTTTTTCAAGTGCCCTGCAAATTGGATGCAGTTTAAGCCGCATTCAATTCGCATAGGTGTGAACCCAGCCTGAGAATTAATTTATAGGGTTTTTATTTTTTTTATATTTTACTAGTTATGGCGGCGATCTGCGATTTTTAATGGTACTGCGATATTGCAGTGGAAATGTCGGACCATTTTGACACTTTTTTGGGACCACTGGAATTTATACAGCGATCAATGCTATGAAAATGCATTGATTACTGTGTAAATACCATTGGCAGTGAAGGGGTTAACCTGGAGGGGGCGCTCTAAGGGTTAACTGTGTTCCCTCAGTGCGTTCCAACTGTATGGGGGCTGGGCTGGCAGGGGGAGGGGAGTGATCACGGCTTCCATATACAGGAAGCCTGTGATCACATCCCTTCCCCCTCTATCAGAACAGAGATCCGTGCTTACATAAACGGACCTTCGTTCTCTCACTGCAGGGGAGCCATCGTGGGTAGCTGGTGGAGATCGAGTCCGCCCTACCCGCTCCCTGCCCCCCCAGACCGTGCGAGCGCGCCTTCGGTGGCGCACGAATGCTCACAATACTCGTTATGGCGGCCGTCAGGTGACGGTGTTTGCGATATAGAACCACTTTGCCACCGTCAAGCCACAGCGGGCGGTCGGCAAGTGGTTAAGGATGCCAAGGGCCCCAACGCAGCCGCCAGAGGACCTACACTGAGGACTGTATATAGTTCAATAATCCAGTTTCACACTGTTAGAGAAGTAAATTGGGATTTGGGCCTCATCCAATAGAATACAGTCAGAAAATAAGGTAAAATACCAGGGAAAGCCTCCGTACCCTACAATGGCAGACTATAATGGCCACAACGCGGAGACATGTTAAAATATTGCCAAGTCTTTATTATACAAATATTAAAACAATTTGTTACATAGAGAAAGAGTCCCCATCCCGAGAATTGGGGGGGCAATTGGTCTGGTATTGTCTGTACGGACAACATTTTGCCAAAGAAAACAGGCTTCCTCAGGACCCAGACTTGTATACCAGTCAAACCAAATGATTGGCAGGCTAGACCAAAACACCTGTGGTGGCCATAGGAGCACACCAGGTGGGACCCAACTGCAGCACAGATGATAAATCTAGGCAATAGTCCTATTTAATAACAACAACAAAATTGGGACAGTTGGCAACGGACAGAAAGGCTGGAGATGGGGACCACCAAATTTGTAATTTCCAAAAGCATCTGAGTATAGAACAATAGTCAGTGAAGAAGAGGGCAGATAAGGTGTGGACACACAATATTGCAGGGTGGACCATCCAACCATGGATCAATCCAAGCCACCCAGACTATCATCCTCACACCATCTAGTTATAGTACACAGCCCACCTCAAATAGACAGCAGATATATGGACCCCATCAAATCCGCCGTTACATCCACCCGCCCCCAAACAAAGCCTCTTGTTTCAGGTGAATATCCGCTTTAAGGTATTGCGAAGTTCACAGATCCAAGCTACCAAAGTGGTATAACCTGAGTTATCGGAGGGGATCAGGCCTGCTGCAGAGAGAGAGGTGAGAACAGAGGACCCAACACTATTAGCGGCTCCTGCGGGGGTAATGCTATATACTACCAGGATGGATTTGATTTAAATCGCTAGTAAAAAGGATTGATTTAAATCATCATTTTAAAGAGCAACTGTCATCTCTGACCCACTGTTGACTCACCGACAGTCCCATTCACTTTAATGGGATGGCTGGTAATGTCGCAGTGACACAACAAGGTGAGGGACGTGGCGGCACCAGGAGAGTGGATGCCCGCCAACAGGCGCTGTCATGATGGATCTGAAATGACAGCTGCTCTTTAAATGTAAGGACTTATTCTTACTGGTAGTTAGAATCTTTAATATTTGCAAACATAATGAAGGTTTCCTATTTAGAATAATCAGCTGTCAGGTTAGTAAATCAGCGATATCAGAACCGATTCAATCATACAGTTTGTAGTGTACATAGATTTGCAAGACAATGGGATAAAGGAATATTCCTGAACGTTGTTTTATCTAATGGTTACTATGAAATTGTGTGAATGCATCAATGCAGTCAGTGCATGTTATCTCAGCTTGCAGAGCTTGGATTCATTGAATGAGTTTACCAAAAATTTAAATATTGCAGAATATACACCCTCCTGCTACATAACTAAGCTCCATTTAATGCTCAATAAACTAAATTAATTAATGTATCTTATATAGAAAACTATCTTTAGATAGATTTTTACTCCAAAAGCATTTTATTAAAATAAAATTGTTTTAAATAAAAAACAAATCCGATTTAAATCAAAGAAATCCGATTAAAATTTAAAAAAATCTGAAATTTTTTCTTTTATTTTTTTTTTAAAAAAATCATTGATTTTTATCCACCCTGCATACTACTGTAGGCACTGGAAGACAGCAGTCAGGAAATCAGCGTTTTCCAAAGAAGAGTTTATTACAGGCAGCCGGAGTGAAGTCTCAGTGCAGGCTTTGTATGCGGCTCTATGGGACACCACATACTACAGATACAGTAAACAGCGCGGGAAGGTAAAAATAACTGCTATTCGGCCCGTGTTCCGCCATTAATAACTTATGGACAGATTTAGCAGCTCTTAAGGATTTAAAACGTGAAGGAGGTGTAAATTCGACAGTCTTAATTGCCAAACAAGCAGGCGTCCAGCGGGCAGACTGGCAGGAATCTGGGGTGATGCCCAGACACAATGTTGCAGAGTCTCAGTATTGATGGCCCATGGAAGGCGACTTTCTTCAGACACCACAAGAGCTGAATTTACTGGAGCGCAGCCGAACGTTGGGCAGGGACTCCACTTCTACAACTTTTAATAAGTATATTCAGCCGAAAATGTCCTTCTTGGTTTTGACTTCAGTGGGGAAGAATAGAACCTCTGTCAGGTTTTTATTGCTATCCAGGCAGCACAGCGACTTAGCAGTAAGCGCTTCTGCCTTGCAGCACTGGGGTCCTCAGTTTAAATTCCAACAAGGACACAGTGTGCATGGAGTTTGTATGTTCTTCCTTTGCTTGCATGGGTTTCCTCATACACTCCAAAGACACGCTGGTGTGATAGTCATCTAAATTAGCCTTGCTGTGTTTATCTATACATGTGTCATAATGGATTTTGGATTGTAAGCTCCTTGAGAAGCAGAGAGTGATGTGAATGCGCAATACATAAAGAGCTGCATAAAATATCAGAACTATATAAATGGCTGTAATAATTAAAAGAAATACCCTCTAGTTCTGTCCTAGGGTGACAATACTACTCAGGATCACCAAGTGAAAATATAGGGCACATGTGTCAAACACAGGACCCATGGGCCAAAACCAGCCTGCCAGGCCATTTCATGCGGCCTTTGCACCTCTCCTGAAGGGGAAGTATCACCCTCTTCTCTGCCCCCCACCTTGTCTCAGCAGTCGGTAGCACAGATGAGGACAGAACTCTTTCGCCAGATCCTGCACCTTTGGGTGCAGCTGCAGCACCCCCCCCCCCCATCTCTGCCTTCCCTGGTCTCTGGCAGCGGACTCCTGCCCTCCTATGGTCCTCCTCCAGACCCTGCACGTTCTGCTTCCCAGCCCCACCCTCAGCATCTTCCCAGCAGCAGCACAAGTTAAGGGGGGGGTGCTGCACTCTGATGTAAGGGGGGGTAGGGAATTTTTGACTTCTGATGGTAGGGGGGCCCTTGATATTTGGTGCAAGTCTTGGGGGGGGGGGGGCACATGGTGCTCTGAATAGCTAATCTAACAGATACAACTGGCCGTTTGAGGGCAACCATAATGCTGATGTGGGCCGCAATGAAATGGAGCTTGACACCCCTGATGAAGGGGAAAAAAATCCTAGAAAAAAAAAACCAAGGCAGCTATCACATTTTAGGACTGGTAAACTGCAATATATCACTTTCTTTTGGAGGGTCGGGAGAAGGCGGGAATAACAAGAAACCAAGAACCATCTCCCTGGAATTTTTGTATCAAGAATTTTGAAGGAATTTAGATGGGATTTCAAGGTGCCAACAAACATATAAGAAATTATTTCTTTAACCACTTGCTTACTGGGCACTTATACCCCCCTCCTGCCCTGACCAATTTTCAGTTTTCAGCGCTGTCACAATTTGAATGACAATTTTGTGGTCGTGCAACGTTGTACCCAAACAAAATTGACGTCCTTTTTTTCCCACAAATAGAGCTTTCTTTTGGTGGTATTTGATCACAGCTGCAGTTTTTATTCTTTGCGCTATAAACAAACAAAACAAACAGAGGGACGATTTTGAAAAAAGAAAAATATTTTTTGCTATAATATCCAAAAATAAAAAAACTAATTTATTCATCAGTTTAGACCGATCTATATTCTTCTACATATTTTAGGTAAAAAAAAAAAAAAATATCGCAATCGGCGTATATTGATTGGGTTGCACAAAAGTTATAGCGCCTACAATCTATGGACAATGGTTTATGGCGTTTTTATTATTTTTATTTTTTTTACTGGTAATGGTGGCGATTTGCGATTTTTATTGGGACTGCGATATTGCAGCGGACATGTCTGATGTTTTTGACATTTTTTGGGACCAATGACATTTATACAGCAATCAGATCTAAAAATAGACACTGATTACTGTATAAATGTCATTGGCAGGGAAGGGGTCAATACTAAGGGGTCAGTGAAGGGGTTAAATGTGTTCCCTAGATATGTTCTAACTGTGGGGGGGCGGGGCTAACAGGGACATAACAGATCTAACTGATCCCGATCACAGGGATCAGTAGATCTGTCATACCCCCCCTCACAGAGTGGGGAACCGCACCGTGTTTACATCGGCGGTTCCCCGTTCTGGCTCAGTGTGACCAGATCGCGGGTCTCCGGCAGACATCGACCAGGGCAAGAGCCCCCCTGGCACTTGCAGAAGGGGAGGACGTCTATTGATGGCCTCCCGGCAAAGCAGATCCGCGCTGTAGCCGTCAATCGGCTATAGCGTGGATCCGAAGTGGATATAAAGGTATGTTTTATTGAAACCATGTGTAAGAGCACATAGTACAAAATATTTAAGATTACAAATAATTCATCTGTGAATCATACAACATATTTTTAGGTGTGCGCTCTACATGTTTCACCATTTCGGCTTCTTCAGGAGCCTTTGACACCATATGTCTATTATCCACTAGAATGAACAAGAGTAAACATACATTAGGCATAGTCATATACAAATATACTCCCCGAATATTGTGCTCTATACATTCGAAGGAGCACATTTTCAATCATATTACATGGATACAAGCAATATACTGACATTGGTCACCAAGTGGAAAACTCCCACCTCAGACTAGTCTTAAATATTTTGTACTATGTGCTCTTACACATTGTCTCAATAAAACATGTCTTTTTGTTTGTTGGCACCTTGAAATCCCAGCTAAATTCCTTCTAAATTCTTGATGCAATTTATCACATTTGTGTTCTTGGGTTTAGATACTCTTTGTTACGAATATTAATATCAATGTGTTTAACTGCTTCCCGCCTGCCGTATAGTGAAATGACGAACAGGCGGGGGCACTCTCATTTTTGGGGCACACAGCACGATGAAGCACATCACCGATTACGGTAAAGAGCCTACGATGTAGGCTCTTTACCACGTGATCATCTGTGTCCAATCAGAGCTGATCACAGTCTAAACAGGAAATGCCGGTTATCTGCATTTCTCAGCGGAGAAATCTACACTGACAATCAGTGTCCTGATTATCAGTGCAGCCCCAACAGCGCCCACCAGTGCTGCCAATCAGTGCCCATCAGTGATGAACATCAGTGCCCATCAGTGAGGCATGTCAGTGCCCATCAATGAGTGCTGCATATCATGCGCATTAGTATCACCTATCAGTGTCCATAAGAGCAGTCCATCAGTGCTGCATGTTAGTGTCCATAAGTGCAGCCCATCAGTGCTGCCAATCAGTGTACATCAGGGCCACCTATCAGTGTCCATAAGAGCTGCCTATTAGTGCTGTCTATCAGTGCCTGTTAGTGCTCATCAGTGCTGCATATCAGTGAGGCCCATCACTGATGTCTATCAGAGCCCCTCAGTGCTGCATATTAATGCCTCCTCATCAGTGCCACCTCATCATAATGGCTTGCAGTTTTAACACAGGGTGTCCGCAGTATGTCACAACGTGCTGCAAAAAATGCCCGCCTCTTTTTATTTTCAGCGTGCACCAATGCAGTGTGTTGCTGTAAGCTGACACAACAGACAGCAAGGCCATGCATTTGGAATTGAATTGACCAATGCACATGGTATAAACAAGCCCCAAAGTGCGGAGCTGTAAAACTTGGCACAGAAAGCAAAAAACAGACATGAAACAGACAAGAAGCAACAAAACAAAAATCGCATTTCACATTGCAGTCAGCTTGCTTTCCCTCGTGGGGGTTCTGGACACTCTTATAACCCACAAAAACCGTCAGGTAGCACGGGATGTCCTGCGCTCTCCGCTGGAAACTGGACGTTCTCCACCAAATCACATGCTACTCTTGCTCTCTTCTTTTTCTCTTAGTTGGCTGAAAGTTCTGGGAATCTGAACATTTTTTTCCGACATTATGGGAGGTGCAGATACATTTTCAGGCAGTGGGCCAAAGCTGAAAACTTCTCGGTGAAACGAAAAAGAAAAACAAACACTTAGTCAGAGAGGAAGCATTAATAATGAGGGGAGGAAGCCGGTCACAGGAATCTCCCCGCTACAGGCAACAGGTTAAACGCAGCCTCCGTTCCCATCAATAATTCACACCCCATTACAAGTGTTTGTATCTCTCCTTTCAATTGACTGCAATGCCCTAAATTAATTGCTGGGAACAGGAACACGACGCAGCGACGCCACGGCCTGCGACACACTGGACACGTGTCGGCCTGGCGCGATTTGGTCATCAACTTTCCAGAAGTTGTTGTACAGTCTGGAAAGATGCAAAATAATTACTGGGAAAGAATAATGTTTTTAAAGGACCAATTTACCAATTAACCAAAGGTGAGGCTATTACCTATTATAGGTGTGCCAGGTGTGCCTGGGCACACCCTAACCACCCTGTGTGGCGCAGATGTCCTCTGTTTAAACCCCTGATATTTCACCAAAGCACCCTAATGGGGCTCCTAAAAGAATTGTAAAAAAAATAAAAACTACTGACACCGCCACTATATACAGTATACACATGCGCACACACATATTTGTGTGTTTGAGCTCTGAGGTGGATACCCTAATGCAATAGGCTGATTTAGCTTCCCTGTATATTGCTAAACCTGTACGGTTTAGGAGATATACGCTATACTGGCATGTGCACATGCGCAGTAAAGAAACGTCCTCCGTGCCGCGATTGGAGGCTCCCGCGCGCATGCTCGGGAGTGACGTCACGCGACTCTGACCAGTCACAGCGCCCGAGTTTGCGGCCCCGGAAGGAAGAGGGGCGAAGATGGACACTCCCTACTGTGGGGACAGCGCAGGCGGCGATGGCAGGTAAGTGGCACATAATAGGCTAATATGTGATGCATACTAGCCTATTATGCTTCTATATTGTAGGGTGAATAAGAGGAAGTAAACCCATTAGGGTTTACTTCCTCTTTAAAGTGTTACTAAACCCAGCAATATAAAAACAATTCATCCCCCACCCCACATTGCACATAGCTTCTAAATCTTCTTTTTTATATCAAAATACTGCTGCTATATACCCTTTTTTTCATCTGTATATTGCAATCAGGTAATAAACTGCAAGGAGCCAGGGCTTCCAGTGTTCATATAGGAGGAGATTTCACTCTCTGATGCTGTAACTTCCTTTGCATCAGTGACCCTTCACCCACAATCCGGCCAGAGCTGATTGGTGCTTTGCCAATGACATGCTCAGTTCACAAATAAACAATCACTACCTCTAGAAATGCACTGCAGTCTGTGTCCATGTGAAACAGGAAGCTCGAACAGAGCATGTGCAACCTTTCCACACTGCCTGCATGTAGTATAGTATAGTAGAGTCTAATATAGTAGACAGAGCAAGAAGGAAGTATCTGGCCATACAAGATCAAACTGCCTTTTTACACAATACAAGGGATTAACCCCTTAAGTTATACAGTGAGTATAGCAAGCATGCTATTCTGCATATACAGACTGATTTTACTGTTGTGGGTTTAGTAACACTCTAACGTGGACCTGTCATTTCACCCAGTAGAGTAAACGTCAGAATAACCAAATCACATAACTTTTGTTTTAGCCAAAATGTGTTTGTTCTCCAGCTACCTCATATGAACTAATGGTTAGGTAAAGATCACACGGTCTTTGGCTACCTGTGCATTGTGGGTGTTTCAGGTTATAAAAAAAAAAAAGTGGCTGCTGCTTTCAGTAAGCTAAGTGACATTGCTACTTGGGCCCCTTTCACATTTGGCGATTTGGAATTGCCAGCAGAATCACTGCAATTCCACAAAGTTATGGTAAAATGTGCAATGAGCGTTTGGGTGCCATTATTCTCAATGGCACCCCAAACGCAGTGCGATTTAGCAACGCTTTAAAAAACTCATGAACCGGAATGTTTTTTCCCGTTATGCGAGATCTGAATGGGGCCATAAAAGGAGATGCTAGATGGCTTGGGCTACTTAGTGCATGCATGCGTACCCTCTAAATGGGGGGGTTGGCTGCACTTACTGAAACCGGAGTGTTAAAAACAAAAGCCAGATAAGATATATCTGGCTATATGCAGCACAACTCATCAGAGCAGGGAGTCTTACAATCAGTGGTGTATTTAGGTTATGTGCTGCCCTAGGCCTGACTAAACTCATGCACCCCCTAATTTAAATATGGCCCTCCCATTCCTGACACGGCCACACCCCTTTCTGTTTAAGGCCCGCCCTATCCGTAAACCACACACCTTCCTCTTTAGGCCCCGCCTAGGGCACATGGGGGTACATCAGGGCACATCAGTTAAGTGTTACCAGTCTTTTCTTTTTCTTGCAGAGAAGCGCAGGGAGCGGCTATGTATGAAGTTCTCATTCATGTGTCACGCTGCTCCCTGGCAGCCCGCCCCCTCCTCTCTCCTCATCCATCCCAGGTGATATTACAAGCCAATTGGAATGGACGAGGAGAGAAGAGGGGCGGGGCCGCCAGGGAGCAGCGTGACACATGAATGAGAACTTCATACACAGCCGCTCCCTGCGCTTCTCTGCAGTTGAATCCCCGATCTACCCGTCAGGCGTCAGCTGACTGGCGGTGATTGACGGGTAGATCGCGGGGACCCCTGTGAGAACGAGGCCGGCCCACCGAGCCATCGGCCCACCGGGAAACTCCCGGTAGTCCCGATGGCCAGTACAGGCCTTGCAGGAGGGGGGTTTAAGTGCCCAGTAAGCAAGAGGTTAAGATTGCCGCCTTATCAGTGGCAATCAGTGCAGCCTTATCAGTTTCAAAATATCACAGCTTATTAGTGTATATCGGGGGTAGGCAACCTTTGAGGCAGGCCTCGACAAACCCCAGGCGCCAGGTCGCCATGGCGACCAGAAATCGCGTCCTGGCGAGTGTCAGCCGTTCCTTCTATCACTATGGTAAAACAGCTGTCAGATTCCAGCGAGAGCCGTTCTCTGCTTCATCTAACAGCTGTTACACTTGGCCGCTGCCCGGGATATTTGTTTCCACTTAGAATGAAGAAAAGTAACAAACAGGCTGCCCGGATAGTTGTTGAGAGTTAGAAGAATAAAGGAACAACAATGTATCTTCTTCTTTCCAAGCAATGATCTCCGGGCGATCAGGAAAGTTTAACCATTTAAAGACTAAACCCTCTCTCACATTAGTGGCTTACAATTAAATATGCAGTGTTTTCTGCTAGAAAATGACTTGGAACCCCCAAACATTATATATTATTTTTTAGCAGAGACCCTAGAGAATAAAATGGCGATTGCTGCAATATTTTATGTCACATGGTATTTGTGCAGCGGTCTTTCAAGCACAATTTTTTGGAAAAAATACACTTTTAATGAATAAAAAAAACGAAACAGTAAAGTTAGCCCATTTTTTATTTTTGTATAATATGAAAGATGTCACACCGCGAGAAACGTGACCTTTATTCTAAGCAACAAAATTGTGATAAAGCCCTGAGTACCATCAACAATTACCACTCTATGTGCAGCTGGGCACCAGTATTTCATGGTGACCGGAAACCCACCAGAGCAATGAAAAGTCACTGTGGGGGACACACATGTAGGCGGGAAGTGGCTGCAAAGAGGCAGCAGAAGTTCAGCAGCGCTGGAATACTTTTCACCTTTTTTTTTTTGTATTTTATTTACAATGTCACTAAGGCTTTGTTTAGATGTGCAAGTTGGGTGGTAAAAATGTGCAGTAGAGACATGTTTTTGCCACCCACCATTGGCCTCCCTTAGGCAGCAGATGAGGGTGTTTTACATGCCGCAGTCACGATGCATTTGGCATAATAAGGAGTTTCCCCCATAACAGATTTTTTAGTGTCACTCTTTCTGGCCAGCTTACAACCCTGATGTAACGGTGGAGTTATTGACTGGCTGCTCTGCGCTATAAAAAACTGGCTCCTAACTTTTTTAGCTGGCTCCTAGATTCAAGGCAAATTTGTCAAGCCCTGCTTTGAGGGATGGAGAACTACCTGGACAACATTGAAGAGACCAACGATCACCGGGGTGCAGCGCGCCCCCCCCCTTTTTTTAAAGAAATTTCCTAGCAAACCCCCCAATTAAAAGATGGCATGAAGAAAACCTAGAAAAATCTACTAAAACTATTAGCACTTTAAATTCAGTTGGATGTAGGGCAGCGTACAGAGGTCAGTAGTATGTAGGGCAGTGTACAGAGGTCAGTAGTATGTAGAGCAGTGTACAGAGGTCAGTAGTATGTAGGGCAGCGTACAGAGGTCAGTAGTATGTAGGGCAGTGTACAGAGGTCAGTAGTATGTAGAGCAGTGTATAAAGGTCAGTAGTATGTAGAGCAATGTACAGAGGTCAGTAGTATGTAGAGCAGTGTACAGAGGTCAGTAGGGTGTAGAGCAGTGTACAGAGGTCAGTAGTATGTAGGGCAGTGTACAGAGGTTAGTGGTAGGTAGGGCAGTGTACAGAGGTCAGTGGTATGTAGGGCAGTGTACAGAGGTCAGTGGTATGTAGGGCAGTGTACAGAGGTCAGTAGTATGTAGAGCAATGTACAGAGGTCAGTAGTATGTAGAGCAGTGTACAGAGGTCAGTAGTATGTAGGGCAGCGTACAGAGGTCAGTAGGGTGTAGAGCAGTGTACAGAGGTCAGTAGTATGTAGGGCAGTGTACAGAGGTTAGTGGTAGGTAGGGCAGTGTACAGAGGTCAGTGGTATGTAGGGCAGTGTACAGAGGTCAGTGGTATGTAGAGCAGTGTACAGAGGTCAGTAGGATATAGGGCAGTGTACAGAGGTCAGCAGTATGGGGGGCAGTGTACAGAGGTCAGTAGGATGTAGGGCAGTGTACAGAGGTCAGCAGTATGGGGGGCAGTGTACAGAGGTCAGTGGTATGTAGAGCAGTGTACAGAGGTCAGTAGGATGTAGGGCAGTGTACAGAGGTCAGAAGGATGTAGGGCAGTGTACAGGGGTCAGTAGGATGCAGGGCAGTGTACAGAGGTCAGTAGTATGTAGAGCAGTGTACAGAGGTCAGTAGTGTGTAGGGCAGCGTACAGAGGTCAGTAGTGTGTAGGGCAGTGTACAGAGGTCAGTATTATGTAGGGCAGTGTACAGAGGTCAGTATTATGTAGGGCAGTGTACAGAGGTCAATAGGATGTAGGGCATGGTGCAGAGGTTGGTAGGATGTAGGGCAGTGTACAGAGGTCAGTAGTATGTAGTACTGGGGTCAGGAGGGTAAGTCAGTATAGGGGGGTCAGGAGAGCATAGTACTGAAGGTCAGGAAGGTACAGTGGGATCAGGACAGCTGGGCATGGTGCTGGGGCATTACAAGTGTCGGGTGTCTGTAGCACTGGTTGTCAGGAGGGTATGGTGCACTGCTGGTGCATCAGAAGTGCCGGGTGTCAGGAGCACTGGTTGTCAGGAGGGCAGCAGGGAGGTGGGTGCGCAGGAGGGCATCAGGGTGATGGGTGTGCAGGAGG
Source organism: Glandirana rugosa (assembly GCA_018402905.1). NCBI lineage: Eukaryota > Metazoa > Chordata > Amphibia > Anura > Ranidae > Glandirana > Glandirana rugosa. The sequence continues at coordinate 314,766 of BLSH010257403.1, read as the reverse complement.
GCATCAGGGGGATGGGTGTGCAGGAGGGCATCAGGGGGGTGCAGGGTAGGAGGGCTTGGGCATTAGGAGGGCTGGAGTGCATAGAGAACACATCATTTCTTTTCAGTGCAGTGTGGCGCAGGGAAGGTGCAGTTGAAAGCATACGTTATATATTTAATAAGCTTGTAGTAGTGTCATTCTAGTAAAATATGATCTGTACATTAATTTGATGTGCCAAGTAGCCAATATGGATCAAATTAATGTACAGATCATATTTTACTAGAATGATACTACTACAAGCTTATTAAATAATCCACAGCAGTGAAAGTTCATGTACTGCAAACTTTACAGTACATGAATTTTCACTGAATGGGGATTATTTAATGTGTTTGCACCCACATGTCTGCATACAAATGCCATTGTAATTTATTACAGTACCTGCTGCTGTTATGGCCGCTCCCTGGAGTTTCCCATCATCCTCCTCTCTCTCCCCTCCTCCTATGCCGGGGAGAAGATGTTCTATTTTGCAAGGATCCGCGCGGAGGAGGGTAGGCGGAGCCTAATGCTCCGCCTCCACAAACAGTGATGTGCACAAGATCTGGCCAGTCACAGGCCAGTGGGGGCGGCAGCCGGGGACTCTATTGCGGGAGGCGTCTTGTGGGGGCGGCAGCCGGCAGTCGCTCCCTTCCCGGCGACATAGCGTCAAAGTAATCCTGCAGACTGGCGGTAACATCGCCATGCAGGTCAGACGCCGTCGCCGGGGACTCTATTGCAGGAGGCGGCCGCGGGAGGTGCCCGCGAGAGCCAGGACTCGGTGGACGAGTGGGCGTGTATCGGGGGGGGGGGGCGGCTTTTTCGCCGCCCCCCGCAATGTGCCGCCCTAGGCCTGGGCCTTGTTGGCCTAGGCCAAGAAGCAGTACTGCTTACAATGCATCATGGATTTGTTTTTTTTGCTGTTCAGACCTGTAGATCACATGCTATTAGTAAAGTCTGCCATAGATTAATCAAATCTTGGCTGGTTAAGAATGGACTGGCTGAGATTTGATCCATCTATGGGTAGGCTGGCTGTACTGAAGGCGATCCACCAATCGCTGCAAGAGGGGTTCCCCCTTGAATACTGACCGTGTTGATGGAGGAATCAAGCAATTTATTTTCCTGCAACCACAAAATTGCATCACCCAATGGCCAGAATATGGAGCTGCATGTAGAGATCATAAAAAAGATAAATATGTTTCACAAAAAAAAAAAAAAAGCTATGCAGGCCATAACTGTACCTTGTGAGGACAGACGCTCCCAAAAACTGCCATTAAAGAAGGGACGGGCACTGATACCCAATTATCCTGGGTCTGTGGTTTACTTCAATTGCCTTTACAGTATCTCACAAAAGTGAGTACACCCCTCACATTTTTGTAAATATTTTATATCTTTTCATGTGACAACACAGAAGAAATGACACTTTCTACAATGTAACGTAGTGAGTGTACAGCTTGTATAACAGTGTAAATTTGCTGTCCCTTCAAAATAACTCAACACGCAGCCATTAATGTCTAAACCGCTGGCAACAAAAGTGAGTACACCCCTAAGTGAAAATGTCCAAATTGGGCCCAGTTAGCCATTTTCCCTCCACAGTGTCATGTGACTCGTTAGTGTTACAAGGTCTCAGGTATGAATGGGGAGCAGGTGCACGTAGTCAGCGTCATATCCAGAGGTTGTCTTTGGGAAATACATATGAGTGCTGCCAGCATTGCTGCAGAGATTGAAGGGGTGGGGCGTCAGCCTGTCAGTGCTCAGACCATACACCACACACTGCATCAAATTGGTCTGCATGGCTGTCATCACAGAAGGAAGCCTCTTCTAAAGATGATGCACAAGAAAGCCCGCAAACAGTTTGCTGAAGACAAGCAGACTAAGGACATGGATTACTGGAACCATGTCCTGTGGTCTGATGAGACCAAGATAAACTTATTTGGTTCAGATGGAGTCAAGCGTGTGTGGCGGCAACCAGGTGAGGAATACAAAGACAAATGTGTCTTGCCTACAGTCAAGCATGATGGTGGGAGTGTCATGGTCTGGGGCTGCATGAGTGCTGCCGGCACTGGGGAGCTTCAGTTCATTGAGGGAACCATGAATGCCAACATGTACTGTGACATACTGAAGCAGAGTATGATCCCCTCCCTTCGGAGACTGGGCCGCAGGGCAGTATTCCAACATAACCACCCCAAACACCTCCAAGACAACCAATGCCTTGCTAAAGAAGCTGAGGTGATGGACTGGCAAAGCATGTCTCCAGACCTAAACCCAATTGAGCATCTGTGAGGCATCCTCAAATGGAAGGTGGAGGAGCGCAAGGTCTCTAACATCCACCAGCTCGGGGATGTCATCATGGAAAAGTGGACGAGGACTCCAGTGGCAAACTGGGAAGCTCTCGTGAACTCCATGCCCAAGAGGGTTAAGGCAGTGCTGGAATATTGACACTTTGGGCACAATTTGGACATTTTCACTTAGGGGTGTACTCACTTTTGTTGGTTTGGAGGGACTTCAGAGGCTGAAGGACGCTGGGATAGCTTAGGACAGATATACTGTGAACGGACATAGATTACACCAAAGACAGGAACTGCAGACCTGGTGTACAGGTGATATCACCGCCCCCACAAAGGCGCTTTATCCGGATTTTACACATGCTGTTTTAAAGTTTTATAAATGTGAGTGCGATATGTTTTGTTATCTGTCAAAATAAAAGTTTTATAAGGATAAAGCACTATTGCATGGCCATTTGCTTTTACATGTCATCAGTTTGGTGGAGATCTGTAGATTGCCCTATTAAGGAGAGATAGGAGAAACATCCCAGAGGGATTATTATTAAGAAAGGCATATATTAATCATACTGGGGGTGAGGGCACAACCGGTGAAGGGAACACAGAACTCTGAAGTTGAAGCACGGTGGTGTCTAGTTTACTCTTCATAGGCTGTGAAATATCTATAATAGCATGCTAGTTTTCTAAGAAGTTTCAGTTGGACATTTTGCATTGTTTTTGAATTATATGCTTATCATTTTTCAAAGACATTTGTTGAATAACTTTTACAATGTAACTGACTTTTGGGACACCCAGATGATCTTTTAATAACATTCAGGAGTGGTTCATGTTGATTATTATTATTATACAGGATTTATATAGCGCCAACAGTTTGCGCATCGCTTTACAAAATGAAGGCAGACAGTACACAATTTGGTACAAGAGGAATCAGAGGGCCCTCGTTAGAGCTTATAATTGATCTGTTAAAGGGTTAAGGGGAGTGCTGCACTTAACTATTGATATTGTTTGGAAAATAATGGTGACCACACAAAATCTTGACACTTTGGGCACAATTTGGACATTTTCACTTAGGGGTGTACTCACTTTTGTTGCCAGCAGTTTAGACATTAATGGCTGTGTGTTGAGTTTTTTGAGAGGACAGCAAACTTACACTGTTATACAAGCTGCACACTCACTACTTTACATTGTAGCAAAGTGTCATTTCTTCAGTGTTGTCACATGAAAAGATAGAATAAAATATTTACACAAATGTGAGGGGTGTACTTACTTTTGTGAGATACTGTAAAGCCCCGTACACACGATGTGACGGTCATACGACCGGACGTCCAAAATTGTATGTTGGCTGTTGTGTCTCACGTACTGATGTGCACTAAGCGATCGTACGACCAAGCCTAACGTAGTGACGTGTTATGAGCGTATAAAGAGGAACTTCAGGTGAATGTGATTTGTGAATTAGGAAGGTAGGTTTACACGAACGGACACTTCCTAACGTTCCTGACTTCTGAGCATGCCTGTTTTGCACGTACAACTTTGTTGGCCCAACTTCTCTGTACACACGGTACAACGGTCGTACGACGCATTGTAGTACAACAAAAGTTTTCTACTCTGCTCATGTAACTTCTGTTGTACGACCGTCGCACGTTGGCAGCTGTAATCGCGCGTACTAACGGTCGGATGATCAGACAGCAAGCTGGTTGTACAACCGTTGTACACTGTGTACGGGCCTTTAGTGTCTTTTTTAGCTTCAGTATGTGAAACAAACAGTTATATGGTTATAGTTATAAACTAACAGACCATACGTATGGTCAGGATCCGCCCAGAAACCTGGACCGTCACCTGGCTGGGCCTCTCAGCAATATGCCAAGAGCCTGAGCCAGCCGGCCCCTCCACAGTATAGCGCTCCAGTGAGCTCTGGAAGGGCAGAGCAGAGAGCCTGAGACTGACTGTTCCGGCTCTCTGCTCATGGCAGAGGGAGAGAACTGGGTGATCAGGTAATGCTTGATCGCTCAGTTCTCACTGCAGAGCCAGCGGGGGACAGATGCAGCATTGGATCGATGTTGCAACCATACAGAATAGAAATGTTTTTTTGGGTTTTTTTTTTTTTACAAGCCCACACTTCTCTTGTAGCCTTGATTCACATCTATGCAGGTTGCGTTTGATGCATTCTACAGTGGTTTTTGCTGTGCGTTTTGGCACACAGGATTTTGCAGCAATTTTGCAGCGATTTGCGCTTTTGCATTTTTTTATGCTTTTTGTGACAAATTTGTTGTTGGTTAGAAAAAGAAAAAACGCAAATTGCGGCAAAACCGCACTACATGCTTTTCTGCAGCTTCTCAATTGAAGTCTATTGAACCAAAAAAAGCAGCGGCATTTTAAAAAGTCCCTGACCCTTCCAAAAAAAGCAGCGGCTGAAAAAAGCATAGATGTGAACGTGTCCCATAGGAAACCATGTTGAATGTATTGATGGACAATGTCCAGCCAAATTTGACAAGGTGTGGTCCAGTTGGGTGGACACAAATGGATAGGTGCCCATTTCTGCTTCCTCCCCCCTCCCCCTCCCTAATGGAGGGGGTTGTGGATTTAGACTTGATATCTAGCGGTTGGGTAGTGTGTGGCAGGAAGTTGCATCTCGTAAAGTAGCGCCAGGGCTAATGTATGCTATGTTGGGAAATTATGTTGGACGGACACCCCTCGAATAACCAATCTACTGTTATACTGAACCGTGCTTGGAAGTACTTTTTACATTCATATACTCTGTAATGCTGATTTGTCAATAAAAATACCTGTTAAAAAAAATGTACTGTAGTGCGTTTCTGCAAAAAGCAGCAAAAAAAAAAAAAAACGCATAGATGTGACCCGAGCTTTAATCCTTCCACACTCCGTTCAAAAGAAAAAGAAAAAAAAGTTGCCTTTACATACAGCGTAAAGTAGATCTCAAAGTGACGGATTGGAAACAAATATGGGGAGAATGTGCAGCGGAATCATCCAATCCTGACAAATTGGGGTATTTTTCATTTGCATAGAATTGGATTTTTTGGCAACTCCAGTATACAATGACGGCAGGAAAAGTGTACGATTAGCATTGTCAGTGATCTGGCTGATTAGCATCATACAAGTACAGAAGTAATAACTTTTCTCTGTTTCTAAACTGGTCGCTTTATTCTGGGCTGGGAATGGCCAGAAGACATGCGCTCCGCCCACTCCCGTTGTCATGTTCTTCCTAAGGTGATAAATGAGCCGATTCAGCGAACCAAGAAAATGCTCAGAGCAGGCAGAGGATGTTGGAAGAAAGCAGTGACAGTTCCTGAACTGCTGACAACACTATTCCTGCCCAGGCAGAGGACAAAGTGACGCCCTTATGGAGACAGCGATAGGGAGCTGCAACCTCTCCCCAGCAGCAGGGAAAACGCTAAGACTTCATGTACGCTGCTGCTGGTAAACTGACATTTAGGCTGCATTCACACCTGAGCGTGACGTTTTCAGGCAGAAAGTCGCAGGATTTTACTGCGATTTTGCCGGTCAAAAGGTCACCAATGTAAAAAGCAGAAAAAACTCCCAAATCTGCCTGAAAAAAATTATTCCAGAACTTGTTTGAGTTTCAGGAGTTTTCAGGCTTTTGGCTTCAGGCGTTTTGGAGTGCAGATGTGAACCATCTCCATAGAGAATCATTGATTTTTTTTACCCTCTAGCGTTTTGCAGCTTCAGGCTTCAAGTCACAAAACGTTCAGGTGTGAATGGGGCCTTAGGGGCAGCTGGGCATTTTTTCAGCTGCCCCTGAACTCTCCTCTATGTTTTCTTATCAGGACATGTACACAGGGTCGTTTATAGTGGTTCCTAGGCAGTTGAGTTTAGAAGCTTTTTTTGGAAAGCAAAAAAAATGCGTTCAGGACGGATGTTCAGAGGCATTTGAAACGCCAAATGCTTGTAACAGCTTGTAAACGCGGTAACTCGCATTTAGCCATGTTTTGTCCACAGGCACTTTTAATGGAGATACATTTTTTACTATTTGGGGGAAAAAAAACTCTTCTAAACGTAAACGCGGCTAAAACTCGCACGATTTCAAAGCCGCATTTCAGTTCGACTTCGGGAGGCGACTTGAAAGACATCTGTGAGGGTTCATGCACAGATGTCTATTGAAATCGTCCCCGAAGTCGCCAAAGAGTAGAGCAGGAACTACTTTTGGAAATTGGTGCACCACCCCAAAGTCCGCGTTGCACAGATTGGGATGCTCCTATTGCCAGCAATAGGCTCCGATTTAAAAGAGATTTGACCCTTTCAAATCGCATATTAAATCGCACCGAACTGAACGGGGGCTTATTGTCAAAGTTTCATTGAACAAGCTGAAGTTAGAAGCTGATTGGCTACCACGAACAGCTGCACCTGATTCTGTGTGCTCCGGTTTTAGCAAATCTCCCTCTGTGTGTTATACTGACCTCACTTCCACCGACACATACAGAAAAATACTGAAACTTTTATTTTTCAATAAAGTAAGAAAAGGTCATTTAGACCAGGGCTGGACAAACCTGGGGTGTCGCCAGAATTCTCCCTACAACCCCATGCGTCCCCCCCCCAACCTGGGGTGTCACCAGAATCCCCCCGCTTTTCCATCTGCGGGCCTGGGACTGGCACAGTGGGTGCCAGGGGTAGTCTCCTCCCATTCTAGTTGTTGGCCCAGAAATAACGCATGACGTCACTTCCGGGTCCCCATTGACATTTTCCCTGGTCATTAAACCCAGTAATATGAAAATAGTTCATCTAACCCCCCACAGTGCCCACAGCTTATAAATCTTCTTTTACATTAAAATACTGCCACTATATACCTTTTTGGATAATCTGTATACCATGGTTTCCTGCACAGTTTGTTCATAACCGTGTGTTCAAACAGGAGGAGATTTCCACTACAGCCTCTATACACGCCCACACGTGTGATGTCAATATCATGTGACCTGAATAGTTGAACTGAAACAGGAAATGTTCTATCCAGCATAAGGGACAAAACTGTACAGCTTTACCACCCTGCTGTGTATTATATGGACTTGCTGAGGTTGACAGTGCAGGGAGGGAAGAATCTATGCATACAGGATAAAACAGCCTATTTTAAACAATGCTGAGGATTAACCACTTAAGTTCCACAGTGAGTATAACAAGCATGCTATGCTGCATATACAGACTGATTTTACGTCTGTATGTACAAATGTAAACGCACGAGCCAAAAAAACAAAGGACAAGTTTGGAAATTTTCTGTCAAACGATAAATTGAAAGGTTAATGTGTTTCCCGTCCAAACTGTACTAGTAGGTATATGTGAAAAAACAAACAAAACACGGATTCATTTATGTCCATTGAACGATCTATCGGTCATTATATGATGGCACTATCGTTCGCTCTCACGGCCAAGTTTTCGTTTTTCAAAAATGGGTTTGAAATGATTTTTTGTATAGTGTATGGCCAGCATTAGGCCGGCCATACATGGGTCGAATTTCGAAAGAATTTTCTTTCAAAAGTCGTATCCAAGAATTTTTGTTCGAGTTTCGCACCATTAGTGGGCTGCAGCAACAGCAGATTTTTGTGCTGCAATCAAATTTGAGTGATCAGGCATGTTGGAAATCTTTTGAAAAACTAACGATTTTCTAATCCATGATGGGAGAATCGTGCAAGAAATGTAAAAGGAATGCACATGAGCGCAAGAAAAGAAAATTCCTGGAAAGTCCACTTGGGGGATATACTTATATTAATTTATCTTTTCTATGCATAATTATTGTATTATTTGCTTTGTACTTCCACTGTACCAGGTAATTAAAACTAATTTATTTATTTTTTGTGCTTTTCAGCAATCTTATGTATGGTGGATTCAGGTGTCCCTGTGTGGCCTTGGCCGTCCTTCTGCCCATCAGTCCCCGGGAGTTGCGAGGCACGTCAGGGCCCCCTCCATTGGCTACGGTAGATGCGGGGGTTCGGGCGGGTGTGCCCTCCGTGCGTCGGTGCCACGCCTCCACATCTCACGCGGGCCTTCCATTAGAGTTGAGCTGGCGTGGGCGTTGTGTTTTCCATCCCTGTTCGCACGTGGGGAGTAGCGCCTCGCCAGTAGCTGTGGGCGGCGACCGCCGCTGCACTGGACGACGCCTCTCTCCCAACCAGGTGCTTGCAGTGCGTGACGCTGGGAGGAGTCAGTCGGCGGGGGTCTCCCTGGGCGCACATAAGGCCCTCATTCAATGCTAGCCGGTCTTTGGCAGCATATGCGGCACACCCAGCATTACTCACGAGCACTTGCTCAAACACTACAGGTAACCTTACTTGGTTCACTTTTCCTCACTCCTTTCACACCGTCATCTCTTTCTCCTGACATTTTGGTTTTGTGCAATGTTTATAATGGCCCTTCACTTGCTCTCAGTGATCTGGATCCTAACATTTTGCTGGGATTTGGTTCTATAGTGATCCATGTACTTTCCATATCTATTGTATACTTACCCTTACATGTATAATACATACCATCATACTTCTATTTAAAGTGCACTGTTTATAGTGGCCTTTGATCTGCTCTCAGTGATCTGGATTCCAATACCCTGCTGGGATTTGGTTCCATTGACCTATGTACTTTTGTATCTATGTTATACTTACCCGTACATATATAATACATACCATTATACTTTCACTTTAATTTTCATTTGCAGAGCAAGACGTGCCACTTACACTTTTTTATGGTCACATCCTTCTCCTCATGAGGGCTCTTGTGTGTGCTTGTGGACCCCGCTCTGGGTGCCTCCTTCCTCAGCTCCCGGGGGCCTGACGCCTTTGGCATTTGGCGGTCATGGGTCCCATTTGGTTCATTTTTTCCACCATTGCATAAGTACTCTCAAGGGATGAGTGGAATCACTCTTCCTTGTTATCTGTTTTCCAATATTTTTTTATTTTTTGATGTACATATACTGTAATTTGATTGATATTTTTATATATTTTTAGATTTTGGTGCTACAGCCCCTGAAGATTGTTTTGTTACATGAAACGCGTTGGGCCTACAATATGCACCTATATCGGTTACTCATTTTTATAAGAATATCATTCCAGTTTATGTTTTCATTTCATGTACTTTTTACGATTTTATATATGGAGAAGCATTGCTGTACACTTTTTGATGGATGATAAGCTGATGCAACCATGTGTCACATCATATGATTGTTTAGCCCATGTCATTTGGGCGTATCTTTTGTGATCTGTTCAAATTGTTAAAAATGTTAGCAATAAAACCATTTCTTTTAAATTACCATGCCCTTGGCCCCGTGTACCCTCCTCATTTAAAGTCCCAAACCTTTTCCTTGTTCTGGAAAGAAAAGAAGATTCCCGACCAAGAAAATTATTTTCTGTAGCAACATGAGGTGAAACTGAAGGCTTGGTTGGTCGAATTTCAAAAATCAATAGTGGCACCATCGGATCACAAAATTTCTGATTTTTAGAAGAAAATTTGTTTGGAATTCGACCCATGTATGGCCTGCCTAATAGGTGTGGTTTCATAATTATCAATCAGCTGCTGCACCTGCAGGGCTCTAATGAGGAAAGCTGCTGGACCTGCATCCCTTTAGACGTAATTTCCTATTGGGAGTATCTCACCAAAAATGACATTTTTGTTGCAGGGGATGCAAATCTGACTTGCATCTTCGTGCAGACTTCTGCGAAAATTGGTGAGCCAATCACACAAGTAGGAAATTATGTTTCTGGGTGGGGTATACATTCTGTGTACAGAACACCTCCAGGCTGCCATATTGCGTTTTCAGAAAATTACAGCAGCTGCAGATTGAAAAGGAAAGGTGATTTTTAATAACAATTACGATATGACTGTTGTAAATTGTATAATCTATATTATTTGTTCTTTACTTGCTATTTTTTCTTCAGACAAAAGTGGAGTTACCCTGTAAACGGACTCAGTGCACACAGAACTCCTATAGTTCCAGTATTCATCCTGTGCACCTGCCTGGCTGTCCCACTAGCTCATTCCCTGTAGCTGTCGTATCTCACTTTTGTCAATGGCCCTAAAAGTGAGCCTGAAAAATGAGTTTGTATGTTTGCTGTTTATGTAAACTATCTGGCCAAATGCCTGTTGACCCCTGACAATGACACCTATACCATGGTCATTAAAGCGCAACTAAAATTTACTATACTTACCGTAGCTCCAGTGGTCCGACACCCACAAGGTCCCTTGTGGGTACCGGCATCTTCTGCCTGGCTCCTTCCAGGTGCTATTCTTCTTTGACCATCTTGATTGGCCATGTGCAGGAGTTCAATCATCTCGGCACACAGGCAGAGCACTGGAGTATAATACTGAGCTGTGCATATGCAGATCGCTCTACATACATGTGCAGATTGTGCTACATTCCAATCAAGCTGGTGAGGAGGCAGGTAGGTTTCCCTTTGGGATTAATAAAGTATTCCGATTCTGATTTTTGTATTGTAGAAGAGACACTGCATATTGTCTCCTCTACAATAAACAGCCTGCCTGCTTAGAATTAAAGTGGTTGTAAACCTCAAACATGAAATATGAACAAAGCATATCCCTCTATAGTATGTACTTGTCTCAATCCAGAGCCCTCAGTGTAATTTCTGTCTGCTGCTAACCTCTGACAAGGTTTCCTGACACTAAGAGAAAAAAAGTGGCAGGGGAAGAAGCTCCAGCACACAGCCTGTGAGTGTTGTGTGAAGGGGGATGTGTCCCTTCCTTCCAATCAGCTCTCAGTGCTCTCCTCTCTGAGCTCTGCAGTGTGTAATTACAGCTCTCCTAACCACTGTTTTCTGGCAGCTCAGACAAACTTTATAAATTTTGGACTGATTGATGATGTGTTTTATCTCTGTGTTTCACTTCACTGGGTATGTGTAAAGGTATACAACCACTTTGAAAGAAAAGGCCTTAGTTCATTAAAACGGTTAAAGGAGTTGTAAAGTTATAAGGTTTTTTATCTTAATACATTCTATGCATTAAGATAAAAAAAAAACCTGTGTGCAGCAGCCTCCGTAATACTTACCTGAGCCCCATCTCAAACCACAATGTTGCACAAGATTCACGGATGCCCAGGACTCTCCCTCGTCATTGGCTCCCACTGCTGTCAAAGTCAGTGAGCCAATGAGGAGGACATACAGAGCAGCAGCTTGGCTCGGGTGCCCCCATAGCAAGTGGTTTGCTGTGAGGGCGCTTGGCAGGAGGGAGGGGCCAGAAGTGTCAGCAAGGGACCGGAGAAGAGGCAGATTGGGGCTGCTCTGTGCAATACCGCTGCACAGAGCAGGTAAGTATAACATGTTTGTTATTTTTCAATTTAAAAAAAGCATCCAGAGTTCAGCTTTAAATTAACCCACCAAAACCTGTTTTGTCAACTTTGAAGTGGTTGTAAGCCCTCCTTCACACTGAACGAGGGTTTGAAATAGTAGTTCAGCTGAACTCGCACAATTTCAAACCAGCATTTTAGTGCAAGTTTGGGGGCGATTTGAAAGACAACTGTGAGGGTTCATGCAAAAATGTCTATTGAAATCGCCCCCAAAGTCGCCAAAAGTAGTGCAGAAGCTACTTTTGGAAATCGGTGTGGTACTGCAAAGCCAGAGTTGCACTAATTGGGACAGTGCCGTTGCCGGCAATAGGCTGGGATTTGACATGTCAAATTGCGCCAATGTGATGTGAACAGGGGCTAAAGGATGACTTTTTTTACCTTCATGGTAAAAAACCTTCTGTGTGCAGCAGCCCAGCACCACCCCCAGATCAGCCTATCTCTATCCAGCGATGTATACAAGAGCCTCAGATGTGCCGGGACTCCCTCTCCTCATTGGCTGAGACAGCAGAGGGAGCCATTGGCAATGAGGAGAGCAAGGGGGCGGGACCACGCCACGGCTCTGTGTATGAATGGACATACAGAGCAGCAGCTCGGGTGACCCCATAGCAAGCTGCTTGCTCTGGGGCCACTCAACAAGAGGGAGAGGCCAGGAGCGCTGGCGGGGGGACCTAAGAAGACTAGAATCGGGGCTGCTCTGTGCAAAACCAACTGCACAGAGCAGGTAAGTATGCAGTCAGTGTTTTTTTTTTTACTCTGCCTTTTATATATCACAGTCCAATCATGCACTCACTGGTCTGCCCAATGATATCCAGGTAATGCTTTTGTCATGGAAATGCAGTTGCAGATAATTTTCAGTTGATTGAAAATCCTTAGTTTCCAAAATGTCTCTATACCCTATGCTGAGAATAACCCAGCCTCTATTTTTGGAATATTACTCACCAGTTTGTAAATACTTTTGGAAATGCTTTCCCCCTCTTTTTCCTTTTTGCCAAGATTACATGGCTTTGTTTTCCATGGGGAGGTGACAAAGGACATTTATTTCAGGTGGTGTAGTTGCATTTTTTTTCCTTTAGGCTGAGTTCACACTATTACGAATTGGATGTGGATTTTCTCCGCATCCAATTCGCATGTCAGGTGATTGTGTCCGGCTCTCCATGAAGCTTGTTCACACAGCTTCGGGACGGCTGCGGAGCGAATTGTACAGGAGCCCTGTGCGTCTTCTGGTCCATTTCAGGTCCAAATTCAGCAAGAAATTTGGGCTGAAATTGGACCTGAAACAGTGAATGGAGACGCAGCGGACCCCTGCTGCGAGCCGCTCAGTGCTGCGGTTTGAACCCAGCCTTAATGTAATTTTTCTGCTCCTCTCTAATTATTACTTTCCAGTATTTTCCTACTTTGACATAACCATTTTTAAACAATTGACTTTCAGGCTCTATTCACATTTCACAATTTTGAACTCCAAATCGCGTGGCATTCAATGCACAATGCATTGTAATGCGGTAGGATGGCGCAGCAATCATGGCAAACCACGCCTTTAAGGCCGCATTCACACCTGGGCATTTGAATCACGATTCTGCCCGCTATTTCAAAACACTCTGGTAAAATGACAAATCGCACAACACGCATTTCAGATGCTATTCATTTTTAAACATGGTGTGGTTCTGGCGCAATAAATTGCACTGCAGTCAAGGCAAACTGCATTGTGTGAAGCTTGTAGGCCAAAAAAAGTTCAGGAGCTTCTTTTAAACGACAGGTTTCACATGATGCGGTTTGCTGCCAATGCTGCGCGATTTATTGTGCGACAACCGTGGCAGAACCGCACTGTGTTTTTAAGTGTTGTTAAAATGAATGGCATCTGAAATGCGCATTGTGCTATTTGTCATTTTACCAGAGCGCTGTGAAATCACGGGCAGAATTTGCGCAGGGATTCTGGCCAAGATTCAAAGTGCCCAGGTGTGAATGCAGCCATAAAAACGTGTGAAGCTTGTCACCGGAAAGGCCCCATTCCCATATCACATAGTGGGAACAATTGTTTCCGCTATACAATTTTCAAAGAGAGATTCTCATTCGATTTTGCATGTCGCATAGAGCCAGTCCTTTCACTTGGATGGGCTGCCCTATCCACATTTGTCGCCAAAAAAAAAAAAAGCTTCAACTCCTTTTCACCCATCAAGTCTCATGTAACTTTTAAGGCCCGTTCCCGTGTGGCTTCCCGCATTGCATTCCGATCGCAACGCCGTCATCATCTGCTACGGGGGTCAGTTAAAGAGGAGTTCCACCCAAAAGTATCTGCTTCCTCCCCCTCTACGGTGCCACATTTGGCATCTTTCGGGGGGAGGAGGAAGCGGATACCTGTCAAAAACGGGTACACGCTCCCACTTCTATGTAAGGTCGCCGAAGCAACTTACATCATTTATGGCCCCTCCTCCTTCCCCCGCTGCCTTCTGGGAGATACACAGGTCCCAGAAGACAGTAGGACCATTCAGAAAGTGCAGCGCGACAGGTGCATGCGCAGTAGAGAACATGCTAGTGTTGCCGACATCCCGGGATGCCTGGACAGGTAAGTGTCCTTATATTGAGGCTGGGTTCACACTGCAGTGATGCGGGAACCCTGCAAATCCACTGCGGGTTCCTGCATTGCTAGCCTCCCGGCGGCAGTTCACACTGCCATATGCAAACTGAAGGGAGCTGTCAGTGCATTGTTAACGACTGCCCCTTTTCAGTTCGCATATCGCAGTGCAATCTGCAAACTCGCACAGGAATCGGATCGCATGGTCTGAACCCCCATGCAATGCAATTCTGACCCTGCAAACAAAAAGGGTCCTGTGTGAGTTTGATCCGATTGTGATGTGATCTCAGCCATACTATCTCTATGGCTGAGATCGCATTGCAGGGAGATCGTATGTGACTCACGCTGCAGTGCGGTGCAAATCACATCCGAGCTCTCAGATCGGATCAGTGTGAACCGAGGCTAAATGTTCGCAGCTACAGCTGCTGACTTATTTTTTTTTTAAGTACAGACTGGAACTCAGCTTTAAAAGTTAACAACCCCCGAAATGCAGGTCGCAAACACAATTTGCCATGCGTTTCAAAAAGTAGGGCATGCACTACTTTTGATGCGGTGTGGTGCAGTGCGATTTCAGCCCCTTCAAAGAGAAGGGGCTGAAATCACACTGCACAGAACTGCTTGTGAATCGCACAAGAATTGTGTACCTGTGTGGTTCACATGCAGTTCCTAGTGTGAATGAGCCTTAAAAGATGCAGTTTGCCGTGACTGCTGCAGGACAGAATCGCATCCCAGTTGGGGTGCCATTAAAGGATAAAGGCACCCAAACACACATTGCACAGTGATTGCCACAGGATTTGGAACTGCAGGCAAAAATTGTGGCGATTCTGCCTGCAAAGTGTGAATAGAGCCAAAGGGAACAGGAGCTTCTTTTCGAGCGACAAACAAGCAAATGGCAGCCCATTCCAGTGAATAGGATGGCCCTATGCCACGGGCAAAATTGGGCGACAATCACCCTTTGAATATTGCGTAGCGGGAACAAGCATTTAGGCCCCCGTACATGAAAGGGGCCTCATAGGTCAGAAAAAACAGAGTAAATATTTATACACCGCATTGCTGCATGTTTTTATTTCAGTATTCTAGAAGGATGTTTTGCAGCTCGCCACAATAAACAGATTGAAGAAATCGGGAAATCACAAAATAAACAAATCTCTGCTTTATTGGCAGCCAGTCTGTTTACAGCCAACTTGAGTTTATGTGAAAAAAGAAACAGATATAAAATAGTATTAAACCCTCAGTGTTTTTTTGCTTAACACATTGAAGACAATTAAACATCCAACATCAGCACCTGTCCTCACAAATGGGCACTCCGAAATCTTGGAGAAAGCCTCCCAGAAGAGCGGAGGTTGTTATAGCCACAAAGGGGGCAACCCCATAATAATGCAGCGTTAAACCCCAAAGCAAACATTACATTGCATCAATTCTTAGATGTGATGGTTGCATTTGTTTTCTTTTTAAGGCTCTTATGACAGACCTGTGCTCATTGTGTGGAGACGGATCTGTCAGAGCGCCGCTCTCCTCTATGGGAAATCGGATGACAACAGACCGTCTGACCATTGTCATCCAATCTGATCCCCAGACGGATGGAAAAATAGGGTTTCCATCCGTCTGACTTCACTTTACGGATCAGAACGGAGCGGATCGGATGTCAGCAGACATGTCACCACTGACATCCATCACTCCATAGAGGAGAATGGGGCGTCCGTTCAGGCCGGCCTGAAAAACGGACAGACGGACCTGAATGGAACGGCCATGTGAAAGGGGCCTTAGACTGTTGAGAGAAACCATTTACCTCTTACAGGGGGTGCATACATTGATTTGCTTTTATTTACAGGATTCATATAAAACCTTTATCCAAAAAGGAAAAAAAACTGTTGTAACTGCAGTGTGAGCTGGAATTTGGCTTCAATTTGTTAATGTATCTAAGGCTCCATTCACACCTGAACATAGCGATTTACTAGCGTTTTTGGTAATTATTTTCGAAGCGTTTTTTACAGCTTTTTAGAAAGCATTTTAGAAGTGTTTTACATGCTTTTTACAGCTTCAGGTGTTTTTTTTAGGCAATAGATTCAGGCTGGGTTCACACCTATGCGAACTGAATGTGGCTTACATGGGGTCCTGCGCGGCTCCGAAACGCCGCTCTTTGCTGTAACGATGCAATCATTTTATTAAAGATTGGACTCATTTGAAGATCCTGGTGTGCTGGTGACACTACCTGCTCTGAATGCGGCTTACACTGCATCCAATTCGCAGGACACTTGCAAACAAGTTGTTTTCAATGTGTCCAATTCACATCTGTGCAGTGCATTCGCACTCAGCAATGCACAGAAAATGTGTGTGTTTTCTGTGCAATGCGGTGCGAATTCCAGCCCCATTTTGTTCAATGGGAAAGCATCTAATTCGGAGCTGTTTTCTGCATTGAACGGGGAACTTTCCCCCTCCTCACTGCACCTCCCCCTCTCCCGTCAGCCGATGCTGAACAGCAGCTCCTGTCCTTCTCACAGGCTTCAGAGCTGGAATTCGCACAGGACTGGTGTGAATCCAGCCTCAGTGTTTCTCAATTCCAGTCCTCAAGACGCACCAACAGGTCATGTTTTCAGGCTCTCCATTACTTTGCACAGGTGATTTGATCAGTTTCATTGCCATAAAGCAGAGTTTTACCCAAAAGTGGAACTTCGGCTTTAAGACCTCCTCCCCAGCTCCTGATACTGAAACTGAGCTTTTGGGGAGGAGGGGGAGTGCGGATACCCGATTTTGATGGGTACTGTGGAAGGTCGCCTTCCTCCTCCCTCCCGAAGTCTTCTGGGACACAGGACAGGTCCTAGAAGACTTTGGGGCCAATCACACGGCGCTGCTCTGCTCGCACATGCGCAGTGCGTGCCTGGTCATGAAGCCACTAGCTGTCACAGAAGGGTGCCCACCATAGGGATGACGGCGCCGCGCAGGGGTGGGGGAGAGAACCCGAGGCTCTGTGTGGCCCCATCGCTGGACCGGGAGACAGGTGAGTGTCTGTTTATTAAAAGTCAGCAGCTACACTTTTTGTAGCTGCTGACTTTTAATAAACATAGAAAACGGTGGAACTACGCTTTAAGCTGCCATATACCGTACAATTTTCTTATTCAATTTCCTTTAGATTTACCTTCAGCTGTGTAGTGCATGGGCCTGCCTGATTGCAGACAAATTGAAAGTGTTTAGGTTTGACCTCCTATTATATGATTTTGGTAAATCTAAAAGAAAGTTGTACAAGAAATTGTATAATGTATGGTCAGCCTTAGTAATTACCACAGCCATTTCAGGGAAATCCTGAAATCATGACCTGTTGGTGCGCCTTGAGGACTGGAATCAAGAAACACTGCAATAAAAAGCACCAGGGGGAGGAGAGGGAGAAGAAATTAGGGTGGAGAGATGCTATTTGAGCAGAAAACGCTTGTAAAACGTTCAAGTCAGGTGTTTCTATTGAAGTCTATGTGGCCAAAAACGCTTGTAATCTGCCAAAAAGAAGCTTGTGTACTTTTTTGAGTGACAGGTGTTTTGCTTCAGGTGACAGAACACTCATATGTGAACAGGGGCCATTGAAATGAATGGGATTTGGATTGGTGAGCATTTCAGAGCTACAAGCTTCAAGAAGAAAATCGCTCAGGTGTGAACGAAGCCTAAATCTGCTAGATAACCTGCTGTACCTATTGAAGGATTTCCACCATCCTTTTGCTGAGTTCTTTGGTCTGCATGCCTGCTGTACCCATTGAGGGGTCCCACCATCCCATTACTGAATTCTTGAGTCTGCACTACTGCTGTTCTCATTATAAGGGGTTCCTACCATCCCTACACAGAGTTCCTGAATTTGCACAACTACTGTTCCCATTATGAAGGGTTTCAGGAATCCCTACACTGAGTTCATGAGTTTGCACAACTACTGTTCCCATTATGAGGTGTTTCCACCATCCCTACACTGAGTTTGCACAACTTCCGTTCCCATTATAAGGGGTTCCCACTATCCCTGCACTGAGTTTGCACAACTATTGTTCCTATTATAAGAGGTTCCCACTATCCCTGCACTGAGTTTACACAACTACTGTTCCCATTATGAGGGGTTCCCACCATCCCTCTGAGGAGTTCCTGAGTTTGCACACCTGCTGTGCCCATTTTGAGAGATTCCCACCATCCCTGTACTGAGATCCCGTGTTTGCACAAGTCCTGTTTGCATTATGAAGGGTTCCCACCATGCCTGTTCGATTTTAATGCATTTTATTTATTTATTTCTATATTTTATTTTGTTAATACACCATGAGGAGGAGAAGTGGCTTAGGAAAGAGCTGGGAACTATGATGGGAAATCTCTCCACAAAACTCGCCAAGAACTGCAAGAAAGTGGTATACTCCAGCAGACTCCTCTTATAACATACATTTTTAACGGATTGATCTGCAGAATTTACAATTGTACATTTACTGTATTCATGTATTTATTGATGCGTAAAATACATCCAGCTGTAGCTGAGGTTGAAGTCTCTGTTTTTAAAAGTAAGGAAAAGTT
The DNA here is from genome assembly GCA_018402905.1 of Glandirana rugosa. NCBI lineage: Eukaryota > Metazoa > Chordata > Amphibia > Anura > Ranidae > Glandirana > Glandirana rugosa. The sequence goes on along the minus strand of BLSH010257403.1, from coordinate 296,069 downwards.
TGAAGATTTTCACTTGGCTCCAGCTCCAGCCCTCACTGCAGCATTGCCGGCTAATGTTGGCAGTATGAAAATCCCTGGCGCAAGTAGTTTTTTGTAAAGCCTGCCCAGCTTTTATTGATTTTCTGTCCATCTCCCCCACCCAGTACTAGCTTGGCTGCCGGCGCACTGGTGATGTACCAGACTCCGACAGTCAAAACCTCTCATCATCATTTCTGAGGAAAGTCTAGCTGGAACTGCTGATGAGTGTTGAGACTTGAAGATGGACTTACATTGTAAGTCCTAATTCACACGGTGCTTATAAATCTGAACCCGGGTTCCATGTATCCCCATGCAGGTAGTCCCATTGCTGTCAAGTGGGACACAGCCGCTGCTCCTAATGTGACATCTGTATGGTTGCCGGTGCAAAGCCCCCTGAAGGCACCAAGGGGGCATTATGGGGCCATGCACCTGCATGAATGCCACGCCACGTGTGTGAACGAGGCCTAAAGCTCAGTACACACTATTAGTTTTTATTTGATTGCCCCCCCCCCCGCCAGAACACACCGGTCAGCGCTCTTAGCCATTGGCCTTTTTTGGTCATGTCCCTTCGACAGAAGCTGGATGTTCGGCCACCATCTGTCGGACTGGCTGCAGTACAATGTGGGCCGGTTTCTATTGAACCAGCCGATACCGCCCGATATTAGGCCTGTGTATACGGCCCTTTGAAGTTCAATTGGCCTCTTTACCAGACTTTACAGCTATTTGTAGGGTTTCAGTCAGAGAAAGAACATCTACTATCAGAGCCATATGAGCTTGTTGGGCATCTTATTCAGAAACCATGGCAATTAATATGGAGTGGGCAACCTCTTTGTGGCTGTATTAACCTCAAATCCTTCTGGGAATGCTTTTTGGCAAGGTTTTGGAGTGTGTTTGTGGGAATTGGTGCCTATTTTTGAGGTCAGGTACTGATGCCGAAGGGGAAGACCTGGCTCACGACTGGCATTCCAATGGTTGAGTAGTGTTAAGGTTCGAGTTCCTCAACACCATAATGGTTAAACCACATCTTTATGACTGTATTTTTGCCACTCACATAAAAAAATGAAGAGTAAAAAAAAAAAATTGAAAATATAGTGGAATGGTATTACTAACATTTGGGTGGGTTGCACTGAATACATAGGAAAAAACAGACCTTCATCCCTCTTGCATGAGCTGTGTCAGGAGTGGTTGGTAGAATGAGAGCTGTGTGAGAAAAGGTCTGGAAATGCTAGTGTTGCCATGGCAACCGATATTGGTGGATTTTCCATATGGAGCAAATCTTGTATCCACAGTAAAATCTACTTTTTTTGGTTGTAGTTACATTAGAACTAAAATGATAAGATACCCTATATTGTCAAAAGTATTGTGACACCTGCCTTCACACGCACATGGATTTTAGTGGCATCCCAGTCTTAGTATTGAGTTGGCCCACCCTCTGCAGCTATAACAGCTTCAACTCTTCTGGGAAGGCTGTCCACAAGGTCTAGCAGTGTGTCTATGGGAATGTTTGACCATTCTTACAGAAGCTCATTTTTGAGGTCAGGCACGGATTCATGCCAAAGGTGTTCTACAGTATAGGGTTGAGATCAGGACTCTGTGCAGGCCAGTCAAGTTCCTCCACCCAAAACTCGCTCACTCCTGTCTTTATGGACCTTGCTTAGTGCACTGGTGGGCAGTCATGTTGGAACAAGAAGGGCCATTCTCAAACTGTTCCCACAAAGTTGAGAGCATGAAATTGTCCAAAATGACTTGGCGTCCTGACCTCAATCCGATAGAACACCTTTGGGGTAAATTAGAGCAGAGACTGTGAGCCAGGCCTTTTCGTCCAACATCAGAGCCTGACTTCACAAATGCGCTTATGGAAGAATGGTCTAACATTCCCATAGACACTCCTAAACCTTGTGGACAGCCTTCCCAGAAGAGTTGAAGCTGTAATAGCTGCAAAGTGTGGGCCAACTCAATATTGAACCCTACAGACTAAGACCAGGATGCCCTTAAAATTCATGTGTGTGTAAAGGCAGGTGTTCCAATACTTTTGACAATATAGTGTAGGTCTTGCCATGGACTTAAGGTCTCCTACACTGTTGGCTTCATAAGGAAAATTCACCAATACCAGGTGTTGCTGCAGCACACGCATTTCAGGACCTTTTATTGCAGAACTCCTGTCTTTATGGAGATAGCTTCATAAACAGGGGCCAGAAGAAAGACATATACAAAACATGAAATACCAGTAGAAGAACATAAATATCTCAGCCAAGCTCACTGTAGACATGAAGCAGTGTGCAGATGCACCTATAAGACATGAATGGTCTGGATATCCTCCACTCTCCATATATAGGTTCTGCATTGTCGGAGGGCATTTTATATAGTTTCCGCTGTCACGATCTGATAAAAACCATAAAGCCTATGGCGGCAGACAGAGAGGGCGCAGACCGGGGAAGGGAACATCTATACATAGCTCACACCGCCACGTGCAGAACTCTAAGCTAATAACATCTGTTCTCTCAAGGCCTTTGCAATGGAGGGGTCAATTGTGTACCCAGTCTCTGTCACTATGGCATTACTCATCAAACAACCACATCTCTACCAATTCTAACCCATTTTGTTCCTAAGGTTTCATTACCAATCTCAAATATCATTATTGTTATAATGACAGTGACAAAGTATGGAAGCTGAAGAGCTTTCCCACACGGATAACAATACAAATAAAATACAGTTGGGTTATCTGAACATAAATTTGGTCCCTACTGCTTAATAAAGCAGAGAAAAGGGGGAAGGGAGTTGTCCATTGCAAATGATAGATGATCATAAATAACATAAAATTATTCTGCGTGCTGGGAAGTTTTGGGGATTCACACTGGCCAATCCAATCACATTGTGAGTTTCAGGAATGGAGGGGGGTGGGGGAAGGAGAAGGAGGAAAGGAAAGGGAAAGGAAAGGAGTATAAAGTATAGATCTGGGAATATCTGAAGAATGTTTAAAGTGGTTGTAAACCCTTAAAGAGGAAGTAAACCCTGATGGGGTTTACTTCCTCTACATTCCCCTGTAAACTAGAAGCATAATGGGCTACTATGCATCGCACAGTAGCCCATTATGTGCCACTTACCTGCAAACAAAGCCAACGATGTCCAGCGCTGTCCCCTGTGCTGGCTGCGTCCATCTTCAGCCCCTCTTCCTTCTGGGGCCGCAACTTCGGCTCTGTGACTGGCCGGAGTCGCGTGACGTCACTCCGGTGCTTGCGCGTGGGAGCCGCCAGTCACGGCACGATCCCAGTGAAGAAACGGCAGGCCGTTTCTTCACTGCGCATGTGCCGAAATTACGTTGGCACAGCTAATACACTGCATATCTCCTGAACCGTGCAGGTTTAGGAGGTATGCAGGGCACCTAGAGGTAAGCCTTATCATAGGCTTGCCTGTATGTTAAAGTGGTTGTCACGAGTTGACAACCACTTTAACTATATCCACTGAATTGACTGGCCTCAGGTAATACAAAGATTGAATAGTTTCTCCTACATAAGTTGCACCTGTTTATCTGCAGTTCTCTTCTCTACAGCTATTCACAGTCCATAATTTATATAAAGCTTGCCCAAGCTATCAGAAAAAAGGGGGCAGAGAGCTGAAGATACACAGATTAGGAGATATTCAGAGTGCATGATGTCATCGGCTGCATGCACTCTAAATATCTCCTAAACTGTGAAAGTTTAGGTAATATTCACAGTACCTACAGGTAAGCCTTATTATAGGCTTACCTGTAGGTACAAGTGGTGTAACTGAGTTTACAACCACTTTAATTGAGACAACTACACACTATAGAGGGATATGTTTTGTTCATATTTCATGTCTGAGGTTTACAACCACTTTAAATTCACCTACTGTTGACTGACCCACTACCTCTGTTAGAGTGCTGTTCCAAGCATCATCTACTCTTTCTGTAAAATAATACTCTCTTTTTGAAAGAGCGAGTTGTGTACGTTTGATCTTGATCTTAGCTTTATATCCAAAATACTGCCCTCATGAACCTTATTCACACTTGCAAAATGACGGAGGGATGGTGCGGCTCTTGTTCTGGGTGGACATCATGGGGGTGCGCAGCACGACGATCGCGGCTATGCCGTTTTGCTAGGACACAGCGCGACCCCGATCTCTGTAAAGAGTCACTAACGTGGCTCTTTAACCATGTGATTGGTTGTGTCCAATCACATGTAAATACAGGAAGTGCCGGTAATCTGCTCTGAGTCTCGATCAGTGGCATCTCCTTGCAGGGGACAGCCAGAGATGTAATCAGGGCACTGATCATCAGTGCCCTGATTACAATAAAGCACCAGAAGTGTCACCAATCAGTGCCCACCAATGCCAGCAATCATTGCTCACCAGTGCCAGCAATATGTGCCCATTAGTGATGCCAGTCAGTGCTGGCTTTCAGTGCCCATCAGTGCCGCCTATCAGTGCTGCCCATCAGTGCCACCTATCAGTGCCCACTAGTGCCACCCATTAGTGCTGCCCATCTATGCCGCCCATCAATGCCCATCAGTGTCACCTATCAGTGCCCGTCAGTGCCACCTATCAGTGCTCATCAGTGCCACCTATCAGTGCCCATCAGTGCAGCATATAAGTGCCTCCTCATCAGTGCCACCTAATCAGTGCCCATAAGTGCCACCTCATCAGTGCCCATCAGTGCACATCAGTGAATGAGAAAAATTACTTAATTACAAAATTTACTGACAGAAACTAAAAAAAACTTTTTTTTTTTTCAAAATTTTCAGTCTTTTCTTTTTTTTAAGTAAAAAATAAAAACCCAGCAGTGATTAAATACCACCAAAAGAAAGCTCTATTTGTGTGAAGAAAATTATAAAAAAAAAATCACATGGTTACAGTGTTGTATGACCGAGCAATTGTCATTCAAAGTGTGACAGCGCTGAAAAATGGCCAGGGCAGGAAGAGGGTGAAAGTGCCCAGTATTGAGGTGGTTAATGTATTTAGAATTTCAATAATGTTCTCCTTTTCCTTCCTTCATCAATACTGTACAGATTAAGTTACTGATCAGTCTCTCCTGATATGTTCATCTCCTAGACCTTTATTATTTTTGTTGACCTTCTATGGACTCGTTCTAACATATCAATATCATTTTGTAAGTGAGGTCTCCAGAATTAGACACAGTAGTCCAAATGAGGTCTAAAGATCTACATAGAGGAATCAGGACCTCCTTCCTCCTTATGGTGACTCCTTTAGTGATAACTAAAGATCTATATAGAGGAATCAGAACCTCTTTTCTCCTGCTGGTGATCCCTCTACTGATGCTTCCCAGAATTATTTTCACTTATCCCACTGAAAGGCCACACTGTTTTTGCTCAATTTACAATTATCTGAAATAAGCAAACCTAAAATATTTTCCTATGATGTCCTTGCCAACACCCTACCCCCAATATTGTACTCCATCAGGGCCGGATTAAGAGCATCGTGGGCCCGGTGCTGTGGATTTCGTTGGCCCTTTTTATGAAAATAAATACAATGAAAATGCAAACAATTTTTGTTAAAAAAAAATTAAATATTGAAACAAGTTAAATTAAATAGAGAGGGGGTGAGAAATAAAGAAGGGTGGGGGTGTGAGAGAGGTGGTGGGGGGCGAGAGAAACATTTACATATTAGTTATGTGTGCAATGCACACAGAGCAGGGCTGGGTAGTATTAGTGACTCACTCACACCACTGGGCTGGGCCTATCTTAAGGAAGGGGCCTGGAGCTGCAGCTCCAATAGCCCCTATGTTAATTCGGCCCTGTACGCTATTGAAGAATTCATTTTTCCTCAACTACGTAATTCTACTTTTTTTCATATAGAAAGGTTGAACTGCTTTGTCCAATCTTCCAGCAATGCCAAATCATGTTCTATATTACAAACCCCTACCTTACAACAGATTACAAAGGACAGGACCTAGTAGAGAGCCTTGTTATACACCACTGGTGACTGCCCTCTGCTCTGAATGAGCCCAATTTACAACAACAATCTGTTAACTATCCTTTAGCCAACTTCTCCACTAAATCACCCAAGGGCCAAGTCCTACCTGTACAACTATTTTATGAGATTATTATGTCCAACCGTATCAAATGCTTTGCTGAAATTAAGATACCAACCTGACCCAAATCATTTTTGATATGTCAAATAAATTCATATCGGGTTAGTCTGATATGATCTGCCCTTATTAAAGCAAAGGGGAAAAATGGTGTGCTAATTGCCTCTGTTATGTCACGCCTCCATCCCTATTCTTCTCCTCATTAAAGCAATGCTGCTTTGGGTCCAGCAAGTTGTGTGTTTTAAATTCCATTAATTTTACTGCTACAGATGTTGTTGCAAGCTTCTTCCTTACTACCCCCTTTGTGAATATGTACTCCAGTCATGGGGAACGTCTATCAAATCTCATCTCCTGTCAAATGAGATTTAAAAAGATTAGTTAATGGTCCAAAAATGAACCTCAAAGTTTTCTTAGAATTTTGGGATGAATACCATCTGGACCCATTGCTTTATTAAGCTTTATGTAAGCCAGTTGATCTACTACTTCGAAATTAACCTGAAAATGAACCTTAACCACTTGTTGACCGTATCGTGCAGATATACAGCGACAAGTTGACGCCGCTGCTCAGATCGCCATTTATAAACGGCGATCCACGCAACTGCAGTTGCGGGCAGGCATGCCCCACCGCACGCTCCGTGAGTGGGGCTGCGGCGACCCGCGAACGTCTGTTAGAGAGGAAGAACGGGGAATCACTGATGTAAACACAACGGTTCCCCATTCTGACGGTCGGCATGAGAGAGATCTACTGATCGGATCAGTTAGACCTGTCATGCCCCTGCCAGCCCAGTCCCCATACAGTTAGAACACAGTGAGGGAACACAGTTAACCTCTTGATCGCCCCCTACAGGTTAACCCCTTCCCTGCCAGTGACAGTTATACAGTAATCAGTGGCTATTTTTAGCTCTGATCGCTGTATAAATGTCATTGGTCCCAAAAAAAGTGTCAAAAATGTCCGCCGCAATATCGCATCGACGCTATTACTAGTAAAAAAAAAAATATATAGTAAAAGCGCCATAAATTAATTCTCATGGTTTGTAAACGCGGCAACTTTTGCAAAAACCAATCAATATGCGCCTATTGCGATTTTTTACCACAAATATGTAGAAGAATATATATCAGCCTAAACTGATGAATAAATTCTTTTTTTTAATATATATATTTTTTGGACATTTATTATAGCAAAAAAGTAAAAAATATTGGCTTTTTTTCAAAATTGTCGCTCTTTGTTAATAGCAGTGATCAGAAGTGACGCAGAGGTGATGAAATACCACCTAAAAAAAAGCTCTATTTGTGAGAAAAAAGGATGTCAATTTTGTTTGGGTACAACGTCACATGACCGCGCAATTGTCAGTTACAGTGACGCAGTGCCGAATCGCAAAAAGCGCTCTGGTCAGGAAGGGGGCAAATTCTTCCGGGGCTGAAGTGGTTAAAGTGGATGTTAAGCCACTAACTGATCATTATATCATTCCCTCTGTCACATAAAAAGCTGTATCCTAGTGCCTGTGCCTTATATAATAAAAAAGTTGATTTCTACCTGTTTTAACAGTGTCTTCCAGCGATCACATGACTCCTGGCTCTCTGTTCTCCCCCTCTGATATCTCCAGCAGGCAGGGCCAAGATTCCCCTGCTGACTTCAGCCAGCTGTGCCTGTGTGGGTTTCCTCCGGTTACTCCGGTTTCCTCCCACACTCCAAAGACATGCTGTTAGGTTAATTTGATCCTGTCTAAATTGGCCCTAGTATGTGTATTTATGAATGTGAGTTAGGGATCTTAAATGGTAAGCTCCTTGACGGTAGGGACTGAAGTGAATGTACAATGTATATGTAAAGCGTAAATTGACAGCACTATATAAGTACCTGAAATAAATAAAATAAAATAAATAAAGCACAGGCACTAGGACACAGCTTTTTATCTGACAGAGGGGATGATATAATGATCAGTTAGTTTTGAAGCAGTGGGGAGAGGAACACAGCAGCGCTAGTGAGAGCTGACAGACAGGTAGGGGAGGGGGAGGAGGACAGAGGGAGACACAGGAGGGCTGCAGATAGCAGTGCATGATGGAAGCACGTACGCTGACCAAAGCAGCCCTGATATATTGTGGTCAGTGTACAGAGGGGAGGGTAAAAACTAGAAGGATCAGCCAGGTATTTCAGGTGATACAGGGGGCCAAATTACACAGCACAAGCACTGTGCTGTTATTCATGCTTTAAGGGAACAGGATCCATTTTTTTGGGGGGGTAACAAACACTTTAAGGCCAGGTCCCTACTTATGCGAACTGGACGCAGGTTTCCCCGCATCCAATTAGCATTACAGGAGAGTATGACCGACTCTCAATGGAGCCAGTTCACACATCTCCGGGGCAACTGCGGAGCGCACTGGAAAAGGGTCCTGTGCGTCTTCTGGTCTGAATTTAAGCAAAAAATTGGACCTGATTCGCACCTGAAACGGAGAACAGGGATGCACCAGACCCCCTGCTGTGAGCCACGACTGCAGCTAATGTGACCCCAGTATGATTCAACTTGTTTTTGATGATACCCATAGGTGTGCACAGCTTATTGCATTAGGGTGTGCATCCCAAAGCTCAGACACGTATGCATATGTGTGCATGTGTATATACTATACAGTAGAGCAATGGACGGTGTCAGTAGGGCAGAGATCGGTGTCAGTAGGGCAGTGGACAGTGTCAGTTGTTTTTATTTTAATTATTTTATTTTTTAATATTTTTTACAATTTTATTTTTACGATTTTTTTATTGGGGGGTTTTGGTGAAATATCAGTGGTCTAAACAGGGGGAATCTGCACCACACAGGGTGATTAGGTTGTGCCCAAGCACACCCTGTGTGCACGCCTACGTTGATACCATTTACTTCCGAGAAGCCTACAAAATAACCTTTAACATGATTTGCTAAATCCTGGTCTCCCTCAGCATAAAGTACTGTACCCAGTTTTTATTTTTGTAATGCTTGCAGCCATACACACGCAGGAACATGCTGCACATGGCCTTTCAGGTCAGAAGGACACTAATGATAAATACAGAAGTGAATAAACCCCACAAATTGGTAATGTTCCAGACTGTGCTGAATGAAATAAGAATTTTCTCTCCATTCCTGAAGAATTCCTTATTTCACACTACTAGCTTACTTAAAGAGACTCTATCATAAGAAAAAGTATGGTGGCTGCCAATGCTGGCTGCCTTTTTTTTTTTTTTTTTAACAATGTAAGTCGACTGGCTGTGCCTGGTTTCTATACTTTTAAGTCACAGGCCTGGGATAGGCATGTTGTAAATTGTGGGAGGCTAAGAAAATTGTCAGAATTCTTTATTTCTAAGCTTCCTCCAAGAACAAACATTTCAAGAGAAGATCACTTTAAAGATAAATTCCCCAAAAAAAGGCAGTCAACTGTATGTGCCACCCAAAGACCGATGTGACCATGGCCATCATTAAAGTGATTCAGTCACTAAAATCCATGTTCAAAAATAAACTCTCCCCTGGAAAGACGACACAGAGTACTCCTCCCCTCTCCCGGTTTTACCCCACCTCCGCGGATTTCTGCATAAGTGAAGAGAAGCTACCAGCCTAGGATTCTGCAGAATCTGACACTTCTGGGAGTGTCGATTTTCCATCCCCTCAGTGAAGTTTATAGTTTTAGAATGGAGATCAAGAGCCCTTCTACATTTCATATTTGGCTATGCTAGACCTTAATCTTAAACCTCAACTTTCATATTGTAAAGTGCAGGGGAAGAGAGGAGATGATTGCCAGCTGGATCATCAGAGCGCCGAGGAACATCGCATGGATGGTTTCAACACAGCTCGTCTGTGTGAAATAACCAATACATCCGAACATCTCCCATTAAACGAGACAGATACTACAACCTTAATAAACCTAGAGAACCAAGACTAACAAAATAGACAGATGGGCAACCATCTCCATTATAAATATTGGTATGTGTCAAGTTTGGGGTGAATTACCATGGATATATCCTTGGTATACCAGAACAAAATCTTTCTTGGTGGCAGAAATCTACAAAACTTCTGCTTAAGCTTTATCTTCATCAAACTAAGGAGAAAATACTAGGAACAAGAGGCTGAAGGAGCTTTGATGGCAGGAATGAGTCAGTAATTCCCATGAGACTGGCATATGGACAGCATATATGGCTTCACACTTTAACCACTGGAGTCCCAGGTGACATCAGGTGCTATTCCCAGCTATTCGCCAGTGCTGTTTTTCATTTAATAGTTTTTATTAATTTAAGAGCCATTAAAAGATCAGAGATACCATCATGGCACACATGCCAACATTACAAAGTATTCCATGTCCATGCATCTTGCGAGGCACAGAGTGCCAATAAGAAAACAATACGGTATTACAGGGCTTTTCAATGCTTCAACAGTAAGGCCTCATACACACGGGCGTATGGAAAAAAATTAGCAAAGCGTCGAGCCCGACATCAGGGAAAAATCTGAGATTTTTTCGGCGTTTTGCATTGGCATTAGTGAGCGTTAGTGAGCGTCAGCGTCAATAGGCATTTTTTTTAAAAAAAACATTCCTCTGCTATTTTTTAATCTGAAAACGCCAGCGTCAAAAATGCCGGTTAACGGTACAGCGTTAGTGAGCATTTTGCCGGTTTAGCGTCAAAAACGCCAAAGCGCTACAGCCTCAGAACGCGCTAGGCCCGCATTCTAGTTACAGCTCACTAACGCCGACGCCCTCTACTGCTCAAAAATGTCTGCGTTTTTAGGGGGCCTTTGAATAACATGGAGAGCTGTAAAAAACGCCCAAAAATGTGGCGTTAAAAAACGCCCGTGTGTATGAGGGCTTATTCTTAAATAAAACTGTAAAAGTAGAGAGAAAGAAGGAGGGAAACAGAGGTGAAAGAATGGTGGTATAAGGGGGAGCTTGTCAGCGCTGTTTTAATACAACACCCAGTTCCTGCAGCTCCTGGCTGGCATCTGGGATGTAATTGCCAGTTGGAATTGACAGCCCCTAGGCTTTAGATTTTGCTACAAAGGCTCCAAAGAAGCACTTGTAACCACTCACTGACGTCAGCAGTGACTTCACAGCACTTCCTCTGAGTAAAGGGGCTGGGACATAGCTGTTGCATCTCTGTCCAGTGTCTTCCTGAAGCAACAGATCACTGCTATACCATTAGGAATGATCTGTTGCTGAACAGCTGCATGAGGGTTCTTAATAAAGAACTATGCTTTTTTTTCAGAATCATACTTACCTAGGTGGATGCAGCATTGGTCCGATGCTGCATCTGTCCCCCGCTGGCTCTAAGACTGAGAACTGAGCAATCAAACACAACCAATCACTCGATTCTCAGGGCTCCCTGAGCAGAGAACTGGTGACTGCCAGTCACTGGCTCTCTGCTCTGCTCCCCCTCGCTTACTGGAGCATGAGGTTGTGGAGGGGGCGGGAGTGGCTGGCTCAGGCTCTCATTGGCTTGCTGAGGGGCTGAGCCGGGTGCCGGTCCAGGCATGTGGGTGGATCCTGAATTCATTGTCATGATTTTGCCCCAGCCTGGCTCTGTGACGTCAGCCCATAGCCGACTGCATTCCTCCGAGCTTTGGCTGTATTCTCCTTTAATCAGGTTTGGACTGATCTAGATCCTCGATTAGGGTAAAAGGCATAAACAACATTTCAAATATGCAATCAACATACAACCCTCCACCCACACTCTAAAAAAAATAATCCTTTTCTAAATTAATCTGTGAAAAGGGTGCCATCATGTTAATTTGTGTCCTTTCCAACCCAACTAATCTTATCCTAATGTCCTTCTAAACTTATATGCGTACCACTTCTTTTCCCTGGGTGTGTTGCACTGTATCATCCAAAGGGGAATTAAGATATCTTAAAGTTAAGCACATACAGCGGGGCAAAAAAGTATTTAGTCAGCCACCAATTGTGCAAGTTCTCCCTCTTAAAAAGATGAGAGGCCTGTATTTTTCATCATAGGTGCACTTCAAGTATGAGAGAGAGAGAATGAGAAAAAAAAATCCAGAAAATCACATTGTCTGATTTTTAAAGAATTTATTTGCAAAATTATGGTGGAAAATAAGTATTTGGTCAATAACAAATTTTCATCTCAATACTTTGTTATATACCCTTTGTTGGCAATGACAGAGGTCAAACGTTTTCTGTAAGTCTCCACAAGGTTTTTACACACTGTTGCTGGTAGTTTGGCCCATTCCTCCATGCAGATCTCCTCTAGAGCAGTGATGTTTTGGGGCGGTCGCTGGGCAACACGGATTTTCAACTCCCTCCAAAGATTTTCTATGGGGTTGAAATCTGGAGACTGGCTAGGCCAATCCAGAACCTTGAAATGCTTCTTACGAAGCCCCAAGTTTCATCTTCAATGCCCTTGCTGATGGAAGGAGGTTTTCTCACGATACATGGCCCCATTCATTCTTTCCTTTACACGGATCAGTCGCCCTGGTCCCTTTGCAGAAAAACAGCCCCAAAGCATGATGTTTCCACCCCCATGCTTCACAGTAGGTATGGTGTTCTTTGGATGCAATTCAGCATTCTTTCTCCTCCAAACATGACAAGTTGAGTTTTTACCAAAAAGTCCTATTTTGGTTTAATCTGACCATATGATATTCTCCCAATCCTCTTCTGGATCATCCAAATGCTCTCTAGCAAACTTCAGACGGGCCCGGACATGTACTGGCTTAAGCAGGAGGGACACATCTGGCACTGCAGGATTTCAGTCCCTGGCGGCGTAGTGTGTTACTGATGGTAGCCTTTGATACTTTGGTCCCAGCTCTCTGCAGGTCATTCACTAGGTCCCCCCGTGTGGTTCTGGGATTTTTGCTCACCGTTCTTGTGATTATTTTGACCCCACCGGGTGAGATCTTGTGTGGAGCCCCAGATCGAGGGAGATTATCAGTGGTCTTGTAGGTCTTCCATTTTCTAATAATTGCTCCCACAGTTGATTTCTTCACACCAAGCTGCTTACCTATTGCAGATTCGGTCTTCCCAGCCTGGTGCAGGTCTACAATTTTGTTTCTGGTGTCCTTTGACAGCTCTTTGGTCTTGGCCATAGTGGAGTTTGGAGTCTGACTGCTGGAGGTTGTGGACAGGTTGTGTCTTTTATGCTGATAACGAGTTCAAACAGGTGCCATTAATACAGGTAAGGAGTGGAGGACAGAGGAGCCTCTTAAAGCGGAGTTCCACCCAAAAATGGAACTTCCTCTTTAAGCACTCCTCACCCCCTTGTGTGGCGAGTGTGTCCCCAGGTTTCAGAGGGACTTCCTGTCCCTCTTCCCCCTTCCGTTTCTGGGCCACTTAGGTGACTCCTCCTCTCCCCTAGGCAGCCCCTCCCTTCTGGCAATCTTCTGGGACACGTCTCAGGTCCCAAAAGATTGCCTGGCCACTAGGAACGCGCAGCGCGACTCACGCATGCGCAGTGTGTGCCCGGCCGTGAAGCCGGTGCCCACACTTACAATGACGGCGCCGCAGGGAGGAGGGGAAGACGAGCGAGGCATCGGGCGCAGCCATCGCTGGACCGGGAGACCGGTAGGTTACGGTTTATTAAAAGTGAGCAGCCAAACTTTTTGTAGCTGCTGACTTTTAATAAATTAAAAAAACGAGTGGAACTCCGCTTTAAAGAAGAAGTTACAGATCTGTGAGAGCCAGAAATCTTGCTTTTTTGTAGGCGACCAAATACTTATTTTCCACCATAATTTGCAAATAAATTCTTTAAAAATCAGACAATGTGATTTTCTGGATTTTTTTCTCTCATTCTGTCTCTCATAGTTGAAGTGTCCCTATGATTAAAATTACAGGCCATCTTTTTAAGTGGGAGAACTTGCACAATTGGTGGCTGACTAAATAATTTTTTGCCCCACTGTATGTTCAAGTTTCTGTGATATTTAAAAATCAGCAGACCTTGATGGTTACGTTTAGGGGTAAAAAAATGCTGTGCTGGGAAAAAAATAAAGGAAAATGTATTGGTTTCTAATTTTGCACAATTTATTTCCAAACAACCCTATGAAATAAAAAGCCTGATCTGTCCCAATATATAAAATAAAACGTGGTATGGTAGGAAACAAACACTAAACAGCATAATGTGCAAAACTAAGACATCTCGTAAACTAAAAAAAAAAATGCTCTAGGACTCTGGGTTGGATAAAAGGAGGAAAAGGCATGGAAATCAAGTGGTTAAAAAACGTATTAAAAAAAAAAAAATTACAATCATCGTGTGGAGCAATAAGGATGGAGCTCAGAACTTCCACAATGGTTTGTGTTCCTTGACGTGAGGCATTTCAGTGTCCAAGACAAACCAAAGGATGAAAGACTTTAGCAAAGAAAAAACATTACTGCCAAGATCTGAGGACTCTCCGTGGCCACCTGGCCAAAGATGTCTACCAGATGCTCTCTATTGAACGAAAAACACTTTCCCAGCAGAAGGTCTTTTTTTTTGTTTCAGGACAATAAATACAAATGTAACATACAAGCCAGAGGGAAGAAACTTAGTTAATCATTGACAAAGAAGGATCTGCCATCCTGGTAGATCACAGACTTAATAATATCACTACTCAATGCCAATCTGAATCTCTAAAGCCAGCAAGATACTTCCTTGGGGTTAAAGAGAAATAGACTTTAATGAGACACACAATCTGCTCCCATACAAAGAATAAGCATGGCCTTATCTAAAATAAGTAGTTCCGTTTTGGGCACCAACTCAGAACGGATGTTGTGGAACTGGAAAGAATTCAGACTTTGGCAACTGAATGAATAATGGGCATATAAGAGCTCAGCTATGAGGAAAGATCCAATCAACTGAATGTATCCATCTTTGACAAAAAGGCAATAAAATATCTAAATCCTAAACTCAATATTTTCTTTTTCGTATTGAAAAAAGGGATTTTATTATAACTTACCGTAAAATCCTTTTCTCTGAGTTCACTGACAGACGCAGCTCTTCTTAAATGACACATGGGTTTTATGTCGTCCTATCAGGAGTGACTAGGCAAAACAGATGCAAAAGCATCAGGGATAGGCTGGCCCCTCCCATGGGGGCCGTCCTCACCTGAGCCTATAAAACCCCCTGCTGGCCAATAGTATTCAGTTTGTCACAAGCAGTGCAACAAAAAACCAGAGGGGTGGGAGCTGCGTCTGTCAGTGAACTCAGAGAAAAGGATTTTATGGTAAGTTATAATAAAATCCCTTTTTCTCTTACGTTCACTGACAGACGCAGCTCTTCTTAAATGACACGTGGGGACGTCCCAAAGCAGTGCCAAAAAACTAGAGGGGTGGGCAAACAACAACAACAACTGTACCCAACAGAACCCTCTCAGGGAGTGCCAGACGCACTCACACAGCTGCTCGCAAAACTTTGCGGCCAAAAGCAGCATCCGCAGATGCCGACACATCAACTTTGTAAAACTTAGTAAACATGTGCACTGAGGCCCAAGTGGCCCGAAGCAGGATTGCTGCTGGCCAAGGCCACTGGAAAGGCAAAAGCCAGACACTGGGCACAAGTGGCAACAGCCACAGGCCGCCCGCACAGAACGGGCCCTGAGCGACGCAGCCCTGTCATTTTTAGGGTAGGTCGTCAGGAGGTGGCCGGGCAGGGCAAAGCTTTGGATTCGGGATATCTGCTCTATGCCAAGGCCGGCTACTTGATAGAAGTCTTCATGTTTCAGAGAGAAAATTTACATGCAGAAAAAACGCAGGTCCCATAAGGGAACCCAGTCAACTCCTTTGCACTAGGCAAACAAAACTGAATACTATTGGCCAGCAGGGGGTTTTATAGGCTCAGGTGAGGACGGCCCCCATGGGAGGAGCCAGCCTATCCCTGATGCTTTTGCATCTGTTTTGCCTAGTCACTCCTGATAGGACGACATAAAACCCACGTGTCATTTAAGAAGAGCTGCGTCTGTCAGTGAACGTAAGAGAAATATATCATATATGTTGAAACAGTTTAGTTAGATTTCCTGTGCTGACTTGCTGGAAACTGTTCTAACAAATTTTTGCTCCCCTGCAGAGATTCGCCCTCTTAATTTGTCCTGGTGTCCAGCGTCAATGGGACAGACAATGATGGGAAATCCAAAACTGTACAGTTGTCACCAGCAGTGTTAATTTTGTCAGCAAAAAAATATTTTCGTTCACAAAAGTAAAGTGCTATTAAACCCACAACCGTAAAATCAGTCTGTGTATGCAGTAAAGCATGCTTGTTATACTCACTGTGGAACCTAAGGGGTTAATCCTCCGCATTGTGTAAAAAGGAAGTTTGATCTTGTCTAATCTGATCCTCCCCTGCTCCCATTGCCCCCTAATAATTTCTTAATAGTACAGAGGCCCAGGGACAAGCTGCACATGCTCAGTTTGGGGTGTATTGCACTGTTCAGACAGAGGGTCAGGGGTCCTGAATCTACACTGATCTCTGCAGTGTAGTTGAGCATCATGGGCAATGTAGTTCCAAAACATCTGTGGTGCCTCGGTTCGCCATCACTTTTATAGGGCAATCAGAGGAGAATGTAAACTCCTCCTTAGCAGTTTATACTTACTAAAATATTTGCATTTCCATGTTCTGTGTAGTATGGGAGACCAAATATGGTGAATGCAGGGTCCAGGGTTAACACTTTAACACTTATCTTGATTGACTAAAATATGACTAAAACAATGCAGATGACTAAAATAGGACTCAAATTAAAAGAATTCAGATGACTAAAACTAAACTGAAATTTGACATCAAAATTAACACTGGTTGTATATCACATCAGCTAGATGCCTGTAGTGCATGTTTAAACCGTAATACCATAAATAATAACATGTTATTAGATTTTTACTCCAGGAGTATATAATGAGTTTGAAAATTCTAGAGAAATGGTTAAATAATCCATTACTATTTAAATAAACACATTCAATTTTAGTAGACGGAAATTATTTTAGTAGACTAAAATATGACTAAAATTAAAACAATTCAGATAACTGAAATACGACTAAAACTAAAATGCCATTGTAGTCAAAGGACTATGACTAAAACTAAATAGAAATTTGACGTAAAAATGAACACTGGTCACCAAAACAGAAGATGAGGGGAATTCACTCATTTCAGTAACAACTGCCAAGAAGGAATTTTACAACTGTACTTTCACCTCTGGAACTTTTCTGTTCCAGAACTGGGTACAACCACTGCCAAACCCAGATGTCCTCCACAGCATGGGCACCACAGCAAGTCAAGAGAAAGCTCTCCTGATTGGCGAAGCTCGAAATTGTAAAAGCGACACATGGGTCAGCATTTGAGCAATATATCGCTATGCTTCAGCAGAGCTCCTTTGCTGCAGTAGTTACCTGTCCTTTCTGTGCCTGCCTCCAGCCTAGTACCCTGTGTTTCCAGTGTGCCCTGTGTCCCCATGCCCCCTCCAGAGCTTCCATTACCTGATGACTTTAGAACACCCTGTGATTTTATTTAGTGTCACCCAGTGAGCATTTTGTGTCATCCTGAGTCTCCAGTACCCTCTGATTCCCTCTATGACTCCCATGTCTCTACAGCCTCAAGTATGCCCTTGTATCTACAAAAAGAACAAAGGGCGCAAACGCCTAGAGCATTATTCCAAACGCATCATTAGAAGATAAAAAAATGACAGAATATACCCACAAAATCAGTGTGAATCATAGCGTTGTATAAAACTCGAGAACTAGAAGCAAGCCCATCGTAGAACTCCTGAGGTTCAAAAGAAAGATAGTATCACGCTAACGCGTTTCAGGGGACATGCCTTCATCATCATCAGAGCAAAACCTGCTGAACCAACCCAATTTCAATCCATGTATGGGCAGGCTGGTTGTACGCAAGACAGTCAATCAACTTGTGTACAACCAGCCTGTCAGGTTTTTCCCGAATGATCAGCACCGCCGGCTATAGCCAACAACAATGATCATTGTATTCTGACTGCAGGGAACTCACCCCACTGTCAGAATAACACTGCCGGGAGGATTACCCTATTTACATTTAATGTGTGGATGGGGGAATTGAGGAATTTTCTTTCATTCAACACACTGGTTGAAAAAAAAAAGCCCTTACCCTCAGGACTTTTTTGAAATCATGGGTTCCTGTACAGTCTTCTACCTGACAGTTCCTACCACCTGGGGTATACCTAAAAATATGCACAAATCATTCTTTTTTTTTAACTTCATTTTTATATATTATTTATTCTTTCATTATTTTGTTTATTTAATTATTTTGTTTAACCACTTGCCGACTGCACTATATATACACGTGATTCTGCACTTGCGGTTAGAAGCTGATCACCGGGTGCCGGCCAATGGATGTCCGCCGCCACCTGCTGATAGTCGGGGAGAGAGGCTCGATGTAGCTCTGCATATGTAAACAAATTCAGAGCTCCATCTAGACAGCACAGACCTGCTTCACAGGGAAAGAAAATCCATCACGTCCCTTAGTCAAAGCAGCACATAGTACACAAAAACACTGGTTAGGCACAAACTTAACCCTTTGATCGCCCCTGATGTTTAACCCCTTCCCAGCCAGTGTCATTAGTGCAGTAACATATGTTTAGAACTGATTACTGTATTAGTGTCACTGCTTCCCACAAACTTGTCAGTTAGTGTCACATTGTCCGCTGCAATATCACAGTCCGGCTATAAGTTGCTGATCGCCGCCATTACTAGTATAAAATAATTAAATAAATAAAAATTCCAGCATATATACACACCATGGTTTGGAGATGCTATAACTTTGGCACAAATCAATCAATATACGCTTATTGGGATTTTTTGTATCAAAAATATGTAGCAGAATACATATTGGCCTAAATTTATTAAGACAAATGATTTTTTACATTTTTTTATTGGATATGTTTTATAGCAGAAAGTCAAAAACAATTTTTTTTTTGGGGGGGTTTTTTTCAAAATTGTCGGTCTTTTTTTTATAGCACAAAAAAAAAACCATGGTGCTGATTAAATACCACCAAAAGAAAGCTATATTTTATGGGGACAAAATGCCAAATTTTATTTGGATACAGTGTTGCATGACCGCACAATTGTCAGTTAAAGTAACACAGTGCTGTATCTCAAAAAATAGCCTGCTCATGAAGGGGGGTAAATCCTCCGGAGGTCAAGTGGTTATAAAAATATAACATATTTTTCTTCATGCAAAGGTAGGTCATTGTACATGCCCCAGAAGTGGCCCCTCTGTTCTCTATCAGCAATGACAGGATGGACCCAGTATCTTCATGTCCTTCTCTTTCTCTCTTCTTCCATTAGGAAATAGGACGTTACTGCGGCTACCGCCATGAAACACTCCATTTCATCCGTCATTGTTTGGAGAGCAGAAAGCACCACAGAGCACAGAAAACCAGGAAGAAGATGAAAATAACTCAGGAAGCAGAAACGCGCAGCAACAAATGATGTCACAGTGGATATTTTCCTTTATTGGCTAATATCACAACCAGAGCTAGAGCTCTAAAGCACTTAAAAATTTGCACATATGCACATACAAACGTGAGTAAAAGCGCAATGCTCAGGAATAAATGAACCCTTAAAGTATATCTAAACGCAAAACTTTTTTTCTAGTTTTGAATTGAGTGGAGAGAATTAGAACATTTGACAATTCTTTTTGTTGCCTCTGCCCCTGTTGGGAAGCTTCACTCTCTCCATTTGTCCTGTTTACCATTATCACTGAGACTGAAAGAAAATATAAACATTTGGGTTGTCACCAGAACAGGAATGGAAAGGAAATCTTCCAATGGGGACATTTCTTGTGATCCTGGTGACAACTAGCCTTCATTTTGGAGGGAGCTCCTCTCAATGTTTGTGAATGTATTTACAAACCCAAATATTGCCTTGTTAAAGTAGCAGTGACATCATCACCGTACTGCTCATAGCCTATGCAAAGAGCAGAGCTGTGGGAGGGGCCCAGCAGGCTCCACCCACTACAGGCTGCCTGCAGAAAACTACAGGAGGGGGTGGAGACAAGACCCGTCACCCTGCACAAGGAGAGAGAGAAGCAGTAACTGGTCTTTATTACAGGAAGCTCCTGCACAGCTTCACACTGGATTACTGCACAGATCTGGAAGAAATACACAAAAGGGGTTGATTTACTGAGCCCACGTTCACACTTGTGCGATGATCAGACACCGCATGTGATTCGCACTCGCACTGTGGTGCCGATCATATACGCTGTCTGTGCGGTGCAGGTTCAGCCATACAGTTGTATGGCTGAACCTGATTTGGATTCGCACAGAAAAAGGTGCAGGGACTTTTTTTTTCCCCGCACTGGAATCGGATCAGATTCCTGTCCGAATCCACAGTTCGCAGTGCGATCTGTGAACGCCATTAACATTGTATTGACACCCACAATGCTTCGCAGAAGGCAGTGTGAACCTGGGCTAAAACTGGACAGTGCAAAATCTGGTGCATGGTAACCAATCAGCTTCTAACTTCAACTTGTTAAACGATTAAGCTTTGATGAAAAAAAACCTGGAGGGCCGGTTCACACTGGTGTGATGTGGGTAGAGTTGCCACCTCATCCTTTTAAACCCAAACACAGATGAATTACACAGGTTCTGAAGCTAATTTAATGTAGGCAAGGCACTAAGTAAGTTTAATTACCACCTTAATCAGCCACAGAACCTGTGTAATTAATATGTGTTCGGGTTTAAAGGGATGAGGTGGCAACTCTAGATGTGGGAACCCTGCGGATCCATTGTGGGTTCCGCATCGCATCCGACTCGCAGGCAGTTCACACTGCCATATGTGACCTACGGGAGTGTCAATAGAAAGCTAATGACACCCCCAAATCAGTTCGCATATCACAATGCTAACTGAAAACTGGGACAGGAATCGGATCACAGGAGTGTGAACAACCATGTGATCGGATTCTGCTGCGGACCAAAAAAAGGGTCCTGTGCGAGTTTGGTCCGAATACGATGCAATTTCAGCCATGCTATCTGTATGGCTGAAATCGCAGCGCACAGAGATCGCATGTGATTTTCACTGCAGTGCAATGCGAATCAGATCCGATCTCGGACTACACTGCAGTGGGAACCGGTCCGGGAGCCGATTAATTTCTTTGCAAAGCTGTACCAGAATATGCACTCTCCAGTTTTAGTAAATTAACCCCAAAACACACCAAGATTAAAAAATACACACAACTTTTGTATTTAGACGATATTTGCTTATCCTGGATTTCTTCTCAAATTTTTTTTGGCAGGCTTAAAAAAATAAATAAAATAAAAATGTGAATCAGCCCTATAAATACATTCAGGATGCTGATACTTCAATAAACCCCAATCTGAACTGCTCACTAGGAAGGATTCCTGACATTCTTTCCATAAAATGAATCAAATGTTCGCCCCTTTGTGCATATGAAGACTGCGGTTTATAATCTTGTGATACAACATAAAAACATCTTGAAAATCTTATCCTTCCTCAAATCATTTTATATTTCCCACCAGAAGAAATCCAGCCAAACCCAACCAGGAGATCCTCCGGGGCAAGCTGTGTCAAAGGTTAACTAGTGGAGGGAGCCCATTGTGATGATGATTATAGGAAGGAGACATCTCAGCTAACAAGGCGAAATGGAATGATAGGTGGGGCACATTTCTAATTAAAGTGTGACTATGCACCAATCCTCTGACCTCGGCTCTAATTTATGCAGTAGAGGTGTCATTATTATTATTATACAGGATTTATATAGCGCCAACAGTTTGCGCAGCGCTTTACAACATGGGGGCAGACAGTAGAGTTACAATACAAATCAATACAGGAGGAATCAGAGGGCCCTGCTCGTTCGTCATCAGAATCTACTTTTTGGTGCCGCAAGGAAGAAACATGAACCAACGAAACAGCAACAGATCCACAAATATCCTTTAATACACAGAGGGTACAGATAACGAGAGGTTGGGGGACTACAAGTATCAGCTTGTCCTGCTTGCTCACGGATAGCTAATGCTCTGATGCCCAACCTGCACCCCTTCGGTATATGCAGGACTGCTGTTAGAAATCACGGGGCCCCATACAGCCTACCCGACAGGGGCCCCCTCCCGGAAAATATCAAAACAAAATTTTTGCTAAAATTATTATTAGCAGACACAAACATAATATAACTTACAAAATTTCTGCTAAACATAAAACTGTATTGAGTTAATAAAGTTATGTGTGCAAATGAGGTCTTGGGGCTCATTCACATGGATGAGTCTTTTTTTATTTTTGTTTTTTTAAGTGTAGCCGGAGCTGTGTGCAGGCAGCCTATGTTACGCTATGGGGACGCAACAGCTGTACAAACACAGCTTCAGGTCCTCATTTGAAAGTCGTGTGGGTCCATGTGTATGGCCCCAAACACAGACAGCATGTATTCAGGGCCACTCGCCTGGACACTCCTTAAATTGAGACCTATGGCAGTGTTCATACAGCCGCTGCATCCTCACAGACAGCTCCAGCCACACAAACTGCTCATTTACACGGAGGCTCCTGTTCATTCATAAACTGAAACACAGTAAACACAGTTTACTATGCTCAGTTATGAATGGACACAGGAGTGATCGGTACCGATCGCTCACTTTGTCCATCAAGAAAAGGAAGGGTACCAGAAAATTACATATGCCGCTCTCCATTCTGACACATTCCTCTGTGTACCATAGCAGTTGGTGGGACAGGTAAGCCAGTAGAGCTGCAGGAGGGGGGCCCAGACACATATGGGGGTATAAGAGGTCGGCAGAACAGGGAGGGAGATTGGTGCAGAGGGGGGCAGTTACAGAATGATTTCCTGTGTCTCTCCCTGCAGCAGCTAAAAGCCGGTGGGAGAGAAACTGGTTTTCAGCTGCTGCAGAGGGCTGCACAGGACATTGTTCTGTAATTGTCCCCCCTCCCTGCCGCACCAATATGCGGCGTGTACTGACTGGCGCGTGCGTCCATGCACATTGGCGCCAAGTGAACTATTTAAAGGAGATCATGGTGTGTGCTGTTTGCTGGATGTTCTTCAGCTTTCTCGTTACCCATATTCCTACTTGCTGACTGATCTTATGTTGCTGACCCAGCTTGTTCCTGACCATGCTCTGTGGATCCTGTATACTGACCTTGACTTGCCTCTCACTATTCTCTGCCTGATTCCCTGGTACTGACCTCGACCTGTTCCTAGACTTTGCTCTGCCTGATTCCCTGGTACTAACCTTAGCTTTCAACTGGACCTTGCTCTGGCCGCTCCTTGTCCACGCTGCTGCTTTACCACGTATAGCCCTACTTCACCTTGACTACGTCTCTGCTCATGGCAATCACCTGCTACCGGCACCCATGCTTCTTTGAGCCTTGTACCTTTGTCATCACATTCAAGGGTGCTTGGACCAGAGCCGCAAAGGAAGCCCTCTCATCAACTTGCCATCCAACCAAGGTACGTGGCAATCTTGCTACAAACTGAGCTGATATTGAAGCAGTTGTAAAATCTCATAAAATCTGATTAGCTCTCACCACAGTCACATGATCGGGAACCCATCCTGCTGGCTCCCGATCAGAAGCTTGATCAGTGTGCTGGGAGTACGCTCTTAGCACACAACCTCCTGATGCCATGGTTGCATATATATGCAGCAGATAGGTGTTAAAGCCACTCTTGTTGCCACATATCATTTTAGAAGCATTTTGGAGCAATGTCTGAAGCTCTCTGGACACCTTTTTTTTTGGGGGGGGGGGGGGGGGTTGGGACAAGGAAAATAGCTTTTTCGTAGCGCTCAGCAAACAAGTGCTAAATGCTTTAAGATTTAAAAATCGGCCTGCATTCCCCTTCCACTGACATGGACAGAGGCATTTAGCAAGCCTTTCATATTGCAAAGAACATTGCAGGCAAGATCAGAATTAAGGCAAAGTCATTCAAGAGTGCTGTATGTACTAGAACATTGGCTTTTCATGTAAAGAACAGGCATTCTCTAAATGAAGCCCCAATCTGTGGCTTTTACTAAAATAATCCCTGCTGTTCCTGTCATGAAGGTCCTTGTTTAGGCAAAGCTCTGTCCCTGTCTTCCAGTTATGCTACTGCGTTGTAACATGGGCTTCCGATTGAGACTAAAAGGAAGTGGCTGTTTTAACACATAAGATACAGGTATGATCCACCTTGTCACCATCAGGAAACCTGGACCAGAACCCTGAGAGATGCCATGCAGCAATGACTGCACAATTTTGTCGGTGAAGGAAAATCAGAGTTAGCCTTCGGGTACAATGTTGCGTCATCGTATTGACCTTCTGTCCCTGTCTCGAAACGGATTTGTTCCTGGAAGTACTGTCCTTGTCGTCCCTAATAAAATCA
>BLSH010257403.1:242086-255088 GCA_018402905.1 Glandirana rugosa | reverse complement strand
CTTGGAAGATAATAATAATATTATTTAAATATATCGAGAATGTATAAGACATTACGACATGTCTCTTGTGACTCGGTAAGTGTGATCAGAGACGTGGTCTCCTCAAATGTGAGATAACAGGTAAAAACCTTCCTCACCTTTGAGTGAATGTCCTTTTCCTAACTAGACTAATTTTGCATGGACTAGGGCCATAAAGACATACAGTCGAAACAGACACAAAAACGGGCACAGAAAGATACGCTTCTAAATGTTGACAACTAAGGTCGACAATACCCCCTTGTTTGACTTGGATTAATTCTCCGGACATTAAATGGAAGGGTCCACCTACTCATGTAAACTCCTCTGGTGCAGAGACTAGTGTGAATGGCTCAGTGTTCTCTGTACAGCATTACAGAATATGTAAGAGCTATATAAATTTATTATAATAATAATAGAAGGTTCCTAAGGTATGGACAATGGAGTGCAAGCTCCTCTGGCACAGTGAAAGGGGATATGGAAGTTTGACCTAATAATAGAATAATTGTGAATAAACAATGTGTGTTTCCTATACTCTACAACACTCTTAGACACCGGAGGGAATTCTAATCGTTCTAAGAAATCATTAACTGCCTGTAGCAGGCAGAAAATTGATGTCTGTCATAAATCTAATAGTCTGGAGTATCTTACAATCATTAACGATTTCCATTGGAATTGTAATAGCAGCACAGAACAATCACTCTGTGTATGCCATTAATGATTCATTTTTACACTCTTTTCGATTTTATGAAGATATCGAATCTACAGGCGTCACATTTGCCGCAGATGTTGGATGGAAATTGGACTTTTGGCATCTTCTGTAACTAACTTCTGCAACAATATAGACCTTCATATCACACATACTAAAACACGCACAGAACTGTTCCACACAGGAATCATGCAAGTATTAAGCCCACTTGTGAGACCTGAAAGTCGTGTGATTTTGTTGCAACTTGAAGCAGTGTCTGTGTAATCTTAAGGTCTAGGGACCTGAAGTCGCATCAAAGCCAGACCAAAGTAGTGCTGGGACTACTTTAAAGTTGCACAGATATGAAAGGTACTCATCAGAAATCATGGGATATGACTTGTCATGTGACTTTGCAGTGCCAAGTTGCAGGACAAGTCACAAACGTGTGAAAGGGGCCTTAGCGTCTTGAGTACCACAAAGTGGACCTGGCATGAGATAAATTTTACAAGTTAAAGTGGAGGTCCGCTCACCCCTGCAAAAATTAAAAGCATACTGTAGCTGCTGACTTTTAACAATAGGACACTTACCTGTCCTGGAGTCCAGCTATGTCAGCACCACAGCTGATGTTTCCATAAGCTGTCAGGTGCTGGCATTGCCGGTAAGGGAACCTGATAGTGAAGCATTACTCCCCTACTGCACATGCGCGAGGCACCGCTGCACTCTGCTACTAGGCCGGCGGCGGGGGAAGGAGGAGGAGGGAGGCAGACTGCTGAGTAATTCCCCGCAGCCCAGTCTCCCGGAAGTAGGGACAGAGTACCTGTCAAAGACAGGTATCTGCTCCCCCTCCGCCCCCCCGAAAGGTGCCAACCGTGGCACCGGAGGGGGGGGGGGGGAAGAGGAGACAAATGAGCAGAAGTTCCACTTTTGGGTGGAACTCAGCTTTAAGTGCAGCTTGCTTATCACGCATGGGCTCGGGCGTGTTTGGAACCGAACGTGCCCGAGTCCGCCGTGAAGTGAACCCTGCACTGCGCTAATCACAGGCAGTGAGACATTTCCCTGATGTGCGGCAGCAGCGATCGGGGAATGTATCACTGCCTGTGATTAGCGCAGCGCAGGGTTCACTTCCTGGCGGGCTCGGGCACGTTCGGTTCCAAACACGCCCGAGCCCATCCTTACTTATCACCTCCAGGTATTTATAACCTCTTACAGAGATCGCGGTACTCACAATGACAATGCCTTCATCTGCTTTTATCTCCAGAAGGGCAACACCATCTTTGTTCAACCATCATCCTAGGGTCACCATCTACTTCCTGGACTATGAGGCCCCATTCACATTTAGCCATTTGAGATTGTGAGCAGAATCGCTGTGATTCTGCCCGACATTCCAAATCACACTGCAATGCTGGCAAAACGCAGCATTTTTGTTTGGGTCCCATTCATTTTCAATGGCACCTAAATGCAGTGGGATTTTGGTAGATCGATAAATCGTGCAGCAATCACGACAAATCACACAAAGATTTTTGCCCAGAAGAAGCTCCTGTTCCTTTTTGGATGACAAGTTTCACGCGGGAAAACCGCACCACATTTAGTTGCCATTGAAAATGGACAGCACCCAAACAAGCGTGCTACAGCAATTTGCAAGCATTGCGGCACGATTTGGAAATGCAGGCAGAATTTTGTCGATCCCAAATCGCTAGATGTGACCGGGGCCTTATGCCGGCTCCGAGATGACACAATCCTGGTACCTGTATTAATGTCCGCCAATGATCAGCCCCTGCTGCAGCCTCTCACTCTCACAATGACCTTGTAGAGTCTGATCACTGGGGGAGAGGAGACTGAGGAAATGCTTCCTCCTGCCTGCAACTGGTGACATGACCTTAGTCTAAACACTGACTGGAGCTGAGGGATGGATTTTTAATGATAAAAGGTGGAACTTTTCTAGAAAATAATTATATTGTTGCTGTATATTGTACCATGTCAGGAATGTATTCATGCAGCCTTGTAAAGTTTCTGACAGGTCCACTTTAAGAATGAATTCTGCAGACGATACTGTAAATGAGAGGGTTGTGGTGCTGACTGCGCACACTGTAAATATCTATTACCAGGCTATGCTCATTCCACTATGCTGCTGTAGTAAAACTGAAGAGTGTAATGCGATCACGCCTTCTTAGAGCACATCAAGTGCCGCAGATTAACACTCTTATCCCCCGCACAGCGCACGCCTGACATTCCCACTCCATATACTGCCAGGATAGAGCCAAGACACACAGGAGATGATTCCCGATTGACGCAGCCAGTTATCACTTCCACAAAGTGGGAGCTGCAAATGGATACGCCCTGCACAGGACACCCTCACAAACTATGTGCCCACACCAACCCTCTGTATTACAACATCCTGTGATTGAGTAGCACAGCTTATACAGAGCAAAGCACTCCACATCTTATTTATCAATGCCTTATAACTAAGAAATGGAATCGCTTCCTCTCAGGCATCAATCAGCTGAAAGCAGTATTAAACCCAAAAGCAAACATTTATTGTATTGCAGCTTACCAATCCTTAGACGTGATGGCTGCATTCGTTTTTTTGTTTTTTTTTTTCATGGTTTTCCTTCCTTTATTTTCACCTGGTGATCTGGCCAGGAAGTCTGTTGTTTCTCAACAGAACAAGCTGTCCTGCAGATGTAGTAGTTACAGGGATGAGAGATACATAGGATATATATATACAGCTGTGCATGTTATCAGGCCAAAATCACCAGGGTATGTAAACTTTTGATCAGGGTAATTTGGGTAGTTTCTGTTGTCATTATGATTTAAAAAGAGTAAACAAACTTGAATGATAATAAATGGTTTCAGCCAAACACTAACCATGAGTGAAAGAAAAGTTTTTGTATTATCATTCATATTCTCTGAAAAATGGCCAAGAAATCATAAATTCTGCCAGGGTATGTAAACTTATGAGCACAACTGTTTTTATATTATATACACACACATACATATACACACACACGCAAAAAAAAAAAAAAAAAAAAATCATATAATCCTATACTTACAGTTGATCCAGGGGAAGGCGAAAAACCCCAGCAAAGCAAAGCATGATCCAATTTGCTCCAGCAAGGGGAAAAATTCCTTCCTGATCCCCCAAGATGCCATGATATTCCCTAGATCAGTGATGGCGATTCTTGGCATGATGCTCATGCACTCCTCTACAGTGTAGTTGAGCATCATGGGAATGGCGGTTCCAAAATATCTGGGGTGCCAAGGTTCGCCATCACTGCCCTAGATCAACTTTACCTATAAGGCTTCATGCACACAGGACTTTAAAAAAACATCCAGAAAACGTCAGTAGCTTATCAGTGATTTTTTCAGCTTTTACCAACGTTATATTACCGCCGTTTTCGTGCGTTTTTAAAGGGCCAGCGTTTTTTTTCCAATTAATCTAAAACGTCCAAAAATGTTGGGGATCGACGTTTTTGAGCGTTTGAACGCTTTTGTGCATAAACACATAGGATAACATGATGGGGAGTTTATGGACTGTAGAAAAAACGTCTGCAGCTAAAAACAACTGCTGTATAACAGTCAAAAAACATCCTGTGTGCATCCATCATGTTATCCTAGGTGTTCATGCACACACAGGCTGTTAACTGTTTTTAGCAGTGACGTTTTTGAGCTGTAAAAAAAACCCAAGACCAGAGGGTTCTGAGAGACGTTTTTCAGCTATTCAAACGCTCAAAAACGCTCAAAACCATAGATCCCCAAAGTTTTTGGACGTTTTAGATCAATTGGAAAAAGCGCTGGCCCTTAAAAAACGCAAAAAAAAGTGCAAAAACAGCGGTAATTTAACGCCGGTAAAAGCTAAAAAAAAATCACTGATAAGCTATTGACGTTTTTTGGACATTTTCCTGTGTGCATGAACCCTTAAACCAAAAGGAAACAACATGTTTGCTGTAACTGATTATAAAGCGGAAGGGCTCTTTCACACAAGTGGAGCCCGTTTTGACGGGCTCCGCTGCTCAGCGGGGATCCATCCGTTGATCCCCGCTGAGCCAGCGGATGACAGGGCAGTCTCTGCACTCTGTGCAGAGACTGACCTGTCAGAGCTCCATTCTCCTCTATGGAGAATCAGATGAACACGGACCGTCTCTCCATGTTCATCCGATCCGATCCGCCAGGCGGATGGAAAATAGGGCTTCCATCCGTCTGTTTCTGGCGAATCGGAGCAGGTGTCAGCGGACATATCACCGCTGACATCCGCCACTACATAGAAGTACATGAAGCGTCCGTTTGGGCTTGCCTGAAAAACTGACAGGCGGACCCAAACGATCCGTGTGTGTGAAAGAGCCCTAAGGCTCTGTTCACACAGGGCTATTAGCTGCATGTCCCATGCAGGGCTGTCTTTTACCAGCACACGGATGCACAGGTGTTGCATGCATACCCATAACAGTGTCCCATTCCTGTGTATTAGGACTCACCCTGTGTGTGTTCAGGGACCTGCACCCACACGTCATATTGGGAGACAGCAGCTGTGTCTGTGCAGCCACGTGTCCCAATAGACAACAACAGGATGTTGGCATGGGAGTGTTGCGCGCATGCATCCCTGTGCTGGTAAAAGACAGCCTTGCATGGGGCATGCAGGTAATCACTCCATGTGATCAGGGCCTTAGCTGGAATTCAGCTTCAATTTGTTAGTGTACCTAAATCTGCTAGTGCATCTAACCCCTCAGACTGACAATGCTGCTGTCAAAAGGTATCCCCTGTGCTCCTTCATCCAGAGTGGGGGCACTCTAATACAGGAGGTGTGTTACTGGCCAGATACTTTTGTAGTTTTTGGTTAAATACCGCCTTAGAACAGGTCCAGAGTCAAATGTTTTCTTTAGTTTTAGATGCAGTAGGTCCATCAGGTTTCTAATGCTGTCTGTGTTGCTGCTGATACCGTTTTTTCCTTCTGGCGATTCTCTTTCAGATAAAAGTGGTCTTAGCAGCGGATTCGCGCAAGATCACTTTTACCAGGGGCGGGAGAGGAGCCCCCCCCCTCCCGCCGCTTTCCCGTCATCTCTGTCCACTTACCGGACCCGCCGGCGATGATCGGATCCTCTCCCCCCAGTGTCCGTGAGCCAAGTAACTCGGCTCCATTAGTACTGCAGGGCAGAAATGACGCCAGAAGTCACGTCCATCCAACGGTCTTAAAGGGCCCATTTTTTTTTGGGCTGTCATTTTTTTCAAATAATTTTTTTTTTTTTTTTTTTTTGCATTTTACTGTAAATATGAGGCCTGATGTCTTTTTGACCACATATCTCATATTTAAGAGGACCTGTCATGCTTTTTTCTATTACAAGGAATGTTTACAATTCTTGCAATAGGAATAAAAGTGATAAAAAAAAAAAAAAAAAAAAAAGAACAGTGTAAAAATAAAAAGTAAAAAAAATAATTAAGAAAAAAAAAATTGAAAGCGCACCGTCCCCGCGAGCTCGCGTGCAGAAGCGAACGCATACGTAAGTCCCGCCCACATATGAAAACGGTGTTCAAACTACACGTGAGACATCGCCACGATCAGTAAAGTGAGAGCAATAATTCTACCACCAGACCTCCTCTGTAACTCAAAATTGCTAACCTGTAGAATTTTTTAAACGTCGCCAATGGAGATTTTTAAGATGCAAAGTTTGTCGCCATTAAGTGAGCAGACGCAATTTTGAAGCATGACATGTTGGGTATCATTTTACTCGGCGTAACATTATCTTTCACAATGTGGAAAAAAATTGACCTAACTTTACTGTTGTCTTATTTTTTAACTAAAAAAACTGAATTTTTTTTTAAAAAAATCGCGCTTGTAAGACCGCTGCGCAAATACGGTGTGACATAAAGTTTTGCAATGGCCGCCATTTTATTCTGCAGGGTCTTAGAAAAAAAATATATAATGTTTGGGGGTTCTAAGTAATTTTATAGCAAAAGAAAACTGTTTTTAACTGAAAACCACCGAACTCCAAAAAGAGGCTCGGTCTTAAAGTGGTTAACTCATAACCACTGAACCCAAAAAAAAGGCTTGGTTTGGAAGTGGTTAAATGTAAGGCCTTATTCTTGCTGGTAGTTAGAATCTTTCATATTTGCAAACAAAATGAAGGTTTCGTATTTAGAATAATAAGCTTCAATCATACAGTTTGTAGTGTACATAGATTTGCAAAACAATGGGATAAGGGAATATTCCTGAACTTTGTTTTATCTCATAGTTACTGTGAAATTGTGTGAATGTATCAATGCAGTGCATGTTATCCCAGCTTGCAGAGCTTGGATTCATTGAATGAACCAAAAATGTAAATATTACAGAATATACAGCCTCATGCTACAAAACTAAGCTTCATTTCATGCTGAATAAAATAAATTATTCATGTATATTAAATAGAAAACTGTATTTAGATACATTTTTACTCCGAAAGCATTTTATTAAAATAAATTTGATAAAAATAAATAAAAAAAAAAAACAGATTTAAATAAAAAAAAATCTGATATCATTGATTTTTATCCACCCTGAACAAAACACACATTAACACAATACAGAGGAACGAAGAAGTGTGTAACCCTAAATTTACACCTATGCTGTGCAGTGCACTGTGGTAACATTTTGCATGCATTAATGTGCTGGGCCGTCCATCATTCTGAATGGCACCCCAATCCACTAAGGTGTGCACATGCATTGCAGCCCGCCGGAAAACACCATCATGCAGTTTGGGGTTTTTTTTTTTTGGGGGGGGGGGGAAATGTTGTGTTGCCTTGCCAGCTCATTTATTCAAGTTGGCTGTCACTAGAACAGACAAAAGGGAAATCTTTCTTAGAGGACAACTGCTCCAATGACGACTTACATTCCCCTCACTTGAGCGATCACCTCTCACTTCCTGTCGTGTCTACAGCACAGGAAGTAAAGGAAAATCTCTAGATGGCAAAAATAAAAAGGGGTACCCAAGCTTGTCCGCACTCCACAAGACAGGTAATCTTCTGATGTCCATAGCATGCCATGATGAAAGCTGTAAAGCGGCTATGGCATGCGTTTGTGGACAGACCTGAATGATGTCATCCCCCTGATTACAGCATTAATACCATGGTGGTCACTCCCTGTAGCACTGATTATGGTTGGACTCTCTTCCTGACCATCCGGCTCCACCGTGAACATAACACTTGTTACAGACATATACTGTATAACATTCCAGCTGCAGGGTAGAAAGCCAACATCTGCTTGCCATGGCAACTCTACCGCGTTGGGCCTAATCTGTGTGTGATCTCCCATGAGCACATGATTAACCCTTTGACTACTCATGTATTTTTAACAGCCCAACGCAAAACAAAAAAAAAAGGCAACTTCCAACAAAAGGTTAAAGGGAACTGGTCAACGGCCAGGATGGATGTGGCCATTGTCCATTATTCCTGGAAGCACTGATGTTTCAGGGCAGGTAATCATTGCCCACAGCAGTGCCATCTGCCCCAAAACTAACACTGCTTTCAGGAATCAGACCACAGCCACATCCGGTGCTGGATGGGACCCTTGGCTTGGAACAATCCCTTGGATGCAGATATGCACACGGCACCAGAGTGGCTTTAGGGCCATTTGCACCTCTGAGATCTGGACATCAACATCTCTGGTGGTTCCGTCATACAGATGTGCAAAGTGGCGCAAATCCTACAACAAGGGCAAATGTGGCCAGCCACTAAGAGGTTGCCCTAAAGCGATTGTGTGTGATGGCCGTCCCCTTCTAAAGGCCGTCTTGGCATGGCCAAAAAAAAGATACGCCAAGTCTGCATTTTTCACAGCGTAGAGCAGGGATCTCAAACTGGCGGCCTTTCAGCTGTTGCGAAATTATAAGTCCCATCATGCCTGTGGGAGTCATGCTTGTAGCTGTCAACCGTGCAATGCCTCATGGGACTTGTAATTTCGCAACAGCTGGAGGGCCGCCAGTTTGAGACCCCTGGCATAGAGAGGATACCATGCAACTTACTGCACTGCGGCAGTTGTGGGTTTTGGAGGTGCATTGGGTTGCCAGTCACAATGAATGGCAACGCAGAGCACCAATGTATGTAGCGCGCTGTACCGATGTTAGCGGGCCCTAACTGCAGCGGTGTTAGCGGGTCCTAACAAGTGCAGGTTGCTATGGAATATACACAATCATGCCTGAGCAGAGACCCGCTAAGCGACAGCATACCGAAAATAAAAATGTGGTTTATTCTGTGTTTTTTTTTTTTATTCTGTAGTTCACCTTTAGAAAAATGCATGTGCAGGTAAGGGGCAGCTGTAGATAAAAACAAAGTTGGATCATGCCCTTGCTATAGGTGTAGGCCATTTATGTACAGTACTGTACCTCCAGAAGCACAACTGAATAACTCCCAGAGACATCATCAGCCCATCCTGTCTTGTTGCTAAGGTGTTGCTAAGACAATCCCTGCCTTTACTGCTCACCCTCACTACCAGAGGAATGTCTTCTCAAACCCCTCGCTCGTATGGTTCACTATCTCCTCTGTCACAGCATCACAGCATCAGGGGAGAGAGAGAGCACATGGGAGTCTCATAGCAATGACCTAGCAACAAGGCAGGGTGGGGAGAGCCATCTCTCTCTGAGTTTTTCAGTTAGGCTTCAGCAGGTATGTAAAATTACCTAAATCATGATGGTATATATCATAAATATACTGTATACCATACACCATAATCTGATTGCAGTCAAAGCTTCATGGGTTGTTTTCAACCATAGATGCCCCTTACCTACACAGGCAACTTTTGGTAAAGATGAACTAACCCTCTAAATATGAATACCAGGGGGGAGATTTACTAAAACTGCAAAGAGTGCCAAATCTGGTGCAGCTTCCAGGATTTATAATCAGAGCTTTGTTGAACAAGCTAAAGTTTGAGCCTTGGTTCACGCTAGATATTCACAGCGAATTCACTGCAGGTTCCACCCGCATCAAAATCACAACCCGTTTGTGCGAACCAATTGCGGAGTGTATGTTAACGACACCCTGGAATCGGTTAACGACACCCTGGAATCAGAGCGATTTGCAGAATCGGATTGCATGGATGTGAACACCCATGCTGGACGATTCTGGTGTGGACAAAAAACGGGTCCTGCATGAGTTTGGTGCGAATTTGGCGCGATTTGAGCCATACAAATTCATGGCTCAAATCGCACACCAGAGACACCGCATGTAATTCGCACAGAAATCCGCTGTGATTCTTGCGCGAATTACATTACACTGCATCAGTGTGAACCTGGGCAGAAGCTGATTGTCTACCAAGCACAGTGCTCCAGGTTTATTTAGTAGATCTCCCTAACGTGAGAATAATATTGCATCATGGCTATCATTAAAAAAAGTTTGTAAAAAAAAAAAAAAAATTGTACTCCATGAGTGCAAATTCACGCAGCAGTCAGCCTAAAGCCAGGCAATAGATGGATCGAATCTCGGCCGGTTTAGCAGGGACCACTCAAGAATCGATCTATGGGCAGGCTGGTTGTACTGGTGCCTGAGATTCCAGTGATTACTTGCACATATACTGTTTTGATATCAGTGTTCAGGGTTTTATGACATATGGTTCAGGTCCTGCATACGCAGGCATTGCCTACCTGTGTTTATTGTGCATTCAAAATGAGCATCAAATGCAGGTCAGCAGGTTCCCATCTACCTCACAATTGCAGTGTGGATGGCAGTTCTAAGGCTGCATCTGACCTGTTTTGCATTGCATATCTGTACATGCAGCATGTCTAATTTGGGAAGCTTTTGCACTGCAGGCAAAGCAGGTCAAACACAGTCTTTAGCACATGAATGCATTCCAATTCAAAAGCCAGTGTTTGACAGCGACATCCATGTACACACGTTTGGTGCATGCAGGGCTCAGCAAACTGTTCACTCTAAATTTTGAATTATTTTTTCAGAAAAATGTTGGCATGTGGATTATAGAATACACCTTGCAGAATCAGAGGGCAGAGGCACAACTCTTGCCGGACGTTCAACAAGCACTGTACACATAGAACATCAGTGTATGATCAGCTAGGTGGGTTCAGTGATCTTAACAGATATGTGTGCAAATACCTGCATGCGGACCTGCTATTAAAGCATGCCGAAATAATGTAATATCACATAAATTCATCTGCTTTAGTACATAAGGCCCAATGCATCCCCAGAGCTAAGAGTTATGCCCCGTACACACGATCCGAAAATCGGACGACAGATCGTCCGTTTTTTTTTGCATGCTAATCTCAGATCGAATCGGAAGAATATACTAAAGTCACGAATATTCTCGTACGACAGAATAAAAAATCGGAAGTGATGTAATGTGTTGTAGTGTATTTATATTGTATTGTCGGACGACAACTGTACTGATTAAACGAAAATCGTACGATCGGGCACCATGCGATCAAAATTTTCATGCTTGTCCGATCGAATATTATTTGATGAACTGTCGTGATCGGCTCTCGTAAGCTGTGTACTAACGATCCGATTATCGTACGATCGCATCGTATGCGATATTTTTCGTCCGATTTTCGGATCGTGTGTACGGGCCAATAGGGCCTGTTTAAGACAGAGCCTGTATGTACTGCAGCGCTGTGCTTTGTGTTGCACCCAACCCAATGCACTGCACACCCCAGTGCACAGGTGTAAATGATCTGTATGTTGGGTTGCGTTAGGATAAGCATGCAGTGCAGTACCTTCAGTGTGCTGCAGCCCATTCAAAGTGAATAAGATTCTTAATGAAACACATGTTCAATGCATTTGTGTTACTGCAACGCACTGATGTGAACAGACCCTTAATGGTATTCTAATAGACTTCACATATGGAGGGCGTGAACACACATACACAGATAAGCATATTCCAACAGGGACAATGGCACTGTAGAAAATAAAAGAAGGAAAAGCTTAAGACTAGACTCTGCGACTCTGTGTTCATTTGAATGGGCTGCTGTGCCTCCAGAAAGGGCAGGGAAAAGGTCCCTACACCTTTTATGAAAATGCGACCGGCATGGAAAGAGCAGTTTCACAGTGCATGGGGGTGCCATTAGTATTAATGGTACCCCCATTCATCTCCTGAGCGACTGCATATTTTTTGTGTGGGTGGTTTTGGGAACAGGTGCAGACCCGCAGCGGCAACCACCCGCACAACCTAGTCTTAGGCCTCGTTCACACAGGTGTACTTAAGCATATACCAGTGGGAAAAATGTGTCGTACAGGCAGTGCCATTCATGTCACATGGGAAGAATGCGGCTATGTCCATGCAGCCGCTGCTTCCCAAACAACATGAATGAGACTGCATGATTGAGATGTTCCTCACACTGGTATATGCTTAAAGCGTAAGTCCAGTTTTGTTGAGAAAAAAAACATTCCCTTCTGGGTGATCTATGTACATTGCAAGGATTATAACAACCTGTTGTTGCAGATTCCTACCTTTTGTTAATCTGAAGAAATCACTGTTTGTTTCTCTGCATCTCTGAGCCTGAGTGGGTCTAATGGGAGTGGTTTCATAATTATCAGTCAGGTGTGCAGCTACCGGGCACTAATGAGGAAATCTGCTAGGCCTGCATCCCTTTAGACGTGTTCCTACTGAAAGTATCTTGCCAAAAATGAATTTTTTGTTGCAGGGGATGCCTGAAATCTGACTTGTATATTAGGCAGACTTCTGGGAAAATTGGTGAGCCAATCACACAAGCAGGAAATGAGGTTTCTGGGGAATGGTCAGTACACACTCTGTGTACAGAACAATTCCGGATAGCCATATTGCATTTATAGAAAATTACAGCGGCTGCAGATTGAAAAGGAAATGCAATTTTTAATAACATTCAATTACAATATGACTTGTATCGCAATTGTACACCCTATTTTATTTTTTCTTTATTTGCTATTTTTTTCCCCCACGAAAGTGGAGTTACCCTTTAACCACTTGCCGACCGCCGATCGGCATCTGACGGCGACAAAGTGGTTCGTTATCGCAAAACGCCGTCATACGACGGCGGCTGCGATAACGCGCACTGTGAGCGCGCGCGCGCCGCCGGAGGCGCGCCCGCGCGCTCACTGTGTCCGGGGGGGTCCAGGGAGCGGGTGCGGCGGCTTCGATTGCCGCCGGCTACCCGCGATGGCCCCCCCGGAGCGAATGAGCGGGGTCCGTGTATGTAAACACGGACCTCCGCTCTGTGTGAGGGGGAAGGGAAGTGATCACAGCCTTCTCGTACATGAAGGCTGTGATAACTTCCTTTCCCCAGATAGGCAGTCCCCAAGACAGTTAGAACACGCCCAGGGAACATAGTTAACCCTTAGCGCGCCCCCTGCAGGTTAACCCC
>BLSH010257403.1:196048-206285 GCA_018402905.1 Glandirana rugosa | reverse complement strand
TGTTACTAGGTCTTGAGTTGGGTTAACTCGTACGTAACGTGAATGACTTCAGTTTTGATTTCCGTCTTTCTGGGTATTTGTTTCTAGTTGACTTCTGTCGACGTCAATATCGGACCTTATCGTAGTCTTTCCTCCTTTGAGTCAGAAACAATTATAGGTACCCAAGGTCTGAAATCCTTCAGTAACCGTCATTTCCTAAGACTTGTTTTATAATATTTACTTGTAAAATAAATAATAATAATAATATGTCCTAAATATAAGTAAGCAGGTTAATGTAAACTCAGGGACTTTTACCCCCTGACATATATTTTTACCAACGTCAATTATTTTAAACATAAACTATAAGTACAAGTTGATCAAATACAAATTTTATTAACTGCAACCATTTTTATATACAGTCCCCCATTTTCAGGGACTCAAATGTAATTGGACGAATGAATATAAATCCTGTATAATAATAATAATAAATAAAATGTTCATTTATAATATTTTGTTCAGAATCCTTTACTGCCAATGACTTCCTAAAGTCTGGAACCCATGGATATTAACAAAGACTGAGTTTCCTCCTTTCTGATGCTATTCCAGGCTATAACTGCAGCTGTCTTCAGTTGATCTTTGTTTATGGGTCTTTCTGCCTTTAGTTTTGACTTCAGTAAGTGCAATGCATGCTCAATTGGGTTGAGTTCTGGATCATTGTCCATCTGTACTGGGTAGCGCCGTCCAATCAACTTTGCTGCATTTGGCTGGATCTGGGCTGACAGTATATCTCTAAACATTGCAGAATTCATCTGGCTGCTTCTATCATGTCATCAATAAACACCAATGACCCAGTGCCACTGGAAGCCATGCATGCCCATGCCACCATACTGCCTCCACCATGTTTTACAGATGACCTTGTGTGCTTTGGATCATGAGCTGTTCCAAGCCTTCTCCACACTTTTTTCTTCCCATCATTCTGGTACAGATTAATCTTAGTTTCATCTGTCCAAAGAATGCTTTTCCAGAACTGGTCTGGCTTTTTTAGATATTTTTTTGGCAAAGTCTCATCTGGCTTTTCTGTTCTTCAGGCTTATGAATGGTTTGTGTCTTCTGAACCCTCTGTATTTGCTCTCGTGAAGTCTTCTCTTGATTGTAAACTTTGACAATGATACGCCCACCTCCTTGTGAGTGTCTTTCACTTGTCTGGATGTTGTGAATGGGTTTTTCTTTACCATAGAGAGGATGCTGCGATCACCCACCACTGTTGTCTTCCGTGGAACGTCCAGGCCTTTTATGTTGCTAAGCTCACCAGTGCATTCTTCTTTCCTCAGAATGTACCAAACTGTTTGTAGCCAATGGCCCCCTTATGGGTGGCTGGTAGATGTGGTTCACCTGTCGCTCTGCCCTCAATCACACAATTTTCCATGCATCTGGAATCACAGAACAGACTTTGTACTTTGTTTTGTTGTTTTATTGAGGGGATAAACTTGGATAGCCCAACTGTGGGATGCCCAAAGAATCAAAGATTATGAGACCAAACTATATACAGCTCTGTCCACTGAGCTCTGTCCGGTGACACTCCTTCCCCTGCCTGGCTCCTCAAACTTCCACAGACTGTCCACACTCTCCTCCCAACCTGCTCCAGCCTTTCTGTCCAATTCCCAGGGTCTGTCATCACCGACACCGGTGGATCCTTTAAAGAGTCTTTCAGTAGCCTTTCTGTTGCTCTCCTGCTCCCTTGTGCTGTTTCAGGATCCAACTCCACTCCTGGCTGCACCCGAGCCACCAAGCCTCAAGATCACCCCCCCCAAACTGGGGGCTCCCAGCAGGGCCAGCGCCACGATAAGGCAGCCTAGGCAGTCGCATTATGGCACCGGGCTGAAGGGGGCACTAATATCTGGATCCCCAGCCACTTGCCAGGTATTTGGATTCTAAAAATAGCTGTCCCCTCAGCAAGCAAACTAACACTTCCACGCTGTGCCAGGTAGGAGAGAGGGCACATGTGGAACTGTTAGCTTGCCTGCATGTTTAGTAAGCTGCTGGAGAGCAGGAGCGTGCAGTGAGGTTCAGCAGGGCGATTACAGGGCAAGACGGAGCTGTGGGCGGATCCCAGGTACGTGCAGGGAGGAGGAGGGGCGGGGTCCCACCGTTCCGCTGTCAGGCAAGCCCAGGGATGGCGGTGTGTGCGCCCAGCTATGCCCCTGTCCTAGACTGAGGCACTGCCAACTTTATTATTAAACCCACACTTCCACTCAGCAAAGGTTCTGGTTCTCTTATTTACCTACAGGTTTAGCGCAATATCCTGTTTGGGAGCGCCATTTCTCATAGCTCCCCTTCAAAATATGACTACATTTGTATCAAAATTAAAAAGGTATCAATAATTATCTATAAAAGGTTATGATTTCACAGCTTATAAGGCTGTCGATCAATCAAAGAATCCGATACTCTAAAATTAACCATGGTGTAATGAGGTCAACTCAGCCAAGCAAGCCAACAGATGTGCAACAATTGGGCCCAAAGAATGTCTCCCCCAGGAAAAGTGATGGCAGCAAGTTCCCATCAACCTATATTATGTAACCTTAGCCTAACACTATATAACCTCTATATACTCTGCTCATTGTACTCACACTATAGTTTTCCTCTTATTTCTCCTTCAGTACTGGTAGTAAAAGCAATTGTCAGCTATCAGCATTAATTAACAGGTAATTTGTATTTTTTTCTTCCATCCAATGTAACCCCGGCCTGACCTCTTCGTCAATTAGTAAGATCAGATTCCCAGAATTCTCTACTGTTCAGACAGTGGTTGGTGACCCATGAACTGACATCTGTGCTCAGTACTGCAAGGTCGCAGGTCTTTACAACGACAACCTTTCCATGACAATAGGGCCCCTCCGCATTCATTTTATCCGATAAGCGCTCTCACTCACCGGATGAATATGAATCAGGCGGCGCCAAGGTCACAACTCTGCCTTTTAATGTAACAGTCAGAGCATTTTTGGGATTAAAACATCATTTCCTCTAATCTCATGTATCGTTGAATAAGTAATTCATGAGAAATTGTGATTAAGGTTTCTAGAGGGCACTTTAAATTGGTATATTATAACAATACAACATTGTATTTTTCCCATGATGCTCCAGGAATAATGGGATTAATCGTTTTTGTATTGCCATTCTGTACAAGCAATCATGCTTGGAATTGGAGATAAATGAACTCCTGAAAAGTTTGATCAGTTGTGGTTTGGCCAAATTTCTTTAAAATTTGTGAATCTCCAAAGCTCTGGCTCTATAGTCGTTGGAAGTCAATGGAAATCTAAGCAAGGCTCCAACAAATTGTGCATTATAGAGCAGCAAATGATGCAAAATTGTGCAAAACTGTTTGGGAAGCTCCTGGCAAACCCAACTGATAAAACAGCCACTTCCTGACCATAGACTTGCTGATTCGTTAAACAAATTCGAACAAACATTTGTACAAAAATTCATACAAAAATTTTAAGTACATTCAATGACTTGAAGTCAATTTGATTTTAACATCGCGCAAGGGAGCACACAAAGACACGTGGCCATTCATTAAAAATAGAGGTAAGGCGGTTTAACCTTAAGCTGCGTAGAGGGTTCTTTAAGGTAAGAGCAGTGAGGATGGGGAATTCTCTTCCACAAACAGTGGTTTCAGCTGGGAGCATAGATCATTTCAAAAAAACTATTAGATGGGCACATAAGGGACCACAACATTGAGGGATATACAATGTAATATTGACAGAAAGGCACACACATAGGTTGGACTTGATGGACTTGTGTCTTTTTTCAACCTCACTAACTATGTAACATTAATTTTTTGAATGAATGGACTTTACCAAATGAAAACCACATACACTTTTATAAATGTGTTCTTTTGAGAAAAGAATTCCATCCTGCTCCCTCCAATTTTCTTGTTACTGCAGTAAAAAAAAAAGAACATCAGTTTGACCCCACTAATGATTAGAAAAATGTTTCCCCATTCTAAAATGTAAAAAGCTATTTGAATAGTTTTACATAATACAGCAACATCTGCACATGTAGGGCAGTCAAATTTAGAGGTGTTTTATTCTTCTAAATCAAATACACTTTTGCACACGAATACTGACTATCAGGCCAGTGTATCTCTTCTTACTTTTCCTCCAGTTTTTCTCTATCACTCAGCTAATGTGACCCCATCGCTGACGGAGAAGGGCGGGGGAGAATCAAACAAGGATGCCATGCAGGCAACAAGGCAGGCTTGTATGCAATTTTTGTGCAACTTTTAGGCATTTTGCCAAGGCATCCCTGAAGAAACCTTAAGGCACACTGGTTGAAAAAGGCTGGTTTAGAAAATAGAAAGAATGCTCCTTAAAACAAGAAAATTTGAAAAAAGTTATACTAGTGTATAGTTTAGGATATAGAGGGGTGGGACCTGGTGGGACTGGTAGTCAAGTTTAAGCGGTAGTAAAGCCCGCTTTGTGATTTTTATTTACAAAGCCTATAATAAGGCTTACCTGTAGGTAAAATGAATATCTCCTAAACGTTCACCATTTTGGAGATATTCACCCTGGATGCAGCCGATGACATCACCGGTGCATGCGCTCTGAAGGTCTAGCATACCGTAACCACCCACCTAATATTAAGTTAGGCCCCCCTTTTGCCACAAAAACAGCCCTGACCTGTCCAGGCATAGACTCTAAAGCATGGGTGCCCAACCTGTGGCCCTCCAGCCTTGGCAGAACTACAGGTCCCATGACGCATTGCAAGGGGCTGACAGTTATAAGCATGACCCCCAAAGGCAGAGGCATGATGGGACATGTATTTCTGCAACAGCTGGAGGGCCACAGGTTGAATACCCATGCTCTAAATAAACATCCATGTGAATGGCAGGACCCAAGGTTTCCCAGCAGAACATTGTCCAAAGCATCACACTGCCTCTTAAAGGCTTGCTTTCTTCCCATATTGCATAGTGGTGGATGACTCTTCCCCAGATGCACATGCATCCGGCCATCTACATCATGTTGAATGAAAATGCGATGCATCAGGCCAGGCCTTTTTCTTCCATTTCTTTGTGGTCCAGTTCTGATGCTCACATGGCCGTTGTAGGTGCTTTTGGCTGTGGACATGCGTCAGCATGGGCACCCTGACTGCTCTGTGGCTACACAACTCATATGCATCAAACTATGGTGCACTGTGTGTTCTGACAGCTTTCAAAACCAATATTATTTTTTCAGCAACTTAAGCTACAGCAGCTCTTCCAGCGCAGTATCTTGGTCTAGGCTGACAAGGCCCAGTCCTAGGGCGGCAAATAATGAGGGGGGGGGGGGGTTGTTGTGTGCCCACCAGTTGCCACTGCCCATGACCCTGTTGCCAGTTTGCTGATTTTCCTTCCTTGGAACACATTTGGTAGGTCTGGACCACTGTAGTCCAGAAACATCCCACAAGAGCTGCAGTTTCGGAGTTGCCCTGACCCAGTCGACTAGCCATTTTTTCTGTTTTTAACAGATCAACTTCGGGGACAACATGTTAAGCGCCTAATATATTCCACCCACTTTGAAGTGCCATTGTAACAAAAAATAAATCAATTTTATTCACTTTACCTGTCAGTGATCATAATGTTATGGCTGATCGGTGTGCATGTGTCATTACAGTTCTTTTAGATCCCTGTAGCGTTGTCTAGTAAGAAACAAAAGTTTTCAGAAGAGAGCAGGATTGAAGGAAAGGAAACAGGGGTTGGTCGGGCTGACACCTCAGGTTTGATGGCGGACCTAACTTAAAGCAAAACTCCGCTTTTGTTGAGAAAAAAACCTTCCCCCCTGGGTGATCTATGTACATGTCGGAAATGTAGAGCATGTAGGGAGGTCACTAGGCCCCTGAGAGGGATTGATCATTTTATAGCTACAGCTAATAGCAAACAGTTTAAAGTGGAGTTCCACCCAGTTAAAAGCCAGCAGCTACAAAAAGCGTAGCTGCTGACATTTAACAATTGGACACTCACCTGTCCCAGGCTCCAGCGATGCGGCCACCCGAAGGCTCGCGCCTCTCCCCCTCCCCTCTGTGGCGCTGGCATCACAAGTGTGCGCGCCTGGCTTTGGCTTCAAAGCCGGGCATGCACTACTCACTGCGCATGCGCGGGTCACGCTACGCTTTTGAATGGCCGCCGTATCTTCTGGGACCTGTGACATGTCTCAGAAGATCGCCGGGTGGCGGGGGGGTGAACTTCCTTCCTGTTTTGTGGTAATAGGACAGGAAGTGCAGCTGGGACCCTGTCAAAACAGGGTTCCAGCTGCCCCCCCCCCCAAAAAATAACATGCCAATTGTGGCATGTCGGGGGTCACCTCCCCATTAAAGCGTAAGTTCCACTTTTGGGTGGAACTCCGCTTTAAGATCACTGAGTTTATTACATGTAAAACTACTCACGTGGTATATGCTCTGCAATGTCCCTGTGGTCTTATGTACATAGGATGCACAAAGAGGCA
The DNA here is from genome assembly GCA_018402905.1 of Glandirana rugosa. NCBI lineage: Eukaryota > Metazoa > Chordata > Amphibia > Anura > Ranidae > Glandirana > Glandirana rugosa. The sequence goes on along the minus strand of BLSH010257403.1, from coordinate 199,833 downwards.
ACTCAAAGTTCAGATAGCAGAGCATGTTCATCCACGTCACGTCCACATACGCCAGAGTGCCGTCACACCCTCAGTAGAAGTCAGAATGACGAAACGCGTAAGAGCGTGACCATACGGCAAACGGTAGTGACGTCTTGCATTCCACCAGCAGATAGATGGAGCGAGTCTGACCTGCGGTGCACGCTAGGAAGGTGACTCAGTCTCCACGGACTGGTGATTATAATGTGTGATATGATGCGTACACTTTATAGAACAATGTAAGTGTGATTTTATGGGGGAATGTGGAATTAAGCAGCTGAACTGAATTACGCTATGTGAGGCTTTTTTGTTTCACTAAATATTACAAGGATTGTGCAGTCCCTAGCCATCGGGTGGAGTGTAGATTAAAAATAACATATGGGGTTCCCGTCCTATAATAAGGACTAAATAGCTGGGTGTACCAACCCTGTATATAAATATAAAAAAAGTGTAGGAGCAACTGAAATGGGCGTTAAATGGTATATCTCAGACTTTTCATAAGATATACAAGCGGCCCCCTAGTTACAAACATCTGACTTACAAATGAATCCTACTTACAAACTGAGGTAGACAACAGGAAGTGAGAGAAAATCTCCCCCTAGGAAGGGAAATTCACTCCTGTAAGAGTTATTATGGGAAAAAGATGTCTGCACTGAGCTTTATCACCAATCCTTGTTTCCACAACAACCCAAAATTTTCAAAATCAAATTATCATTGGGACAGGAAGTGAGGTGAAACCTTCTGAACAGAAACCTAGACAGCACAACAAACATTACAGGGGTGTTAACCCTTCCCTATGCTATCCAAAAAGCTTAAAAATAGTTTTTTTGGCTGAAGTTACACGTAAAATATTTACCTGTTCCGACTTACAAACAAATTCAACTTAAGAACAAACCTACAGACCCTATCTTGTTTGAAACCCGGGGACTGGCTGTAGTATCAAAACAAATTTTATTAGTATATAGAAAAACTATTGTTCACATATGTGCATAAAAGACATGAGGGGGTTTATGCAAAACATTTTCACCCATGTACAGTTAAAAGCATATACAGAGTATGGTGTTACATCAAGATTTCCAACATGTTTCACGGTATGGGAATACGCTTCGTCAGGGTTTATCCGTTTTGTAACTCACTCTATATAAATAAAGCATATATACATATGTCAGTGTAAACTTACTTTACAGTAAGATATTTTATGCTGTCCACTGGACCTATGAAACAATGATGACAAACGGAGAAAAAAAAAAGGAAGGGGGGTGGGGGAGAAAGGGGGAACATGGGGATGAAACCTACCTTATTCCATCTGATGGTTGAGGACTAGAGGGTGACAAAGAGAGTAACATTAAAGTGACTCAACCGCCTGGATTATGGACCCGGCCACATGCACGTTCACCCGCATAATTGTCACCAACAATACTTCAGAATTAAAAACAGTATAATCAGAAAAAATGATACACATAAGTTGGGCAAAATAGCCACCTCCCTGCTATATTATATATTTGCAGGGTCCCTACAACAGAATTACAGCATCTGATATACCCCTAAATACCAAAGCAATGCTAACCTTAGTATCCAACAGGTGCCAGGTGAGATTCAAAAGCCTCTGCATCCTATCATACGCAGTGGACAGCCAGGATCCAAAAAAGCCACAAATGTCCTATAAACAAGATACGCAGATCACTAGCATTGATCCGATCCTATGAGACTAAGCTCACACAAAGGGTTACTATAGGGACCCCCCCCCCCAAAAAAAATAGACATGGCTCCGACACTGGAGTGGAGTGTATCTGCAATCTTTTGATTGAAGGGGTAAGTGAGCAGCTGTCCGGTGACTGAATATCCTGAAGGGAGTGGGACTGACCCCTGGATGTGGTGATTGGTGTGATTCACACTCCTATTGATGAACTGTTAATGATGACAACATCTTCACTGCACGTGGTGTTTGTATGCACACTTATGTAATCATTGGACAATTTAGGTCACTATGAACTGGAAGGGACTAGAGTGCTGTGCATTAGCATAAAGGAACCTATGGTTTAGGTGCTAATCTGTGTGATCTATGTACATTGCAAGAATTATAACAACCTTTGTTGCAGATTTCTAACTTTTGTTATTCTGAAGAAATCCCTGTTTGTTTCTCTGTGCTGAGAAGGTCTAATGGGAGTTGTTTCATAATTATCTATCAGGGGTGCAGCTGCAGAGCACTAATGAGGAAATCTGCTGGGCCTGCATCCCTTTAGACATGTTCCTACTGGAAGTATCTCACCAAAAATGACATTTTTGTTGCAGGGGATGCCTGAAATCTGACTTGTATCTTAGTGCAGACTTTTGGGAAAATTGGTGAGCCAATCACACAAGCAGAAAATTATGTTTCTGGGGAGTGGTCAGTACACATTCTGTGTACAGAACAACTCCAGGTAGCCACATTGCACTGCATTTATAGAAAATGACAGCGGCTGCAGATTGAAAAGGAAAGGTCATTTGTAATAACATTCAATTACAATAAGACTTGTATATCAATTCTACACGCTATATTATTTTTTCTTTGTTTGCTATTTTTTTTCCCCACAAAAGTGGAGTTACCCTTTAACCACTTACCGACCGCCTCGCGTAGATAAACGGCGGCAAAGTCGCTCCGCTGTGCAAATCACTGTCTACAAACGGTGATTCATGCAGCTGCATTTGCAGGCAGGCGTGCGCCACTGCGCTCTCGTGTTCGCCGCACGCTGCATGAGTGTGGACATCTGACTCAATGTCCGCCCGTGACTCACAATCGCCTAATACAGAGCCAGAACGGGGAACCGCCAATGTAAACACGGTGGCTCCCCTTTCTGTCAGGGGACATGACAGTGATCTACTGATCCCTGTAATTGGGATCAGTTAGATCTGTCATGCCCCTGCCAGCCCAGCCCCCACACAGTTAGAACACAGTGAGGGAACACCCCTACAGCTTAACCCCTTCCCTGCCAGTCACATTTACACAGTAATCAGAGGCTATTTTAGATCTTATCGCTGTATAAATGTCAATGGTCCCAAAAAAATTGCAAAGTGTCAGATCTGTCCGCCGCAAAATCGCAATCCCGATAAAAATCGCAGATCGCCGCCATTACCAGTAAAAAAAATATAAAAACTTCATAAATCAATATCCATAGTTTGTAGACGCGATAACTTTTGCGCAACCAATCAATAAACGCTTTTTGCAATTTTATTTACCAAAAATATGTAGAAGAATACATTTTGGCTTGAACTGATGAATAAATTTGTTTTTTTATATATTTTTTTGGATATGTATTATAGCCAAAAGTAAAAAATATTGTTTTTTTTTCAAAACTATCACTCTTTTTTTGTTTATAGCGCAAAAAATAAAAACCGCAGAGGTGATCAAATACCACCAAAAGAAAGCTCTATTTGTGGGAAAAAAGGATGTATGTAACACTGACCTATTACTTTTACTTGTTTTGAATTGGAGTAAGTGATTCGCGACCCTCTTAAGGGTCCGTTTCACGTTAAAGGGTACGTTAACTGGGAGAGAATTGGTGAAGTCGGGTCTTCCTAAATGGGGGAAGGACTGGTCTCGTGAAAAACGTTAAGCCGTGACGCAGCGAAATTGACTGTTAACGCGCCAACACGCTTTAACATGGGTTTGTTTTAACTGTAGGAAAAAAGGGTGTTTATCTCGAAAGAAAACCACCATAAACTAGTGGAGACGCCAAAAATAAAAAACGCGATATTTGTTTTTTTCTCACTATCAAAACTTTTTTTTT
>BLSH010257403.1:119393-140185 GCA_018402905.1 Glandirana rugosa | reverse complement strand
CGTGTTAGACTAACGGGAATCAAGGTCATGTAACTATCCCTCCGCCCGGAGGACACGGCTGGTTGTCGGGACCCGTCTGTCGACAGGGTCCTGGGGAGGGGTCGGACTTTCTGACCGTAGGCACCACTACTAGTGGGTGACCTCCCCGTCTTTTCTGAAGGGGACTCAGTCCTGGCTCAGAGCTTCGGTGGTCTAGTCTCTCCGGGAACGGACTCTCGGGTCCGCTTAGTCTTCCAGGTTCTTGGCTCCGCTGGACAGGGTGGCTCGGTCTTAACGAGCGACTTCGTCTGCTTGCGGGTGCTGGGGCTCATGGTATCGTCTTTCGAGGCGATACCATTTGCCCAGAGTCACACTCGTCTGCTTCAGCGAGCAATTCTGGCTCGGTGGGACAGGTCGCCTCGGTTCTTGGACCTTCTGATTCGCCTGGGCTCTCAGGCAAGGGCCTCTCTGATCTGGTGGCTTCGAGACTCGGTCCTGACTCAGGGGAAGTCTTTTCTGCCCCTCCAGTGGGTGATCATCACCACGGATGCCAGTCTTTCAGGCTGGGGAGGGGTCCTGGGACAGCTGTCTGCCCAGGGCTGTTGGTCGGCACAGGAGGCCCGCCTCCCTATCAATGTACTGGAACTAAGGGCAATCAGATTGTGCCTATCTCACTGGACAGTGAAATTGCAGGACCGTCCGGTCCGAATTCAGTCGGACAATGCCACAGCAGTGGCATATGTGAACCATCAGGGCGGCACAAGAAGTCCAGCAGCTGCTGCGGAGGCAGCTCTGATACTGCGTTGGGCGGAACGTCACGTTCTGGCAATCTCTGCCATTTACATTCCAGGGGTGGAGAACTGGCAGGTGGATTTTTCAGTCGACAGACATTGGACCAGGGAGAGTGGTCCCTCCACCCGGAGGTGTTCAATCAGATTTGCCGCAGATGGGGGACGCCGGACGTGGATCTCATGGCGTCCCGGTTCAATCACAAGGTGGAGACCTTTGTGTCCAGAACGAAGGATCCGCTGGCGGTGGCCACGGACGCTCTGGTGGCCCCCTGCGGTTGTTATCAACTTCTGTATGCCTTCCCTCCGATAAAACTACTGCCGCGACTGATCCGCAGGATAGTGGTGGAGGGAATGCCAATAATCCTGGTGGCTCCGGATTGGCCTCGGCGCACGTGGCACGCCGACGTGGTGCGAATGGTGGCAGACGCTCCTTGGCGGCTTCCGCTGAGAGACGAACTTCTGTCTCAGGGGCCCATCTTGCACCCTGCTTTACCCTCACTGGCTTTGACGGCTTGGCTATTGAGTCCCAGGTGCTAAGAGACAGGGGAGTCGCTGAATCAGTGATTCCTACTTTGTTGAAGGCTCGCAAGTGTACCTCTCGCAAGATTTACCACCGTACCTGGAAGGCTTATATAGCTTGGTGGGAGGCGGAGGGTCATAACCCTCGCTCTTATGTAGTATCAAGGATCCTGACTTTTTGCAATAGGGCCTGAACAAAAATCTGGCTTTGAGTACTCTTAAGGGGCAGATATCGGCTCTGGCAGTTCTTTTTCAGAAACCTTTGGCATCACATTCCTTGATTCGTAACTTTGTTCAAGGTGTACGACATGTGGCGCCTCGGGTGAAGATTCCGTTGGCGCCTTGGGATCTAAATTTGGTGCTTTCTGTACTTCAGAAACTGCCTTATGAGAAAATCAGGGAGATTTCCTTACAACTTCTTTCGCAGAAGGTGGCCTTTTTAGTGGCCATCACCTCTGCCAGACGGGTGTCTGAATTAGCAGCACTCTCATGCAAGTCTCCCTACCTAGTCCTGCATAAGGATAAGGTGGTCTTGCGACCCTCGCCTTCTTTTCTTCCAAAAGTGGTTTCTTCTTTTCACATTAATGAAGATATTGTTCTTCCTTCATTGTGTCCTCGTCCATCGCATCCAAAAGAAATTGACTTACATGCCTTGGATGTAGTGAGGGCCTTAAAAGTCTATTTGTCTGCTACAGCTTCTTTTCGAAAAGCTGATGCTCTGTTTGTGTTGCCTGAGGGTCCGCGCAAAGGTTTGGCGGCCTCCTCGGCTACGATTTCTCGTTGGATCAGACAGACCGTGACCCATACATATTCTGTCAGGGGCAAGGTCCCCCCTTTTCTGGTCACGGCTCATTCTACCCGGGCTGTTAACACTTCCTGGGCTTTTAGACACCAGGCCTCGGTGTCACAGGTGTGCAAGGCGGCCACTTGGGCCTCGGTTCACACTTTCACTAAGTTTTACAAAGTTGACGTGTTTGCATCTTCGGATGCTGCTTTTGGCCGCAAAGTCTTGCAGGCGGCAGTGTAGGCGCGTCTGGCGCCTCCTTAGAGGTTCTGTTGGGTACTGTTGTTAGCGTTTGCCCACCCCTCTTTTTTACACAGCTTGGGGACATCCCCACACGTAATGGTGAGCTGCGTCTGTCAGTGAACGATAGGAGAAAAAGGGATTTTATTAAAACTTACCGTAAAATCCTTTTCTCCGAGTTCACTGACAGACGCAGCACCCACCCCTCTGTGCTCTGTGTTTGTACGGCTTGTGTACGAACTGGTGAGCAATTCCATAGAGGGGGTTTATCTGGGAAGAGGGGACGGCACCATGGGAGGGGTCAGCTGTTTCTTTTCCCTGCCTAGTTAACTCCTAGTGGAACCAGCATAAACCCCACACGTAATGGTGAGCTGCGTCTGTCAGTGAACTCGGAGAAAAGGATTTTACGGTAAGTTTTAATAAAATCCCTTTTTTACTTTCTGCTATAAAACACATCTAATGAAAAAAATGTAAGAAAAAAAAAATATCTTTCTTCATCAATTTCGGGGAATATGTATTCTGCTACGTTTTTGGTAAACAAATCCCAAAAAGCGTTTATTGATTGGTTTGCGCAAAAGTATTTTTTATTAGTAATGGCACCGATCAGCTACTTATAGCGGTACTGTGACATGCGGTGGACAAATCGGACATTAAGTGACACTTTTTTGGGGATCACTGCTAAAAAAAAATATGCACCGTCACTGTACTAATGACACTGGCAGGGAAAGGGTTAACATCAGGGGTGATCAGTGGGTTAAATGTGCTCTTGGGGAGTGCTTTCTGTGTGGATGAGGTGTTTTAACTGTGGGAAGACAGAGATCCGTGTTACTGCTTAGCAGAAACACAGGATCTCTGTCTTCTCTACTAACAGAATGCTGAGCTGCCTTGTTTACACGGGCCGATGTTTGTTTACTCTCTCGAGAATGATCATCGGTCCGCCAGACCCGCTGATTGGCTCCCGTTGTGTCCAATTATAGTGGGAGGGGGTCACTGGCAGTGCACCCCAGACTCGGAAGTGCAGAATCACGTACCAGTACGTGATTCTGCAAAGAGTAGCCACCGCACTGAAATAAATGTACGTGGGGCGGTCGGCAAGGGGATAAAATTGAAATTAATTATGCTTTTAATTTATATTTTCTTTTCGCGTTCCTAGGAGGACCATTTGCATGTAGACCACCCTAGGTAAGGCCCACATGTGACACAGAGCCTGCATGATTTAAACAACTGAAATCCAAGGAATGAAATGGGGTGGATCAGGGACAGTCAGGCTGGGGAGTAAAGTATAGATCCTTGATGTCCTCCAGGGAAGAAATGAGATGGGCTTCATCTGACTTGCTGCAGCTTCTAATGCATGTTGTGAAAAGCTCACAGTGTGCAGAGTAAGCATTTTTATTACAGGAGAGGAGCTTGAAGAGCTGTGCAAGACTTAATTAAGGGAAGGCTGGAGTGCAGTGCAATAGGTGAGCAAAGCCTGGACAAAGTGCCCCAAAGTCATTAGATGGATATGACAGAACCTCTGCACTTTGGGGTACTTAATTAGGGGCGGGTTAACACCACATGCAGTCCAGTACGGTTTTTCTGCATCAGAAACGCATGGATAGTAGGCTCTATGGTTTCCAATGGCATAGTTCACACTAGTGCAGCAAGTTCCAGAAAAAAAAATAAAAAGTAGAACACGCTGCATTTTTTCTGCACTGAACTGTACTGGAACACAGTAAAAACACATCAAAAATGCACTGTAATGCACAAAAAATGCACTGAAACACACATCTCCATTTAAGGTGAAGAAAAAAATAGAGGGGCAAAATGCACTGGAAAGCATCAAAACCGCACAGAAAACGCACTCAAAAATGTGCATGCAGAAATGCATCCAGAACGCATCTGGACAGCGTTTTTATGGTGTGAACTGGCCCTAAGATGCTAAAATGTTCCAGCAGCAGACGGTAGCTGCAGATCATGAACTTTTACTATACACACAAGCTACATTTACATTGCAGCAGATTTTTTTGGGACATCTCTGGGTCACAGGACAACCCTGAAACAACCATGGAGTGAAACACTCACACACCTGTTTTATGTATATGTGGATTTGTATTGGGGAGATGGCAGGCAGCACCTTCAACAGTGTTAATGCAGAGCGGTGTTAGAGAAATAGCGGGAGACAACGTGGTACCTTGCATCTCTTGACAGGTCTGTTCTGCACCAATTCCTCTGCATATACAGTGCTGCAGGGAACAAAGATTCAAAGCGATCTGCTCAAAGCAGGAGGATAAACAAAAAAATGCTGACCCTCAATATAAAGAAGGTGGTCCACTGCCGATAGCAAAAAAGAGAACATGGACGCTGATTTTGCAGATGTAAGGGTGTAGTATTTTTCCCAAATATCCTTTTTGTATTTTTGTGATCTTGTAGAGAGCTTTAAAGACAGCTTAGCTATGTGTCTGTTAAGCCGGCTATACATGGATCGAAATTCAGCCAGCTCAGCAGGGATCGGACAAATTTAAATCCATGTATGAGTAGGGTAGTTGTAAAGAAATTGATCTCATGACTGACTGCTGTACATTTGCCCTGTAGGAAAATTTCTGCTCAATCTGCGCCACCGGCAATAGCCACCAGCGCCGATCAATGTATTCTGATGGAATGTCCTCCCCACTGTCAAACTACAAAGGCACAATGAGAAGATTCCCCCATCCACCACAAATGTGTAGAGGGGAAGGGGGGGGGGCTGGGAATCAAGTCATTTTGTCGTCACCCCACTGGTAAAATAAAAAAAAATAGAAGATCTATGGAATGCTTTAATTGTTCTCTAAACATGGAGCAGGGTGTACTGAAAATAACATCAGGTTTAATACCTGGCCAGTCGGCAAGCTCAGGTGGTCGTTGATGGAAGCTGTGAGAGAACAAATATCTGAAGCACCTTCTACCACATGGTCTTCCCTGCTGGGCTTTTGCCCTCTGAAGATGTATCTATAACATCTGTCTTATCACAGGTTTTAAGGCCTAGGAGCCTGGGGTGCTAAAAGAATCTCCCTACCTGTGAAGACCCCTTGAAAATACTGGCTGCCATGGATGTTCTACTGTTGACTTAGAAGAAACAGAGTGCAGTTGTCCCCTACATGGATGTGGCGAGTTGAAAAGTCAACACTGGAACCTTTCCAAGCTGTCCTACCTTGACTTCTCAGATTGAGATACCACTAGAACCTCAGCTGTCAGGGAACCACAACTGAAGTTTAAGAGTCCAGCCAGCACAGACCTGTGAGACTCAGAAGGTTAGGAAGAACTGCAGAAAGAGCAGAATCTGTAGGTATCCTGTGTTTCTCCCCATTCTCCTTCATCTCCATATACTAGTGCAATAAAAATCTACAAAACCTTAACCAAAGAGACTTGGTGTCCACCATTCTGAGCATTCAGAGAAAAGAATCCCTCCCAGAAATGAATCTGCCTGGGACCTTTATTGCCAAGTAAGTGGAACAAGGACATTCACAATGTATTCACTGGTGAGCTCAAGATCAATATATAGTCATATCTATTGGAGGGCACATTAACTAAAGGAAAAAGCCGCACTCCAAATCTCTCAGCAGATGTATACTTTTATTGATCCACCAGGTACAAGACAGACCATATAGTGTTCCTTACTCTACCTTGTACCTGGTGGATAATAAAAGTATACAGCGGCTGAGAGATTTGGAGAGCGGCTCTCTTTCTCCTTTAGAACACGGAAACATCTTAATGAGAAATAAGGGAGGTGCAATGGGGGGAAAACTGACACAAAAAAAATCATTTTTTTTTTTGCTGGTCAGCAACAGGCATGTAATACGGTAAAAAAGAAAAAAAGAAAAAAAGTAAAAATCTCTATTATGAAAAAAAAGAACAGAAAACAAAAATGTGAGAGTCAGATTAAAGTGTATTTTCGGGTAACTGTAATAATAATAATAACTTCAGAACATGACCTTCTTTAAATCATTTGTGGTCCACACAGAATATTTACTGACTATAATGCTACAGAAAGCTTTTCAAGACTGCAGACATATGACAAAAGATGGCCGGAAAATACAGACATTACATAAGAACTGCGGAGGATTATGGACATGGTTCCATTTAAGCGTATGGTGATTTATGGGCCATGTTTGCCCGCACAGGTGTTCCACGCAACCCCGTACAAACAGTCCTATTCATATCAATTGGGATGCAGCGGCTTCATGGACACAACCCCCAATTTGACATCTGTGCAGGTACATGTATACCTGAAGGTACATGGTATGTGTTCTGGGACATGCACCCGTATGCACCTGCACCCACATCGGCTGTCAAATTGGGAGAAGCAGCTGTGTCTGTGCATTCACTGCGTACCATCAACATTAATAGGAGTGTCCTCAAGAAGATACACTGATCATCTGCCCTCATGCAGCTGTACGTTTAAGTAGGTCTGTGTGAAAAAGGCCTAAATCTTCCTTTAAAAATCACCCGTAGCACATCTGATATTTCTCTCAAGATCCATTAGAAAAAAAAATGACAAAAGGATTTGACATCATAGAAAATAAAGTGTGAAATAAATAAACCAAACCATTCAACTATTAGAAACCAGTCTAAAGAATATTTTCAATTACTGGCTTGAGTAAGCACCAAGACACAGACTGCCATCCTCAGGGAAGGAGGGCTGTACAATAAAGGCCACATGCAGTCCCTGGGCAGCAGGTTGGGCACCAGGGCTATAAACAGATGATTGTTTCCTGTTCAGGTGTAACACCTCAGTGAAGAAAGTGCCAGATATCTGTCCAGCTCTAAGTGCAGCACATGAAGTTTTAATTTAGATATCTGTGATCAAGATCTTACTGAGTGTGATAAAAAAAAGGGTTAAAAAAGGGGAAAAACCACACTTAAGAAATATACATAACTGACTTACCCTAATGTTGAGCAGCATTTGTATAGTTAAAGTTTTATTGTTTACAAAAAAAAGTTTAATATGTATCAAAAAGACCAATACAAACCTTCACCAACCCATAGTAAAAACATTCATGACAACGTTGTCAAGAACAGGTAAAAAATAGCCGGGGTTCACAGACATTTATCCAATCATGCCGGGGAACTAATAACAGATGACAGATGAGTGGGGGCAATTCAGGCAGTCACAGGGAAGCCACCAACAGCCGATGGCTGAAGCAAACATCTTAAGACAAGGGGAGCCTTAGAACCACTAATGTCATGCAGTCCATAAGGGCTTTGTCCTTACAACTGTTCAGTTTTCTGTACAGTGGCGGCCCATGCATTAGGGGTGCACAGGCACTGCGCCCCCATCTACATACAGGGACGCAGGATGCATGGATTCCATTTGGGGGGGGGGTGTTTTTTTGAAGCATGTGATTAGAGCCAGAGGCTCTAATAGGCTTCAAAAAAGGGTGGGCTTATGGGGCAGGGAACTGCGCTCGAAGCCCACCCTGTTGTGTGGTGATAATGAGTGAATAAGTGCTGCCGGCCATCTGGGGGGCAGGGGAGGGTGGTTGATTGTCCCCCCCTCCCCCCAAAAAAACCCCCCACCTGCCACCACTGTTTCTGGAGTGAACTATCCGCAAATACAGGGCACCATGGGCACCTGCATACACTTGTTTCCACCTGGCGTGTTGGGAGGAGAGCCTAGTATACTTACACCTGTAGATGAGGTACATCGACGATGTCCTGGTCATTTGGGATGGAACTATTGATGACCAAGAGGAATTCATTTCTGAACTAAACACCTGTGACCGGAACATTAAACTTAACTTCACGTGGGATTTTGATCTTTCCATACCTGCCTGTAATGGCAAACTGGAAACAAGAACTTTTAGGAAGGAGACAGCCGCCAACACACTGCTGTTGGCATCCAGTCACCATCCTCCATCACTCATCCAGGCATTCCTACCGGCCACTCATCCAAGGCATTCCTACCAGCCACTCATCCAAGGCATTCCTACTGGCCAGTTCCTTTGCATCCGTAGGAATTACTCCACGGATGCGGACTATCAACTTGAAACCGAAGAACATTACAGATTTAGAAACAGAGGCTATTCACATGGAACTATTAGACTTGCATGTAAGAGGGCCTATTCATCTTAACTCATCTAATTAGTACGCAGGTAGTTAAATCTTCTCCATCTCATCCATCCCCAGTCTGCAAATGTATCTTACCAAGGGTGAACAGGGGGGGCTGGAAGTCCGTTATGGACAGTCCATAGACAGTGACCGGCCTGGCAGGCTTTTCTTCCACTTTGGCCCCTTCTCTGGCCAGGCAGGAGAGTCTCTTCCCATCCTTCTTCAGAGCAGAGAAGCTTAAAAAGACAAAAATAAATAAATAAATAAAATGAAAGTTCCAAATCTCTGACATTGCATCCTGCTATCACTAAACTAGAATATGGAGAGGGGACCAAACTAGCCATTACTCTATAATTATGGGGCACTCAACTATCCTGACCCAGTTGGGCTGCTGACACCTTGCTACCAGTCCCTGGATACCGAACTGTGCAAATATAACCATTCTTATGCCCTTTTCATACTGGTGGAGTCCACCAGCGGATCTGCCTGCTCAGCACTAGAACACCTATCTGCCTGTTTGTAGCAGACAGGATCATATGCCCCGATGGGTCCGTCCGTGTGAAAGGGGCTTTAAAGTGTTACTAAACCCACAACAGAATCAGTCTGTATATGCAGTAAAGCATGCTTGTTATACTCACTGTGGAACCTAAGGGGTTAATTCTCTGTATTGTGTTAGAAGGCTGTTTGTATGCACAGATCCTCCTCTTCTTGCATTGTCCCCATAACAAGTCTGGATAAGACAGAGTTACTGGAGTCAGTCTGCACATGCTCAGTTTGGTGTGTATCGCTAGAGATTTTTTTTTTTACTTGGGAGGGTGCATGTGATCAGCACAGGGCCAATCAGCACTGTCCAGACAGGGGGTCAGGGGTCTTGCATCCTGATAGGACAGCCAGTGCAATATGAAAAAACTCCTACGAGCTTTAACCAGACACTGATAGAAGTCACAAGACTGCTATATACTGCTGATGAGAAAAGGTATTTAGCCCTTTTATATTTACTAAAATAATTGCATTTCCATGTTCTGTGTACTGTGGGAGACCAGATATAGTGAATGCATGGTCCTGAGTTTAGTAACACTTTAATCACTTCAACTCCCACATCTGCGTACCCCTTAAAGCGGTAGTAAACCCCCCACTACTGTTGTTACCTACGGTAAGCCTATAATAAGGCTTACCCGTAGGTAAAATGAATATATCCTAAACCTACATGGTTTAGGAGATATTCGCCCTGCATGCAGCCGCTGACATTAACGTTCTGATGATCCGGCGGAGGCTGCCAGAAAATCAAAGCTGGCTGCCGGAACGAAGAGCTCTCGCGTGCATGCGCGGGAGTGACGCCACGCCGCTCTGGTCACTCACAGTGCCGGAGCCGCGTACCCGGAAGAAAGAAGAGGACCATCATGTCAGCGTCCTTAGCGCTGACCGACTCGGGCATCGGGGGGCCTCGTTCTAAGGTATTTCATAATATGTTAGTACGTGATGAATACTAACATATTATGCTATTGTCTTGCAGGATTTTTTCTTTTTTTTAGGTGGTTTACTACCGCTTTAAAGACCAGAACAGGATTGCAGGCCCTGGAAATAGACCATTGCATATCCACTTTTACTGATGGCACAAAGGGCCTGTTGGTTGATTGTACAGGCTGCAATTCATCAAGCTGTGTAATTTGGGCATTGAAAAAACAAAAGCTTTGAGGTATTCCATCTGGATTTATATCACCTCTCCATAAAACACAATCAAATAAATTAATGTGAATATACAAGTCATTGTTTTTCTATGAAAGAGGGAAGTGTTAGGCCCCTTGTTAAATTGTATTGTTGTCTATTTGAAACATATGGGATAATATTGGAGTTTTCTTATGCTAATTCCCTGGCTACCACGATTCTCTGGCTTTAATACTTAGAGTCAATGAATCAGATTAAAGGATGCAACCAGTGAAGACAGAATGAGGGATCTCCACAGCCATAACCGCTTACAGGCACAAAGTATTTAACAAGGAATTCACTCACCCTCTCTCGCTTTTTTTCTCCCCTCTTACTTGTTATGCAGGGTTGTCCTCAATTCACAAACTTACCTGCCGAGTCCAGCTGCTCATTTTTCCCAGCCCAGGTCCAGCACCACCATCTCTTCTTCTTACATCATGAGGCACCCAGCTGCCTTGTTCGGGTTACTGCAGCCAGCCCCACCCCGTGCCATGCACCAGGCCTGCCCACCAACTGCTGAAAGTCCCTGCTCCCGCAGCCTCCTGAATACAGGACAAGGACATCCCAAGAGGCTGCGGGAGCAGGGCTAGGTCATTCACATCTGGGTAAAAATTGGAGTAGGGAGTGGGGCTGTAAAAAAAACAAAAAAAAAAAACCACAATACTGCCTTTTCGTATTGTGGAAGGTTGGAAGTTGTAGGGAGAAAAACATTTTAAATACCTTTTTTTCCGCCTTTTTTTTTGTAAGTGATCACATACCCTCTGTTCTCAGCTGCTTAAAGCTGAACTTTATTTATAAAAACTTGATAAAAAAGAATGTTCTTTAGCAAGGAACATACATCCCACATTGATTATTATGCTACCCAAATAAGTGTGTGCTGTAAATTGCCTCCAGCATCGCTCCTGTTTCTTCTTGCTGGAGGCTGCCATTTTGCTGAAGTCCAGAGCCCCTGAACAGCAGTAAATCATAAAGCAGAGCTAAACCCATTGATTTTAATGGTTTCAAAAAACGGTTAGGCCTCATTTACACTGCTGCTGGTAAACTGACATTTTGAGGCATTTGAGCATTTTTTTCAGCTGCCATTGAACTTCTATGTTATCTTATCAGTACATTTACACAGGGTCGTTTAAGGTTGTTTCCAGGCAGTTGAGTCTAAAGGCTTTTTTGATAAGCAAAAAAATGGGTTCAGACGCCAGTTCGGAGGCATTTGAAATGGCAAAAAGCTTGTAAACGCCGCTAAACACGCCTAAACGCGGAAACTCACATCTAGAACCGTTTCGGTTACAAGCGTTTCCATCTAAATTTTTAAAACACTCCTAGACGCAAAACGCCCGTTTTTGATGCCGGCTTCTAGCTGTCAAAAAAAAAAAAAAATCGTTCAGAGGAGGTTGATATAGCATCCCGTGTAAATGGAGCCTTAGCAATCCCGGCAATGCTTGTGTCCTCAACCAAACTGTCAAACCATCAAATGGCTGATGTCATAACTGACCACATGTGCAGCACCATGGCAGTAGCAGATCAAACAGAAGCAGCTTCCTTAGCTGTAAAGGATAGGAGGGTTTAATTGCTGTCAGCAGATCGGCCTCTAAAAATTCAACAGTGCCTAAAAATGGAGAGCAACAGAGCATGTGCAGAGCAGGGTGAGACTGTGTATTACTGGATTTTAAACAGTATAGACACTTAATTTTAAAGTTTTACATAGCTATACCTGCAAAAGGGGTAAGCCTGAAGTCATCTAGCGGGACTTCATTTTCTGACTAAAGTAAAGCGGAGTCCCACCCAAAAGTGGAAGCTCCGCTTATCTGCTTCTCCCCCAGGTGCCACATTTGGCACCTTTCGGGAGTTGGGGGAAGCGGATACCTGTCAATCCCACTTTCGTGTAAGGGCGTCACGACGACCTACGTTATTTGCGGCCTCTACTTCTCCCCCCCCCCGCCTTCTGGGAGACACATATATCCCAGAAGACAGCGGGACCATTCAGAAAGCGCAGCATGACTCGCACATGCGCAGTAGGAAACAGGCTGTTAAGCCATGAGGCTTCACTTCCCGTTTCCCGTAGTAAGGATGTCGGCGCCTGCACCCGGAGCCGATGGATGGGTCGCATTCGGGTGCAGACATCGCAAGCTCGCTCTCTGGACAGGTAAGTGTCCTTACATTAAAAGTCAGCAGCTACACTGTTTGTAGCTGCTGACTGATTTTTAATACAGGCTGGACCTCCTCCTAAAGATTTTAGAGAGCTGGGAGAGGAGAAACAGCAATACACCGGTCTTCCCAGTGAATGTGTGTGCAGGGGGAAGGCATGATAGCGCAAGTCTAATCACTGGAGAGCAGGCTGAGTTCTCAGCACAGTTAGAAAACTGACCACTCTACGCTCTCATTGCCTAGTGAGGTCAGTTTTAATAGAAAAGCAAAGGGACTGACAGGAAGACCATGAATTTCACATAAAGGAAGCAATACAAAGAGATCAGGATACTTTCTCCTGCAAGTACATGGTATAGCAGCCACGTATCAGGAATATGAAATGTTGGGGTTTACATATTCTTTAAGCCAGAGTATTAATAAGACTGTCGGGCAACCTGCATTTGCAGTAAGTAGTCAGCAATCTCAGCCCCTGATTTTCTTTATACATATATAGATACACATACAGCGGAGGGACCTGCATGACGTTTCCTGTAAAGGTCTTCAGCGTCTTCTCCAGGTTCTCTCTAGTGATGTGATCTGCAGGGGGAAACAAAATGATTACTAAACTTTTATATAGACACAGAGAAAGAGGTGGGGAGACAGAGAGACAATTGTGCAGGACGCAGTGCAGCTCATCCAGCATGTTCTTTGTACAGATTAGCGATTCAGCGACTTTTCAGTGTGGGATAGTTGGACGGAGAGATGGGAAATGTCTGTATTGTTCATTTGTGGTGAATTTCCCCCAACAACTTTCCTCTGCCAGTTATAAATGGACACAGCAGCTGCCACTTTCTTTTACTACAACAAAGACACTGCTGTAAGTAACTAGGAATGGAAATTCACACCCAGGCGGCACATTTCTTCAGTGGATTTCAAAGAATTGTCACAAATACCTGTCCAGTCCTACCATCAATCATCTGGATCGTACACACACTATGTGTATTAAAGTGGATGCAAACCCGAAATGTTTTTTAAAAAATAATTCTGCCTGGTAGAGTATAGCATGTCATCTGTGCCCAGTCTTGCAACAAAGGGTTAACCCAACTGAGTAATGACCTTATTTTTCAGGAAGAGAAAATCCGGCTAACAGGGAAATACACAGACAGTCAGCCCCCGGTGCTCTGTGAGTGACAAG
Organism: Glandirana rugosa; assembly: GCA_018402905.1. Classification (NCBI taxonomy): domain Eukaryota; kingdom Metazoa; phylum Chordata; class Amphibia; order Anura; family Ranidae; genus Glandirana; species Glandirana rugosa. The sequence continues at coordinate 126,786 of BLSH010257403.1, read as the reverse complement.
CAATTTGCTCATCTCCTTCACGGAGCAGAGAAAGTTTTACACTCCCCTCTCCCTCCCTCTTCAATCTCTCAGTATAGAGGTGGGTGGGGAGGCTTGTGACATCACAACTCCACCCACCGAGTTCCAGCAAAGAGAGAAACCCACTGATTTCAGAGTTTTACAGAGCTGCTAGTGCTTACAGGAAGGACATTTGCAAGGTACGGATATATGCAGGAGGCTTGCATGTATATAAACACGTTAATACTGTGCCATTCATGTATACTGGGCAAGTGGTGGGTTTACATCCACTTTAAAGTAAACCCAGACCTAGATGAGATTTCGTTTGATGTACTGTATTCACTGTGTATCAAAAACGGAATGTATTTTTTCTATAAAACCCTTTTCTTCACTTTTTTTTCCATCCTTGGTTACATCTCGTTGCTGTTGATCTCCTATAGTCTTATTGCAGCCACTTCCTGTCTACATGCACTCCAGTGATGGCTGCATGGCATTTCTCAGGACAGGTTTCCCAATCGATAGGGACAACAGACCATGCCTGTGGACTGTGTGACAGGATGGCCATTTGTAGCCATAATGGGAAGCCTGTGAGGCAGGGTGACAATGCAGAAACACTGACAAGAGTTACTCCGTAACAGGGAGGTCCTGAACATGGACTCTCTAGCACACAGGTGTCAAACTGGCAGCCATCCAGCTGCTGCAGAACTACAAGTCCCATGAGGCATTGCAAGGCCGACAGTTACAAGCATGACTCCCACAGGCAGACTTGTAGCTCTGCAGCAGCTGGAGGGCCGCCAGCTTGACACCCCTGCGCAGGATTCAGATGTAAAAATATGGAAAACAACCCTAAAATTACATAACAAAAATAACATGTTAAAGTTCCACCCAAAAGTGGAAGCTCTGCTGTTTTTGACAGGTACCCGTCCCTACTTTTGAGATCACTAGGATGTTCGGCCACCCTGCTCCTTCCTCCGCTGCCGGGCCATTCAGAAAGCGCAGCGCGCTTCGCGCATGCACAGTAGGGAACTGGCCAAAAGGCATCACTGCTGGTTTCCCTTACCACGAATGGCGGCAGCACCTAAGAGCCGATGGAAACATCAGCTGCGGTGCCGACATCGCTGGATTTCAGGACAAATAAGTGTCCTAACATTAAAAGTCAGCAGCTACAGTATGTGTACAGTATGTGTAGCTGCTGCCTTTTAATGTTTTGCTGGGGGGGAGGGGGAGGAACTACGCTTTAACCACTTGCCAACCTCATAACTTCGTTATATGGCGGCAGAGTGGATCTCCTGCGCCGGATCGCGTATCTATTATGCACGCTGGTGCCACGGCTGTGCTGTGATAAGACACAGCACAAGTCGATCAGCGGATCTCGGTCAATGGATGTCCACCGGCACCCACTGACCGGTGAGGATAGACACAGAACAGAACTCTGCCTACGTAAACTAATTCTGTCAGTGGGGATGTGATGGATTTTCTTTCCCTGAAAAGAAGGAAATAAAATCCAGCACATTCCTTTGTGAAAACAGCACACAGTACACACAACACTGGCTAGGAACACATTCAACCCTTTGATCGCCCCAAAATGATGAACTCCTTTAGGGTCATTAGTACAGTGACAGTGCACATTTTTTGCACTGATCACTATATAAGTGTCACTGGTTCCCACAAAGTGTCAGACTTTCCACCAAAATATCGCAGTCCTGCTATAAGTCGCTGATCGCCGCCATTACTAGTATTAAAAAAAGAAAAAAATACAGTATATACACCATAGTTTGTAGACGCTATAACTTTTGCGCAAATCAATATATGCTTATTTAGATTTTTTTGACAAAAATATGTAGCAGAATACATATTGGCCTAAATTTATGAAGGAGTATTTTTTTTTACTGGATAGGTTTTATAGCAGAAAGTAAAAAATAAAATTTTTTCCAAAATTGATGGTTTTTGTTTATAGCGCAAAAAAAAAAACCCAGTGGTGATCAAATACCACCAAAAGCAAGTTCTATTTCTGGGGAAAAAATGACAAACTTAATTTATGTACAGCGTTGCATGACTCTCTGCAATTGTCAGTTAAAGTAACGCAGTGCCAGATCACAAAAAAAGGCCTGAAGGGGGGGGGGGGGGGGGTAAATCTTCAGGAGGTTAAGTGGTTAAAGAGGATATTTCAGTGATTGAGTTTAGATACACACATCAGCCAGAGCTTTCCCACCGCTGTGACCTTACATGTAATGCAGGGATTCCCAACCTCAGTCCTCAAATGTCCCTAAGCAGCTCATGTTTTCAGGATTTACTTCGCCCTTGTACAGGCGTTTTAAATAAAAGTCAATGCTTGGAATTTATAACAGCTATTTTATCTAAGGGAAATTCCCAAAACATGGCCCGTTAGGGGCCATGAGGATTGAGGTTGGGAAACAATGATGTAATGAATTGCATCACACAACATTCCTTCCTACTATGGCAAGCTGGATTCGGTGCGCCCCCTGCTGTCTCAGGATACAACAACTCCAGAACTGCTGTGTGCTTCCCATAGGACAATTGCTGGAGTTCTTCGCTGTCACACAGAGGGCCTGAAAAACATCAAACTAAAGCAGACTGCAACTATTTTTACTAGCCATGAAACAATGACGCATAATGGTTATTCCTGTGGAATGCAACGTGTGCCAAAAATAGAAAAAAAATCCTATTTCACAGAAATGTTGCAATTTGGGCGACATATAATTGAAAAGATTGCATATGATTTCTACGGTGAGAATAAACACATCAGGGTGCCAAGTGGTGAGTGGCTCAGGACTCCTACTAAACTAGGGTAATTGATGTAATAGATGATTTGTTGCAACTTTTTCCCCTGACAATCCCCCATACAATGTCTCTGTCGTAACTTTTTATGCTCTGCGCCACCAATAGTTAAAGTGGTATTAAAAGCTTTGTTTTTTTTGTTTTTAAATGACAAACATGTTATACTTGCCTGCTCTGCGCAGTGGTTTTGCACAGAGCAGCTCTGATCCTCTTCTTTTCGGGTCCCGGTGCTCCTATCTCCTCCCCCTTGAGCAGTGCCCCCAGAAAAAGCCGCTTGCTCCGGGGGCACCGCTGTGTGCTCGCTCCCGAGCCACTGCTCTAATACATCCATAAAACACAGAGCCACGTCCCAGCCCCCCCTTGACTCATTGGCTCACTGGCTGGGACTGACAGCAGTGGGAGCCATTGGGCTCCCGGTGCAGTCTAAGCCATTAAGGAAGGAGTCCCAAGACAGCCGAGGCTATTGTGAACATTGCTGGATCGGAGGGAGGTCAGGTAAGGATTGGGGTGTGGGGGGGGAGCTGCACAAAGAAAGTCTAAGGCTGTGTTCACACTGCTGCGGTGCGAATTTTCTGCGAATTGAATACGATTGCGATGCAAGTTTTTTCAGTTCAGACACAAGTGCGATTTCTACATGTGTTGGTGCGAATCTACTGCAAAGCTGTAGCTGGAGTTGGAGGGAGAAGCTATCGCAGTGATGTGAATGGGAGATTGCGTTTTCAATCCCTGTTCTATTGTAGTCTATGGAGCTGAATTCGCAACGCACAACATCGCACACGGATCAAACTCGCACAGGACCCTTTTTCTTCACGGATTAGATTCGCAACGCATCAGTGTGAACTGCACTGGTAGAACACTATGTTATTGGAGATGACGTGCGAATTTAATCTATCGCAACGCAATCTATTCGCAGTACAGTTCGCAGCAGTGTGAACCTAGCCTTATACCTTTCATGCATAGAATGCACAAAGGTAAAAAACCTTTAGCCTTTACAAATCAAGCTTTTTTTGGTGGCATTTGATCACCTCTTGTTTTTTATTATTATTATATAAAAAGACTGATAGTTCTGAAAAAAAAGGATTTTTTACCTTCTGCTACATAGTTAAAGTATATCCCATAAACAAAAACTAATCTCTTAATACATTTTGGCCAAAATGTATTCTACTACATGTCTTTGGTAAAAGTGTATATTGATTGGTTTGCGTGAAAGTTGTAGCATCTACAAACTATGGGACATCAGTATCACAAAAGTGAGTACACCCCTCACATTTTTGTAAATATTTTATTCTATCTTTTCAAGTGACAACACTGAAGAAATTACACTTTGCTACAATGTAAAGTAGTGAGTGTACAGCTTGTATAACAGTGTAAATTTGCTGTCCCCTCAAAATAACTCAACACACAGCCATTAATGTCTAAACCGCTGGCAACAAAAGTGAGTACACCCCTAAGTGAAAATGTCCAAATTGGGCCCAAAGTGTCAATATTTTGTGTGGCCACCATTATTTTCCAACACTGCCTTAACCACCTTGGGCATGGAGTTCACCAGAGCTTCACAGGTTGCCACTAGAATCCTCTACCACTCCTCCATGATGAAATCACAGAGCTGGTGGGTGTTAGAGACCTTGCGCTCCTCCACCTTCCATTTGAGGATGCCCCACAGATGCTCAATAGGGTTTAGGTCTGGAGACATGCTTGGCCAGTCCATCACCTTTACATTCAGCTTCTTTAGCAAGGCAGTGGTCATCTTGGAGGTGTGTTTGGGGTCGTTATGTTGGAATACTGCCCTGCAGCCCAGTCTCCGAAGGGAGAGGATCATACTCTGCTTCAGTATGTCACAGTACATGTTGGCATTCATGGTTCCCTTAAAGAACTGTAGCTCCCCAGTGACGGCAGCACTCATGCAGCCCCAGACCATGACACTCCCACCACCATGCTTGACTGTAGGCAAGACACACTGGTCTTTGTACTCCTCACCTGGTTGCCACCACACACGCTTGACACCATCTGAACCAAATAAGTTTATCTTGAAATCATCAGACCACATGCCATGGTTCCAGTAATCCATGTCTTTAATCTGCTAGTTTTCAGCAAACTGTTTGTAGGCTTTCTTGTGCATCATCTTTAGAAGAGGCTTCCTTCTGTGACAACAGCCATGCGGACCAATCTGATGCAGTGTGCGGCGTATGGTCTGAGCACTGACAGGCTGACCCCCCACCCCTTCAACCTCTGCAGCAATGCTGGCAGCACTCATATGTCTATTTCCCAAAGACAACCTCTGGATATGATGCTGAGCATGTGCACTCAACTTCTTTGGTCAACCATGGAACCTGTCCTGTTAAACCAATGTATGGACTTGGCCACCGTGCTGCAGCTCAGTTTCAGAGTCTTGGCAATCTTCTTATAGCCTAGGCCATCTTTATATAGAGCAACAATGCTTTTTTTTCAGATCCACAGAGTTCTTAGCCATGAGGAGCCATGTTGAACTTCCAGTGACCAGTATGAGAGAGTGAGATCGATAACACCAAATTTAACAAACCTGCTCGCCATTCACACCTGAGAACTTCTAACACTAAGGAGTCACATGACACGGGGAGGGAAAATGGCTAATTGTGCCCAATTTGGACATTTTCACTTAGAGGCGTACTCACTTTTGTTGCCAGTGGTTTAGACATTAATGGCTGTGTGTTGAGTTATTTTGAGGGGACAGCAAATTTACACTGTTATACAAGCTGTACACTCACTACTTTACATTGTAGCAAAGTGTAATTTCTTCAGTGTTGTCGCATGAAAAGATAGAATAAAATATTTACAAAAATGTGAGGGGTGTACTCACTTTTGTGAGGTACTGTATATTGCATTCTTTTTATACTAGTAATGGAGGCAAATCAGTGACTTATATTGGAAATGTGATAGTGCGGCGGAAAATCTGACATTAACTGATGCTTGGGGGGGGGGGGGGGGGAACTAACTGGCACCGACATCACCAATGCCATTATTACAGTGATCAGTGCTAATAACATGCACTGTCACTGTACTAAGAACACTGGGCAGGTAACGGGTCAACATCTAGGGCGATCAATGGGGTTAATTGTGAGCCCAACAAGTGTTTTTGTGTACTATGTGCTGCTTTTTGGGGATATAGTTGTTTTTATTCCCTTCTTAGCAGGGAATGAACAATGAGATCCCCTGTCCATGAACACAGCTCTGTGTTGTTTACATTCACAGAGCTGTGTTCGGGGAAGCTCAGACATGATCACCGGGTGCTATCAATCACTGGTTGGGACCCGGTGATCGGCATGTGCGCTGACGAATCACAGCACAGCCGGGCATGCAAGCACACACACGCCCCCACCCGCAAATGCAGAATCAAGCATATATAGGCACACGTGGTTCTGCGCAGCTGACCCGCATTTGTAGCATTAAAGCTACAGTGCGTAGTTGGGAAGTGGTTAAAATAGAAATTAAAGGCAAACTATTTGTGTATAGATATAAAAAGACATTATAAACAAGTGATCTCCTTCACTTTGTTCTCAGCTGCATAGAAGCTAGAATAAGAGAAACAGCAGGGCACAGATCTTCCCAGTGAAAAGGCTGCACGGGGGCGTGTCAGGACAAGTTTCATCATTAGAAGAGAGCAGGCTGAGGTCCCAGCACAGCTAGAGAAATGACCACTCTGTGTTCTCATGCTTAGTGTGGTCAGTTTTCAACAGGAAAGCAGAGGTACTGGCAGGAGCACCAGGAATTTCACATAAAGGAAGCAATACAAAGAGAACAGGTGACTTTCGACTTTCTAATACAAGTACATGGTACAGCAGCCACATATCAGGAAGATGAAATTCTTTAACCACTTCAATACCGGGCACTTAAAACACTTCCCGCCCAGACCAATTTTCAACGCTGTTGCGCTTTGAATGAGAATTGCACGGTCGTGCGACGCTGTACCCAAACAAAATTTTTATCATTTTGTTCCTACAAATAGAGCTTTCTTTTGGTGGTATTTCATCGCCTCTGCGTTTTTTATTTTTTGCGCTACAAATAAAAAAAGACCGAAAATTAAAAAAAAAAAAAAAAAAGTTTCATTGTTTCTGTCACAAAACTTTGTATAAGTACATTTTCTCCATCACTGACGGGCACTGATGTGGCTACACTAATGGGCACTGATGAGGCTAGACTGACGGGCATTGATGAGGCAGTACAGATTGGCACTGATGAGGTGGCACATATATGCAGCACTGATGGGCACTGATAGGCGGCACTGATAAGCAACACTGACAGGCACTGACATGCGGCTCTGATGGGCACTAACAGGCGGCACTGGGCACTGATAGGTGGCACTGCTGGGCACTAATAGGTGGCACAGGTGCATTTAGCACTGTTATAGATGGCACTGGCAGGCATCACATATGGGCACAGTGCCATCCCTACAGTGCACTGTATGCCCCTTACCTGGTGGTCTAGTGTGGGCTCCCTGATCTTCTCCCTGGTGGTCCTGGGCGGCCTCCTTATGCTGTCCTTTGGGGGGCCCTGGTGGTCCAGTGTGGCGATCCTGAGGGGGGCTGCACTGATAAACGTTCAGCGCAGGGGGGTGGTCCCG
>BLSH010257403.1:95897-112639 GCA_018402905.1 Glandirana rugosa | reverse complement strand
GGATGATAGTGCGGCGGCCAGAAGGAACGCCAAGACATACTCCCACGACCCCGAGTACCAGAGCAGTAAGCTCCGCTATGGAAAACGGGTCTCAGTGTGAGCAAACGAGGTTGCTCGTTAGGACCAAGTTACAATGTTCAGGGTGGCCAGGAACCTAGAAGACTAGGCCGACCCGGGAGTCTGGTCCCGCAGGGAGTGAACCACCAACGCCCTGAGCCGGGAGTGAGCTCCCTTCAGTAAGGAAGGGTAAGTTACCTGCCACTAGTGGTGCCTGCGGTCAGACTGCCCAACCCCGCCTCAGGATCTCGTCAAGAGTCGAGTCCCAGCAACCAGCCAATCTCCTCGTCCAATGAGACAGACACAGTCTGATCGCTCTGAGCTCCAGCACATTGATTGGTAGACAGGCCTCCTGGGCCGACCAACGACCCTGAGCTGAGAACTGCTCTAGGACTCCGCCCCAACCCGTCAGACTGGCGTCCGTGGTGATCACCGTCCATTGAATGGGAAGGAATGACTTCCCTCGAGTGAGGGCCGAGTCCCGCAACCACCAAGTGAGGGACGCCCTGGTCTGAGGGCCCAGCCGGATCAGAAGATCCAAGGACCGGTGGGACTTGTAACATTGAACCAGGATTGCTCGTTGGAGCAAACGAGTGTGACTCTGGGCAAAAGGTATCGCCTCGAATGACGAGACCATGAGCCCCAGCACCCTCATACAGAACCGCAAGGAAGACCGGCGGCGTGATAGTAGGGTGCGCACAGCCGACTGTAAGCTCTGTAGCTTTGTCGGAGGTAGAAATACCTTCGCTTGGTCTGTGTCCAGAATGAGACCCAAGTACTCCAGATGGCAAGAGGGAGACACCGACGACTTCTGCAGGTTGAGTAACCATCCGAAGTCCCGCAATGAGACCATTGCGATGCTCACATTCTCCTCTAGGGCAGAGGCAGAATCCGCTCGCAGGTGCAGATCGTCCAGATAAGCCACTATGGCAATGCCCCTCTGCCGCAGCAACGCCAACACCGGGGCCAGTAACTTCGTGAACACCCGGGGCGCGGAGGTCAGACCGAAGGGAAGAGCTACAAATTGAAAATGCCGATCCCCAACAGCGAACCGCAGGAATCGCTGATGTCGCGGATGGATGGGTACATGAAGGCACGCATCCTTTATGTCCAACGATGCTAGGAATTCCCCTTGGTGCAGGGCGGTCACAACCGACCGAACGGACTCCATCCGGAATTTCCGTGCCCTGACAAATTTGTTTAGGGCCTTCAGATCCAGGATGGGTCGGAACCCGTCGCCCTTTTTGGGCACCACAAAGAGATTCGAGTAAAAGCCTCGAAACCTCTCCCCTTGTGGGACCGGTACGATCACTCCCTGATCTGGGAGAGCCTGCACCGCCCTGAGAAGGGCCTGTTTGCGCTCCAGCGGGAGGCTTAAGTTTGATGGGAAGAACCTGTCTGGGGGTAGAGAGATGAACTCTATCCTGTACCCGGCGGACACCACCTCGCAGAGCCAGCGGTCGGAAATGCGAGCCAGCCACCGGTTTGTGAACCCCCGAAGACGTCCCCCCACCCGACAATCGGGTGGGGGCGACCCATCAGGCTGAGGAAGGCTTGTCTTCCGTCTTTCCTGGTTTGCGCTGCCACTGTCGGCGTCCAGCCCCTGCAGCAACCTTACCGGGACGGGGTCCCTTACTTGCCGCGGCGGACGCAGGAAAGGGCTTCCGCTGACCAGACGTAGAAGGCTCCTGTCTACGGCGAAATTCACGCCTGCGAGGCTCTGGAAGGAAGGCACTCTTACCTCCCGTGAAATCCTTAATGATTTCGTCAAGCCGTGAGCCAAATAGGCGCCCACCCTGGAAGGGAATATCAGCCAAACCTAGTTTGGAGGCGTGGTCACCCGACCAGGACCGCAGCCAAAGAGTTCTGTGAAGCCTAATGGCCGTTATAGAAATTCTGGACAACAAGGGCAGAACGTCCACCGCCGCATCACAAAGGTAATTAATCCCCTGGAATAAAAACTCAGCCTTCTGCGGTGCCTCCATGAGGCGACCTTCAGTCAGATCCGACTTAAGTTCCTTCATGCACTCCGAAAGGTACTGTGCTGCCATGGCCCCAGCCAAAGTAGGTTGCACCGCGGAGCCCGCATTCAAAAACAAGGACTTTAGAAGTGCCTCTGTTCTTCTATCAGCAGGATCCTTAAAAGAAGGAGTCCCTTCCATAGGAATGGTCATCGCCTTAGTAAGGCGTGCAATAGGCGGATCCACCGCAGGAGATTCCCATTTCTTTAGGAAGTTCTCCTCAAAGGGATAGCGTTCAGAAAAACGTGCAGTCAGAGAGGGGGAACGGCGTGGTTGTTGCCATTCACGGTATAGGAAATGGTCAAAAAATTAATTGTAAGGATAGGACTTGGGGGCCTTGGGGGGCCTAGAAGACCCGCACACATTAGCAGCCCGCGATTCGCCTGTTTGATCTAACTGCAGCGTGGTGCGAATGCCAGCGATAATGGTGGCTACCAGCACATTGTCCTGGTCAGTCACAGGCTCTTGGTCCTCAGTCCCCATGTCACCACCCGTTTCCTCATCAAACAAGTCCCCCGGGGTCCCTAAGACCCCTGAAGCCACCTCCGGCTCAGAATCTTCCCCTGAAGATGGGGGGGGAGGGGGCCGCTTCCTGGGGGCCCGCGGAGCGGCGCCCCCACGTGGAAGAAACTCAGCAAGGACATCCCGCAGCTGGGAGAGAAAAGCCCCTTGGTCAGACTGCGTGGCAGCTGAAGCCACCTCAGTAGGTTCAGCAGGGAGATCAGCCATTACTTTAGGGATGGATGGATGGATGGATGGATGAAGGAAGGGACGCCCCGCACACAGCCACACACCCACAGGACCCAGAGGACAGCACCCCACCGCCACCAGCCCAGAGGGAGCCCAGCTATACTTGCTGTTTTTGCTGCCTGATAGCGCCGATCGCTCAGAAGAACTGCCTCTGTCAGCCGCCGTTTTCAGGGAGAAGAAGAAGCTGCAGCCACGTGTAGAATGCAGAGCATGCAGTGAAGATGGCCGCCAGGAAGCACTAGAGGGTGAGCACACCTCTCAGGCAACTTGCAGTACCGATTATGGCCACTCCGAGCGCTAGAGGGAAAGCCCCATAGACTGAAAATGTCCGCGGCTACGGCAAAATGGCGGCGGTCCGCCGCAAAATGCCGGCCGAAGACCGCATGGCGATGCTGGACGAGAAGGCTGAACGAAGGTACAGCGCTGGGCAGGGGGGTGGGGGTGGGGGGTGGCAGGGGGCAAGATGAGAGGCTGATTCCCACCCGGTGGCTACCCTGGACAGCTACAGGAGCAGAGAAAAAATTGCATTCGCGGACGTCGGGCCCTCTCACTCCCCATGTGGGGAGGGAGGCAGGGCGCTCACTTACCAGTCCGACGCCACGGTAGCCACCCGGATGCAGACTTTCCACCCTTGGCGGGGGGTCGCTGCAGGCCCAGGGTCACCCTGCCGAACGAATCGGGAAGGGGACCAATATGGGGAATCTCGCCCCGGGCCACCCGCACGGAACGGGTAAGATGCGGCGGGTCCCTGTGTTGGGGCCGGCTTCGCATCATGTTGGCCAGGTCGGGGAAAGTACAGAGCACCAAGACTCTCGATCCCCCGACCGGTTTCTTGATAGCAGATCATCTTGATTGCAGAAAAAAGAAAATAAAAAAGAAAAATGGTCACAATAGGACCGCAGTTCCCTATAGGGAAGCCAGGTCAACTCCTTGCGAACTAGGCATTGAAACTGGAGAGCTCCTCTGTGAGGGGGGGTTTTAATGTAGGAAAAGAGGATGGCCCCCAGGGGAGGGGCCAGCTGATTTCTTTTCCCTGCCTAGTTAACTCCTGGTAGGACGAACATAAAACCCCACAAAGTCATGAAGAGCTGCGTCTGTCAGTGAACGTAGGAGAAATAACATTTTGTATTTCTTGATTAACAATCTTTGGAAATGCTGACAAACTTCCTGGAGGGAGGGGGAGGAGAGGTTTCCATAGCTAAGAGGCGGCAACTTCCTGACTTTGCTGTTGCTATGTAAACCTGACCTACAAGCTATTATACTGCTCGTACCACACTGAGCATGTGCGAGATTGGCAGGTGAATGATGGTTAGCCTGGAATACAGGAAGAGATACACTCTTGCTTCAAATGCCCACTCAGGAGATGGCCGCTCTGTGCTGGGACATTATAAAAGTAAGAAAACAATGCTGCAAAAATACTAAACAGAACTTTGTTTACAGAATACCTTTACTAGAATGCACTATGCATGAGTATTATAGGGATATTTTTATCTAAAAAGTAAAATATCGGCCGGAACACTGCTTTAATGTGTATACATTAAATTGTGTTATGCATGGAAGCTGGATGCTCGGGTACCATTTTTATTATTGATACATTTTACAATTTTCCCATAAAAGTAGCAATTGCCCATAAGACCCCTTTTATACTCAGGCATTTTTCAGGTGCTTTTGTGCTAAAAATTAGATTTTTATATACATACTTACCTGTACAATCCATTTCTTTCGAAGGACATCACAGGACACAGAGCAGGCTATATATTCATATACGTACTGGGTTATACACCACCTATAGGTGAATGGACACTGGTAATCAATAAAAAAACACAGGAAGTTCCCCCTCCTATATAACCCCTCCCACACTGGGAGAACTTCAGTTTTGTAGCAAGCAATGAACTCCAAAGACCGAGAGGGGAGAGAACTCTGTGTCCCATGATGTCCTTCAAAACAAATGGATTTTACAGGTAAGTATGTATAAAAAAAATCCAATTTTCTCTCTCGGACATCACGGGACACAGAGCAGGCTATATATTCTATACATACTGGGACGTCCCAGAGCAATGCCTGAGGGGAGGGAGACACAATTCCAATTAAACCACAGCCCTTAATATGCTGTGGCCAAAAAACGGAATCCTAAGCTGTTCTAACATCCACCTGATAGAATCTTGTGAATGTATATACTGAGGACCATGTAGCGGCCCCATAATCTGTGCCACCGACATCTGGTGGCAGAACCCCAGTAGGTCCCTATCTCCTGGTGGAAAGAGCTCTCACCCTGAATGGGGCAGCTCTCCCCCCTTTAACCGTAAATTTGAGTAATCAGCTGGCTAATCCACAGTGAAAACAGCTTCATTAAATTCCACCTGACTCTTCCTAGGGCCATCAGGAAACAAAAAAAAGGAATCAGTCCTACTGATGTCTGCAGATCTCTTCAGATAGCTCTTAACAGCATGCACCACATGTAGAGAGTGCAATGGTCTCTCATCTGGTGAGGAGGGCTGAGAATAAAAAGAAGGTAACATAATATCTTCATTGAGATGAAAGGCCGACACTACCTTCAGTAGGAAGGATGGAATAGGCTGCAACACCACCTTATCCTGGTGCAATCTCAAGTCTGGCTCTTTACAAAAAAGAGCTGCCAACTCCAAAACCCCTCTGGTTGGGGTGATGGCAAAGATAAAGACTAGTTTCCTAGTCAAAAAGACCAAGGGAATTTCCCTAATAGGTTCAAAAGGCCGCTTCTGCAGCACTGACAAAACCAAATTCAAATCCCCTGGACAGGGAGGCAATCTAACTGGAGGTAACAGCTGAGTTACCCCTTGTAGACAAGTCCTGATCAAGGAGTGAGATGCCAAGGCCTCTGAAGATATATCGACAAGGCAGAAACTTTTGCTTTGACAAAACCAGATTAAATCCCATGGACAGGGAGGAAATCTAACAAGTGGTAACAGATGAGTTACCCCTTGAAGAAAGGTCCTGATCAAGGAGCCAGAAGTCAAAGGTTTCCGAAAACATATGGACAAGGAAGACCCTGTCCTTTGATTGTAGTCAAACCAGCTTCAAGTATACTCCTGCTTGAAGAAAGGCTAGCATTTTACCAATCACATACTTGCGGGGTTGCCATTTCCTGGCCTCACACCATGCAATGTGAGCCTTCCAGACCCTGTGATAGATCTTCCTGGTGACTAGCTTTTTAGCGTTTACCACTGTAGATACCACAGGGCCCAAAAACCCTAGGATCTCTCAATACCGTGGCTTCAATCGCCATGCCGTCAGCTTAGCGCACATAAATTCGGGTGGAATATAGGACCCTGAGAAAGTAGATCGGATCAGACCGGAAGCTGCCAAGGCCCATTTTGCGCAAGGGATGCTGTAGCAGAGAGATTGGGGGAAAAAATAAAATAAAAATCAAGGAGAACTGGGCTCAGGGAATCACCAGAGCCCCTACTCCTATCGAACAAGAATCCCCTGCTCGGGACACAAACAGCTGGACTTTGTTGTTGAATTGGGATGCCAATAGATCAACCTCTGGCGTCCCCTAGCGCAGGCAAATTTCCCTAAACACTTCGGGCTGCAGTGACCACTCTGCCGGGTGTATCTGTTGGCGGCTGAGAAGTCCGCCTTCCAATTTTCCCACGCCTGGGATGTGAACTGAAGAGTCTTGCAAACTTGCCACTGCCGTGGTCCTGTACCCTTATCAGCTAGCCCTGCAACCTGGATGCCCAATCCCTCAGAGCTAGCCAAATAGCTTGTTGCTCTAGGAGGTTTATGGGCAATCTCTGCTCCACCAAGGACCATCTCCCCTGGACTGTGGAGTCCCCCATGACCACACCCCAGTCTACAAGAGAGGCATCTGTGGTTACAATCTTCCAAGATACTGGAAGAAAAGATCTGCCCTGTGACAGATTCTGGTTTACTAACCACCAGGCGAGATTCCATCGAGCCCTGGGAGAGAAGGATATGCAGGAATCCGAAGTCTGCAATTGTCTGTTCCACTCTGTCAGGATGTTGTGCTGAAGCGCCCTGGAGTGACACTGTGCATAATGAACTGCCTCGAAAGAAGCTACCTTCTTCACTAGCAGCCTCACACAGAGGAGAACTGAAGAGTGTCTCATCGCCCTCATCAGGCTTACCAGAGCCTTGAGGTTACCGATTTCCTCAGTGGTGATAGTATCCTTGCTTGGACTGTATCTAGCTATAGACCTAGATATTCCAGAGACTGAACTGGGTCTAGTAAGGAATACCCTACATATATGACCCACCCCTGCTTCCCAGGATTGTTAGGGTCACATTCTGCCCGAGTCTGCACAGAGGCTGATCTCTGAGCAAGAGGTTGTCCAGGCATCCCATTTTTTACGACCCCCCGTGACCCTAGAAGGCCCATTACTGGAGCCAGAATCTTTATGAAGATCCAGGGAGCTATTGCAATCCTGAATGGCAGAGCCAGAACTGGTAGGATCGTTCTTCTATCGAACAAACGCTGACGAGGTAGCAAAATTGGCCCAGGCAAATATGTATCCTTGATCTCTATCGATGCCAAAAAATCTCCTTCCTGGAGCGAGGCAATCATTGAGCAGATTGACTCAATGTGGAATGGCCATACCACAAGAAATTGGTTTAGGACCTTGAGATCTAGAATAGGCCTTACCTCCCGGTTTTGCCTTTGTACTGTAATAGGTTCGAACAGTAAGCAAGCAGGCATGTGTTTATGCAAAACGTGCCTATGTAAGTAAGCATGCATTCATAGTCATCAGGTGTCTCATGTGTGCTATGCATCATGCGACCTATGCAGACACCTTCCTATGCAGACACCTATGCAGAGAGGCGCCCATGCAGACACAAGTCTCAATGCTACCCAGGCCCATGCCACACAGGCCCACGCGACCCGAGCCCCCCCAATGCGACATGAGCCTCCATGCGACACGAGCCTCCATGCAAGACAAGTATATGCAACACGAGCCTGTATGCGACCCGAGTCTTATGTGACCCTGTGTTTTAGCCCACGTTTTTTTTTTTTTTAGCAACCATGCCCCTGTTGAACTGCAACTGGGCTCAAGCAGGATGAGCAAAGCACATATGCATCCAATGCGGCCTCTATGCTGCTTCAGAACAGTAAAAAAAAAAAACTCCGATGCCCAGCCAAGGAAAAAGAAGACTTTAATAAGGACTCCAGCTTTTTATCTGAAGGGTCCTTAACACCTGGGCATTATCAACAGGGCAGGCCAGGGATTTACTTAGGGATGTGACTGTTGCATGGACAGCTGGTACTCCCCCCTTCCAAAAGCTTTCCTGCACAGGATATATTAGAAGGAAAAAAAAAATCTGTCCGGGTGCACCCCAGTCAGCATATATCACCCTCTGAAGGAGAGGTTGCAAAGCAAATCCCTAGACACCTTGTGGTATTTTAATGACCCAAGGGAGGGGAATACACATCCACAGGACTCTCCGCTGGAGGCAACCTGAATGCTGCACTTACCTTATCTGTAAGTACCTGGATCAGCAGCCTCTGAGACAGAGGCAGGTGTCCTTGGGGATTCTTCTGGCTCAGGACTCTCTGAAGCAGAAGTGTCTACAAAAGAATCGGCCAGATCCCTTGTAGCTACCTCCTTGTAGCTACATCATACTAGCAATCCTGGTTTCCAAGCTCAGTAAGGCTGCCGATAGGTCATCTTTAGTAACAGACTGTGAGGAAACAGACAGCGGCTCAGATAGCTCGGTCGCTTCTGGTCTCTCAGGGGAAGCACTGGCAACAGTTATCAGACTAGCCTAAACAAGGGCTGTGGTAACAAACCTGTGCCTCTAGCCTTATTACAGGCAGCTCCACTCCCCCTTCTGCTTCTCAGAAGCCATGGCCGCTTAGTGCATGCACTGCTATGCCCACGTTCCCCGAACCCAGCTTGCTGCCAAGCCTGATTCAGCTCCCACCCCTAGACTCACGTGTCACCAGGAGGATCTTTAGCCTACTTCCCAACCCTGTCCTGACTTCCTGCGATTCTCCATTCACTTCCTAGTGAAAAGACAGATTAGTACTGACGTAGGCTCCCCCTGGCGGTAGCTTCACAGGAACTGCAGGCAAGACCAAGCATGACTGTCTTTCTAGCCGAGCCCTCTGGTGGTGAGAAAAAAAAGAAGTGCATGCAAAAGGAGGGAACATTTAAACAAACTTTTTCCTATGTTTGCAGGAAGACAGCTGGGTTCAGTAACATTCCCCCATCACGGCGGGCTTCATCTCAAGGACCGGGTACCCATTCTGAGGGTCCACTCCCTTGGACCTGTACAGCACCCTGCAGGCGTACCTTGGTTCAGTGTTCCAGGTTTACCTACACAGGATCCAACGCCATATATGGTCGCTTACAGGCAAAACCTTGCAGTTTCTTCTGTCTTCTTAGCGAGGCCTGGGTACCATTTATCTTAGCTTAATGCCGTTTGAAATGGATCCTGTAT
This sequence comes from Glandirana rugosa, assembly GCA_018402905.1. Taxonomy (NCBI): domain Eukaryota; kingdom Metazoa; phylum Chordata; class Amphibia; order Anura; family Ranidae; genus Glandirana; species Glandirana rugosa. Next base: position 103,370 of record BLSH010257403.1, on the reverse strand, counting down.
GAAGGCTGTCCCTGATTCTAAAAGAACCTGCGCAGGAACCAGCATAGAAGCTCCACAGAGCTGTAGAAGTGATCATCCACCTTCAAGATACTGGCGAAAAAACTGAAGGGCTCCCAGTGTGGGAGGGGTTATATAGGAGGGGGAACTTCCTGTGTTTTTTTATTGATTACCAGTGTCCATTCACCTATAGGTGGTGTATAACCCAGAATTTATAGAATATATAGCCTGCTCTATGTCCCGTGATGTCCGAGAAAGAAAAAAAAAAACAGCGCCTCAAAAGCTCACGGAAACCAATTTCCATTAAAATCAATTAATGCTTTTACAATGGGGAGGTGCGCTGGCGGGGCGGTGAAAAACTCCTGCAAATAGCATCTTTGGAGCGCTAAAAGAAGTGCCTCAAAAGCGCCCCTCTCCATTGAAATGAATGGGAAACTAAGGGCTTCATGTCTGCCAATCATTATAATAAATGCATCAGCACCACATTCGTTCCACATCACTGCAGTGGAACTAATTAAAATCATGAACATTTTCATCAATCCAATCATTTTTGCAATTTACCATGATTGCACTGCCCATCAGCTCTGCATCTCTCCAAGGGATCCTTCACACACGCCTGCATGCTAAGAGACTACCAGAGCACATCAGATGAGTTTCAGTGCATTGGGGAAATATGCAGCATGTGTCACATGACCAGATGACATCATCGCATAACGCTGTACTCAGACCTGACACAGCACATGCAACAGGGAACTCAGGGGACAGAAGTAGAGATGAGCGAACTTCTAGAAGTCCGGGTTCTGCTGGTTCGGCCGAACTTCGGGACAAAGTCCGGGTTCGGGTCCGGACAGAACTCGAACTTTGTCCCGGACCCCGAACCACATTGAAATCAATGGGGACACGGACCTTTAGGCACAAAAATAGCTGTAAAATAGTCCTGGAAGGTCCTAGAGGTCTGCAAAAGGAAGGAAATGGGGGTAAGGGTGGGACAAGTGACCTACAAAGAAATGGGGACAGGGAAATAACTTTAAATATTTAAAAAAAAAATAAAAACAAAAAAAACAAAAATGGAGATCATCTTCAAAATGGGTCTGAAAAGTATTAATTAACGGTAGAGGCCATAGAAATGTTCTAAAATCATCTTCAAACTGTGTCAAAAAAGTATAAATAAGCCGGGAGAACCCATATCACTGTTCTGCGAAATGTGTGTGTCACTTTAAATGAAACCGTGAATAAGTGCACATCTGTTCTTCACACAGAACATCTGTTCTTCACACATCTGTTTAGTCTGTGTCACTTTTATTATAGCCGCTAATAAGTCAACATCTGTTCTTCACACATCTGGAAATAGTTTAGAACACTTTACCTAAAACCGGGGAGGAACCATACACCTGTTCTTAAAACATCTGGAATCTGTGTGTGAAACTACAGCATAGAGAAAAACAGGCATATGGTTTCGCTCTTCACACACAGTTTGCAGATGTTTGAAGAACAGTGATATTATATCACTGATATGATATCACTGTTCTTCAAACATCTGCAAACTGTGTGTAAAGAGCGGAACCATATGCCTGTTCTTCTCTATGCTTTAGTTTCACACACAGATTCCAGATGTTTGAAGAACAGGTGTATGGTTCCTCCCCGGTTTTAGGTAAAGTGTTCTAAACTATTTTCAGATGTGTGAAGAACAGATGTTGACTTATTAGCGGCTATAATAAAAGTGACAGACTAAACAGATGTGTGAAGAACAGATGTTGACTTATTAGCGGCTATAATAAAAGTCACACAGACTAAACAGATGTGTGAAGAACAGATGTTGACTTATTAGCGGCTATAATAAAAGTCACACAGACTAAACAGATGTGTGAAGAACAGATGTTCTGTGTGAAGAACAGATGTGCACTTATTCCCGGTTTCATTAAAAGGGACACACACATTTTGCAGAACAGTGATATGGGTTCTCCTGGCTTATTTATACTTTTTTGACACAGTTTGAAGATGATTTTAGAACAGTTCTATGGCCTCTACTGTTAATTAATACTTTTCAGACCCAGTTTGAAGATGATCCCCATTCACCTCCATTTTTGCTTTTTTATGTTTTTATTTTTTAAAAAATATTTAAAGTTATTTCCCTGTCCCCATTTCTTTGTAGGGCACTTGTCCCACCCTTACCCCCATTTTCATTCCTTTTGCAGACCTCTAGGACCTTCCTGGACTTTTTTACAGCATTTTTAAGAATTTTCATTAAAATTACCAGAACCCCGGACCCGAACCCGGACTTTTTTTGAAAAGTCCGGGTTGGGTCCGGGTCCCGGACACCCCAAAGTTCGGTACGGACCCGAACTTTACACTCCGGATTCGCTCAACTCTAGACAGAAGTGTAAACACAGCTTCACAGGATGTTACAAAAATCAGCAATCGACCACAGCTTCAAAAAGGTAAAGTCATTGGCGTTGATTTACTAAAACTGCAGAGTGCAAAATCTGGTGCAGCTCTACTAGAAACCAATTAGCTTCCAGGTTTCAGTGTGCCGGTTCACACTAATGAGGTGTGGGAACCGCATTGCCATTTTGAGCAGAAATCGCACCACATTCCTATTAAGATCACATGCGATTCTTTAGCAGTGAAATTTGAGCATTTTTTTTCTAACAGGTACCCATTACCACTTCCACAATTCTTGCATAAGTGAGAATTACATAAGATTGGCCCACCCTCCTGGGACATGTCACACGTACCAGGAGGCTGCAGGACCAATCTAACAGTACGACCTTGCACATGCACAGTGGCACATACAAGATGATGGCGCCGGGGATTTGAACGCTGTTCACTTCATTCACCAGGGTGAAGATAGCGCTGTATTCCTGGACTGGTAAGTGTATGTTTCTTAAACATCAGCAGCTACAGTATTTAATTCATTTTTTAATGACTGGCATTCCTCTTTAATGCCGGGTAGGTTGCACAAAATCTGTATTATGTGACCCTGTAATTGGTTTTCACAGAGGTCACAAGATCGAGAACTTCTTATCCCATTGGTTCCAGATCAGAAGCCTTGCTGGACAGCTGTCAGGGACGGGTCAGTCAGTGTGCTGGCAACACATGGCAAGAACGCTCTTATCACACAACCCCATGGATTCATATATGCAGCAGTTGGGCGTTAAAACCCATCTTTCCTGCTGCCACATACAGTAATACTCAGTTGGCAAGAGGTTAAAGAAGCATAGATACGGTCTGATGTTATAGGTTTTACTACTCTATAGTTCTACGGCCGTGGCCAAAAGTTTTGAGAATGACACAAATATAAAAATTTCACAAAGTCTGCTGTTTCCTTTTTTTATGATGGCAATTTGCATATATTCCAGAATGTTATGAAGGGAGATCAGATAAATTGCAATTAATTGCAAAGTCCTTCTTTGTCATGAAAATTAACTGAATCCCATAAAGAGCATTTCCACTGCATTTGTGAAGAAGACTTCAGGGCACCCAAGAAAGTCCAGCAAGCGCCACAGTTAATTCAGCTGCGGGAAACGGGCATCACCAGTGCAGAGCTTACTCAGGAATGGCAGCAGGCAGGTGTGAGTACATGATCTGTATGCACAGTGAGGAGAAGACTTTTGGAGGATGGCCTGGTGTCAGGAAGGGCAGCAAAGAAGCCACTTCTCTCCAGGAAAAACGTCAGAGACAGACTGATATTCTGCAAAAGCTACAGGGATTGGACTGCCGTGGATTGGGGTAAAATAATTTTCTCTGATGAATCCCCTTTCCGATTGTTTGGGGCATCTGGATAAAGCCTTGTCCAGAGAAGAAAAGGTGAGCACTACCATCAGTCCTGTGTCATGCCAACAGTAAAGCATCCTGAGGCCATTCATTCATTCATGTGATGTTTCTTCTCAGCCAAGGGAGTGGGGGGCTCACTCACAATTTTGCCTAAGAACACATCCATGAATAAAGAATGGTACAAAAACATCCTTTGAGAGCAACTTCTCCCAACCATCCAAGAACAGTTTGGTGAGGAACAATACATTTTCCAGCATGATGGAGCACCTTGCCATAAGGCAAACATGATAACTAAGTGGCTTGGGGAACAAAACATTGAAATTTTGGGTCCATGGCCAGGAAACCCCTAGACCTTAATCCCAATGAGAACTTGTGGTCAATCCTCAAGAGGCGGGTGAACAAAAAACCCCCACAAATTCTGACAAACTCCAAGCATTCATTATGCAAGAATGGGCTGCCATCAGTCAGGATGTGGCCCAGAAGTCGATTGACAGCATGCCAGGTCGAATTTCAGAGGTCTAGAAAGGGAAGGGTCAACACTGCAAAGATTGACTCTTTGCATAAACTTTATGTCATTGTCAATAAAAGCTTTTGACACTTCTGAAATGTTTGTATTTATACTTCAGTATACCATAGTAACATCTGACAAAAAGATCTAAAAACACTGAAGCAGCAGACTGTTAAAATTTATATTTGTGTCATTCTCAAAACTTTTGGCCACGGCTGTATTTTAAGAGTGGATATACAGTAAGTAACTTGGTGTCTGCACTGCACTCTGGGGATATACCTTCACCTCTTTAGCCAGCAAGCCTGATGCATGACCTGTGCCGTCACCTCCAGGACCAGAAACTATGAGAGCCAGCAGAGTAGGACAGGAATTTACCTGCACAACTCTGCACGGCATGTAAGATGTTTAATAAACAAATCCCCCCTCCCCCCAAGTCACCCCACCGTATCCCGCTGCTTATGTCACCTGCCCTGTAATGCATTTTCTGTGACCAGCAGCATTAGCGCAGCGCTGAGGAATCGACCAGAAGCCTGGCAACTGCCACCTTTCATCTGTGGGCATCCAAAGGGGATTTTACAAAGTACGAGAGAGGATTATGGAAAACAGGAAAAGATGAAAGACTGCCCAGGAGCTCAATCCTTTCAGATGCAGCAGCTGCTCTGTCCAGAACTGTAATCGGAATAAACTGATATTCTCACTTCAAGTGGAGCGGTCAAGTAAATTCACACATCACATGTCTGCACTTCTAAATCACATTATTATTATTTTTGGATACTAAGTCCCTCTTGTTTGTCATAAAAAAAACAAACTCGAGCTCTTTTATGCAACCAAAGATCTCTGTCTAGCAAGCACATTGTAAGTGTTTCTCATGATTAGAGTCTATTGGAGACTCTGTCTGGTAAATTTGCAATGAGATAAGAGCATCTGCAAGTCACACTCACTGTGCAGCACTACTAAGCAGGAAGCAGAGTCTGCATATGTAATGAGCAAGTAAGGCAGCTCTTATGTCCATATAGAATTTAAAACCATAAACAGAAACAAAGTTATTAAGCAGTTACTTTACCACTCACATCTTACCTTACTGCCCCCCAGCATGGCGCTCAACATTTTCGTCCCTTCTCCGATGCCAACCACTGCATAAAGAGATCAGGAGAGATTCAGGGGCGAGCAGAATCCACCAATGCCCTGTATACACAGAGCCACATAAAACATGGGAAGATTCTACAGCCTATTAGAGCTTAAAGAGAACCTGTCTAAAGAATAAACACAGGGACCGCCAATGCTGACTTCCAGAAAATAATAGTTGCCTGGCTGCCATGCTGACACTCCGTCACTTCTTGGCTCACTGATCTGGACAATGATAAAGCCAGAGTCAAGTTCGAACTCCAGATGTTGCGCATATATGCCCATTTTTGTACACTGGCAAGCTACACACAGTGGCGGAACTACCAGGGGGGGCAAAGGTCCCAATTGCAACCGGTCTCTGACGTTCTGTCACTGTCGGGGCAGGAAGTTGGCCCCAAAACGGCAGGAAGGTCCCCTGCAGAACATGGGAAAGGGACAGGACAGTAAGGGTCGATCCACACTGCTGCGACCACAAATTTGTACAACTTGCTTGATATTTTCTTGCGACTTTTGTGATTCAACATTGCAATCTACTGCACTTAAGTCGTGGAAAAGTGTCGCAGGATCCTTTTTTTTTTTTCTGCCCCGTGACTTGAGTCGCATCGATTACAATGGCACCTGCTGAATTAAATGTTTTGAGTTGCAGCAGTGTGATCATGGGCTTATAAAGGGCCCCAGGACCGATGGAAAATGCCTCGGCAGTCAGGTGGGCCCTTGATGGTCTCTTGCACCAGGGCCCTGAAGGTCCTAGTTTATTTCAATGAGCTGCCCTATGCGCGGCAAAGGGGTTCAGGCATTTTTTTTTTTTCACATGAAAATCTGTTTCGGCCACATTTGAGGTACTACTAACACCGAATGGCACCGCAAGCACATCAAGTGTTTTTGCACAGCTCTGCAAACGTCATAGTGTAAATGCAGCCCCAGAAAGTACCGAAGCTGAAGAATACACATTACAGCCAGACATTGCATTTTTAGAAGGTGATCAGCAATGGCAGGCCTTGCATTCTTTCTTCTAAAGGGAAAGAGGAAGAATGTCTGCATAAAAGGCCTCAGGTGGAAGCTGCTATTCTCTCTCTCTTTGGCCTTACATGCCAGTCTAGTGGCAGTGAAGCTGAACCATCTCTGTGTGATGCTGGGAGGCTGGGCAATGGCTGCTCCTATCCAAAGCTTTTCACACAGGACTTAAGAGCGGAAATCATTTTCACACAGGCCACTTCTAGCCTGTAGCCCTAGTGGAGGGCACCTGAGACTATTCCATATTCAATGCCACACCCCTCCAGTCCCCTATATTCTATACACAATATACAAACTCTGCATAAGTCATTATTAGCTAGATATATAAAAAAATTCTCTATAGTCACTCACCCAGCACGCCGGAGGCGGTACAGTCCAGAGTTCCGCCATGTCCAATTTTTAGCGTCTGCTTCCTCTTCTTCCCACGTTCCTTTAGACCGGCCTCTAGTTGGAGACAAGCACAGCGAGTACAGAACCTCCTTTAACCACTTTGCCACCAGGCCAATTCTGACACTTCTCTCCTACATATAAAAATCATCATCATTTTTTTGCTAGAAAATTACTCAGAACCCACTAACATTACATATATTTTTTTTTAGCAGAGATCTTACGGAATAAAATGGCGGTCATTGCAACTTTTTATCACCCGGTATTTGTGCAGCAATTTTTCAAACATGTTTTTTTTTTAAAAAAAAAAAGTTTCATGAATTAAAAAAAGAGAACATTAAACTGAGCCCATTTTTTTTGTATATTGTGAAAGATGATGTTACGCTGAGTAAATGGATACCCAACATGTCACACTTTAAAATTGCGCCCACTCTTGAAATGGCGCAAAACTTTGGTACTTAAAAATCTCCATATGCTTGGGATTGGAGTTGGGTATGAGTCTGGGGGGACTTCTCCCTGGATTATATAGGTCTATGTACCCTAACATTGTTGGTTATATGCTAGTGATTTTCTTATCCACTGTATTTCAGAGTGCACCAGTTTGTAAATCCAGACCAAATTCATGTATCAGTGCTATTGTATTTTTTTTTTTTTTTTTTTTTTTTTTT
>BLSH010257403.1:59500-81511 GCA_018402905.1 Glandirana rugosa | reverse complement strand
TTAGTGTACTAACGTCCACAGTGCGAGTTACCGTCCCAAATTAGGACGGAACTCCGTGAAACGAGACGCGGAGTTCGGCGGATTAACGAGGACCATGACAGTTAGTTAGTGGCCGCAGGTGATCTGTCGCCACTAACTAGAGCCTCCTCGGAGCTGCAGTGAAGGCCGGTACGTCTCTCTTCGAAGTCCCACACTTACCCCATCCAATAGGCAGGCAGGAGTGTGCAGAGATCGGCTTGCGGACCAGCGGCTGTCAGTGTGCAGAGATCAGCTTGCATACAAGCGGGCTGTCAGTGTGCTGCGCCTGCACTTGCACTGAGCGGGCTGGAGCCTGGAGTCCGGCTTCTCTCTGCATGGCCGGAAGTGACGTCGAGGCTCCTCCGAGATCAATCACCGCTGTCTAGTGGACGCCGGTGATTGATTGACAGTACCAGGAGCAATTAGGCGGCTTGAGGCGCAGAGCAAAGTGCCTCAAGGCAGGATTAAACCCTGCCATTGAGCGTGACACCTGCAATCATGTGATTGCAACGACATCATGCTTCCCATACTGCACTGTGTCCGGCGCCCGAACACAGTGCACTATGTTAATTTAAACAAACTTTTTTTTTTAAAAGGGACCTTTTTTTAAATTTATTTTTGGGGCAGGGGGGCAGCGCCCGGGCGCCCCCTATGGGCGGGCCGCCACAGGGTCCCATTCAGCATCCCCCCTTACATCAGGGTCCTCATTAGAAGTGGAGACTGATCTAAATCAGGAATATGCCACCCACCTTAGCTGTGGGCTGGATAAACTCTTGTAGCAGCTGGAATGCAGTTTGTGGGTCGTAGTTTGGAGACCTATGATCTTCAAAAACCGTTATTACCCACATGTAGGTTTGGGGAAAACAGAGTTTTTTTTTTTTTTTACTTTCCTGAAATTTTAACTAAAATTAGGAGATTTTGATCTGCCTCCTCATATCTCAGTTCGGGGCAGAGGTGGTAAAATTGATTATTAAAGTGGCCTTGTCTCATATCATCCTGAATCCCAAGCTGTGCCTTTTGGTCCTTGTAGAACCCCTGGCCCCCACTACTGCTGAGAGAACTCTACTGGGCCTCCTACTTTACTACTCCAGGAAATCAATCACAATGCATTGGAGAAAAGTAGCCACCCCTTCATTCACCTTTTGAAAGCACTTAGTTAACTCTAATCTTGCCTTTTATAAGGACGCGTATGAGCACAGGGGCAGAAAAAAAAAAAGTCATAAGATATGGGCTCGTTAACTGGACGACCCTGTTGATCTGAGAGGGGTGGGGTACTGAGATCAATACATGAAAGTGTTAGATTCATACTTTCATTGTTGATTTCTTGAGTGAAGATACGGATGTAACACATCCAGGTATTTATTAGATGATGCAGTTGAAGGATTTCTATAAATGGTACAACAGATGGAAGATGAATTTAGAAGTCACACCTTAAGCAGGCTGTATGGGTTTTTTGGTTAAAGCGGTAGTAAACCAACAAAAAAACTCAAAAAATTGTCCCCTGCATGATAATAGCGGAAGGTGCTAGTATGCACTGCATTATGAAAGACTTACCTTAGAACAAAGCCCCCAGTAGCATCCTGTGGCCGCTGACAGGGCTTCCATCTTCAACCATTCTTCCTTCCGGGTTCGCAGGCTTCAGCTGCTTGAATGGTCAAGCCACTATGATGTCACGGCCGCAGCACAGCTCTCTCAATGGACAACACGCCATTCATTAAGAGCACAGGGCGCATGCACCGGTGATGTCACCAGCTGCTACTATTGTAAATAACTCCTACGGTACACATTTAGGAAACAGCAGCACCAGATACTGATTCTCCCGTTCTTTTTGGGCTCTTCACAGTGAGGGACTACGGGTACAAACCTTTCCCCTGTGTTTTGGGGCAGTGCAACACGCTGCCTGACCGCCTCCATAGGAATACCGTTGTGGGTCGGACGATCCCTTTGGGCATACAAGGACTATAAAATGTCAAATATGCATCCTTGCCTCTTTAGCCATCCCTTCTTCTCACGAGCTGACTGTCTCCGGTCAAATTCGGTCTTTGACACCTTACATTAACACACAATTTTTTAAATATTTGGAATATTTTGAACACACAGGAGTTTGTTATCCAGGGTTTTCACCTAGGCTTCCTACACATTAAGAGTATCTCTGATTGGTTCTGATGTGAGCCCTTTCACTCTTTTATTTCGCTTTCCAACTACCAGTGACGCTACACCCCAATCCCTTGCATGATCCCCTGAGGAAGCCCATATGGGCGAAACGCGTTGGACAAGACAGGACTACTAGCCACCCATGGAATTGATGATGCCATCTGCTTCACCCTTTTACCACACTTGTTATCTGTGTCGAACAAGTTAGGACTGTGGGTTCTATTTTTTCCATGGATGGTTTTCTTTGTCCTGATTTTGGGTCAATGGAGAATGTTAAGTCATGGTTCTAGTTTTTAATCACATCTAGCTCTCTTTGGGTGAGCTGGGAAAAACGATATATGTATCTTAGCATGTATCAATAAAACTTTGTAGATTTTAAGGCTACTTGTATGGTGTAGTATTTCAGTTAGGGGTTTACCAGCACCAATAAAGTCCCATCTTCTCAGTTCTATCCAATTTTTTATTTAACTAATCTAGGGATGTGGTGCTGGTGCAGTTCTGCCGTTTTTCAATGGTTCAAATAGACATTTAGGAGATATTTACTGTACCTACAGGTAACCCTTATCATAGGCTTACCTGTAGGTACAAGTAAATAAGGTGAGCTTTACCACCACTTTAAGCCCTCTTGAAGTATACCCTGCCACTAAAATCTTATGTAAGTTTTAACAGGTTAAAAGGTAATAAAAAATAGATTTTTGACTTACCTCTGAAATCCCTTTCTTGGAGTACATCACAGGACACAGGAGGTTATGTTCTTAAGACTGGGATAATACTAGTCCAAATAGGATGCGGGGAACGCAATAGCAGGAGATTGTGATCGACTGTGATCTCTGCTGCGACCCTGGTGCGAATTTGCACAGGGGTTCTGCGTGTCTTTTGGTCCATTTCAGGTCTGAATTCAGCCCAAAATTCAGGCTGAAATCGGATCTGAAACAGTGAACGGGGGCGCACCAGACCCCTGCTGGTAGCCGAAGCGTGGTGAACTCTGCATAAGAGTATTGGTTTATGCTCCAACCCCAGGTGATTGGACGCTGGCAAACAGAAAAGCTTGACACCGCCCAGCATAACCCCTCCTACTCCCAGCATTGCCTCAATTTTGACAATAAGCAATATTAGTGTGATGGGTAAATGAGTCACTGGATGACCACACATCTGAAACAAAGTTGCTTTATTGTAGAATCATAAAATCCATGACATCATAGACAGACAGTCAAACGTAAGGCATGATACATCCAGAGACGGGAAGATTAAAGTGATGTGCTTTTGATAATTAAGCTGCAATGATAAACATGTCATAGTTATCACAATGATCTATAAGATTGTGTCTTTATTCACAATCTTTTATTTACAATTCTATTTACAATCTCTAAAAACATCCCATTTGTGAATTTTGTTTTGATTTGTTTCTTTGCTCCAAGCTGCATGTGTGCGGATGATTTCAATTGAGGCAACATTGATTGGGATTGAGCCAATTGATCGGGATTGAGGAAATTGATTGATTGGTCTCAGCTGGGTCAAGCAATTGGGCTACATTTTAGGAGTAGCCATAATTCCACATAAATGCAGCGTGCGGCTATACATATCCAGCTATGACTAAGCATCCAATTATGACATGAAACGCGTAAGCTTTTTCTTCCCATGTCTGGATGTATCATGCCTACTGTTTGACTGTCTGCCTATGATGTCATGGATTTTATGATTCTACAATAAAGTAACTTTGTTTCGGATGTGCGGTCATCCAGTGACTCATTTACCCATCCACTATCTATGCAGTATCTGCACTCGAACAGCTAAGGACTGACAGCATCCACGGTTAGCATTTGGGTGAGTGGCTTGGAGCGGGTGTCTCTTTTCTGTGTGATACCATAGGGGAGAGACCAGTGTCTTGTAATGTTCTCCAAGAAAGGGATTTTTCTTCTTTTTTTTTTTACAGGAACACAGAACAGTTAATTCTAATACTAATGAGATGTAAAAAAAAAAAACAATTCCACAAGAGGCAGGCAACAGCTAACAATGGCTAACAGGCTCAGCAAGAACAAATCTCTTAGAAGAAAATGAAAAATAATAATTGAGAAGGCCCCTACACAGTTGCCTATAGGACTTTCCAACTAAGGCCTAAACATCCACCTGGTAAACCTCAGCAAATGCATGAGCTGTAGACCTAGTGAGCCCATTAAAGTGCTGGGAAACAGAGGCCTGTTGTTGAAAAGTTCACCAAGCACCAACACTTCTGGTGGAGTGGGGTTTCACAGGAAAGGGAGGAACCCTAACAAAAAATGCACAAGTCACATTCTCACTGGGGTATATACACAGCACGCATCTGTGAAAGAGGGTGCAGTGCTCCCAATGTTTTGCTGTCTCACCTTATATCGGTGCGGCCCTGTAACCCAAAAGGGCATATCACAAGAAAGGAGAAATTGGGGGGTATAGAGACCCCTCAACAAAGTGGTTACATAAAGGACCATGCAGCTTTAACAGGGAAAATGGTATAAAAGTCTATAAAATTCCATCTCAATCACAAAAATTCAAAGCTGACTAATGGTATACCCACCGTCAACACCTATACTATACACGGCTATAGTTAAAAAAGGCAAGGTTTTAGTGTACAGCAGCTGCATCACGCCTCACATCCCATGCATACTACAATCACAGTATAACTCTGGAGATATCTCCATGCCATTAGTGGAGTGGCATAAGGAAAATCCCATGCAGTTCAAGACAGCAAGTCTAATAAAGTGCAGTGGACCTGGGTCTGTTTAGTAACACTAAGGCAAATCCCTCCAGCAAGGCATTTCTGTGCAATAAATGCTAACGCCACTATGGAGAACTCTTAAACAGGCTGTGTAGTTATTTGGTTATTCCATCATTGACATACACGGACCATCATTGTATTGCAATATTCCCAAGGACCCCTGTAGGTAACAGACAATCAAACAAGGGCTTGCATTGATGAGCCAGGTAAACATCACAGCACAGGTCAGGTTAAAGCGTAAGATGCCTGCTCCATGTGATAAGTTGTTGCTACACAGTTACTGAGTTACAAGGCAATGTACACACAGGACCGCTCAGTCCGCTCACCCAAACCTCTGGCAGGCAGCTTGTCATGGATCAAACTCTGAAGATTGGCAGTTCGCTCTCCACATATGGGGCAGGTTGGAGGAGGATCCAGGCTGCGACTGTCACTGTAGGTCTAGTCAGGGGTAGCACGGTGGGACTGTATGTGAGAGCTGGTCTCTATGGAGCCGCGGTCAGTGTACCTTGTCAAAGATGGATTCCACCGTTCTCCTGGGCATTCTGCGCACAGTGGTGAGCCACTTCAGTTGGGCGGTGTCGTGTCCAAGGGAGAAACCCTGTCAGTTCATACACTTGAGTAAAGATTTATTGAATCCACCTAGCAATTGTGGATTCAGAGGCAGCTTGTCCCTTCCAGGAGCCTTCAAGGAACAAGAAAAGGGCATCAGATCGACAAATTGAAGCTGGGTTTGCGAGATAAAACTCACACAGCCCTAAACATATCCAGTCAATGGAGAGTGATCTCCTTAGGATGTATTGGAGCTGGATAAAAGGCAACACTGGTTTTACTAAAACTAGAATCTGGTGCAGCTGTGCACGGAAGCCAATTGGCTTCAAACTTTTTCAATCAAAATTTGACAATAAAATCTGGAAGCTGATTGGTTTCTGCACAGAGCTGCACCAGATTTTGCACACTCCAATTTTAGTAAATCACCCCCACTATGTTCTGATTTAAGTGAAACACTGAGTCCACTTTAGGCAGGAAGGATTTTCATGGTCTCAAAACAACCTTGTCCTTGTGAATTACAAGAAAATATTCCTTACAGCCCAGGACAAGCTGCAAGCTCAGACGTTGTGCTAATCAAGGTGATAGAAATGAGAAAGGCAACTTTACATGAGAAGAGAGTGAAAGAAATATCTCAAAAATGTTCAAAAGGTACCCTCTTAACAGCCAATACCACCAGATTGAGGCCCCACGAAGTTAGTGGGAATCATACAGGCAGAACAATGTGAGCCACCCTTTTGCACAAAGGTTCTGACTAAGGAGTGGGAAGCTAGCGGTCTTTAAAAGAGCACCATTAAAGCAGAAATCTGATCTTTTATAGCCCTCAGGCCTATGGGCTTTTCCAGTCCTGACTGAAGAAAGGGTAAAGGTCGGTTCACACTAGCCGACTCTAAATCGTGCAACTTTGGAGTCCAACTTTGATACGACTTTGAGGTGACTGATACGATTTTCACACCCTGGCATTGAAGCTGTGTTAAAGTCGGATCAAAGTAGTGCAGCAACCTTTTCTGAAGTCGCAGCTACTTCAGTAGTGTCAATTGGGTACATGGCATTTTGCATGTCCTGCGTCTTTGGGTCTTAAAGAGGGATCCTAAGTCACAGGTGTGTGAACTGAGCCTAAAACCTGTGCCACGGAGAATTACCTGTGATGAAGCTTTCCTTTTTTGAACCAAGCAAAGTACACTTTCCACGTGTGTTGGTAACCCTATGGGGGGAGGGCTTCAGCAAAGTGGGAACCACAAAGTCCCCAAATCCCTGTCCCACAAGACTAAGGCTTCAACAACCAAGCTGTGAAAGCCAGTAACCCTGAAGCAGAATGCAACATGGGACCTTAATAAAGAAGACTTGCACAGTCCAGTAGGGCACATGGAGAGTCTGTTAGTAATCTATGTCCGAGTACTACTACCTTTTGGGTAAATTCAATGAAAATCACCAGAATGTCTTCTCTCTCTATCCACCAAAGCAGGTGAGACAGGAGCTTGAGAGGAAGCATAAATCAGGTTAAACTGATTACACAAAGTGACTAGGGCATCTACCCTGAATGTCCAAGGATCCCTGGACATTCACATGTGTTTGTCCTTTTTTGGATCAACATATCCAGAGCATAACCAAAACAGCATTCATTATCAAAAATAAAAAGTTCCAAGTGCTTCTTAAAAGGAAGTTCTATCAACCAGCAATTTCGCCACAGTGCTTGCCTCATGTGCACTGAGTGTTACTTGGGAGAATCTCCCAACCCATTCACAAAGAATCGTAACACTTCAGGGAAGATCACCAAGTGCTACCAACCTGATAAATCAGACCTAAAGGCTCCAGGCTCTTTTGCCATGCACTTAACAAATCCCTACAGATGCAATGGTGTGTTGCATGGCCACATTGGCCATGGAAGAGGAAGCCCCAAAAAGAGATTCAAATGTTTACTGTACCCCTATTAGCATGGATTAGTGGTGCATCCGTGGTGGGAACAAATTCCCTCTAAAAGGGGATAAGTACTCTCTCAGGTGGGGCTCAGCATCCGTTTAAGGTTCTAGTCCACATAAAGAAATAAACCCAAGGCAGCAAGCTGATCCCCAAATGCAGGTTAACATGCACTGGATCATAGAGGTTTGAAATATCCCCCTGTAAATCTGGGTCAAAAGCAGCAGACTGTGGTGCCCCCCAAAATCTCTTTAAAGACAGACTGTTGGGAATCTGAATCTGAGAAAGTAATAGAGGCCCCCAGGCTCGGTTTGATTGAAAGGCACAGAGGGGTTTAGAGAGAGACTCTACATGGTATAGCACCAGAGCATACATGAAGCCTCAGCAGAGTGTTCCAGTAGATGAGCACATACAGCTAAAAAGTTCAGAGTGGACATGGAGGTCTCTCCCACATTCAAGGTAGCTGTTGAAGACTCAGATGATGACAATTCTATAACAATGGGAGTCCCAGGTTCCAGATTACTGGTGTTGGTTCCTTCTGGCAATACTGGGTAAACATTCCAAATGGGAAGGATGGGCTGAGATTGTCACCTGTGGCAGACAGGACTGTCCTCTTTGTGTCTTTCAGAAGACCCAGTGGTCTCTAACGTACTGTTAATGCAACAAGGCCCAATCTGAGGCAAAGCCCAAGTACGCACAAACAGAGGCAGTTGGTGCTGATAGCAGGCAGCCAGGGGTGACCAAGTCAATGTAAGCAGGCAGCCAGATCAGATATGTGCCTTGTAGCCATCACTGGAGGAATGTATGTGGCTGCGGGACATTAACAGCATTGAGGTATAACAAAGAATAAAAGAAGGTAAAAACATGGCTATTGTTTATGATACACTGTGCACAGAAACTTAAATGTCATTCTGTTAGAATTATTTCTTTATATATATATATATATATATATATATATATATACGCACACACACACCTGAACTAGATTTTGTCTTTTTGTCTTTGGTCATTTTGAAGTCATTATAACGGCTCTTTACGCCCATGAGAGGACTGGACAGGGAGCCAGGAGAGTGGCCATTGCCCCTGGGAAATACATATACAGGTGCTGGTCATATAATTAGAATATCATCAAAAAGTTGATTTATTTCACCAATTCCATTCAAAAAGTGAAACTTGTATATTATATTAAGTTTCACTTTTTGAATGGAATTAGTGAAATAAATCAACTTTTTGATGATATTCTAATTATATGACCAGTGGTGATGCTTCCCCATTCTGACAGTGATCATTAGGGGACCCACTGTCAGGGGAAATTTACTAATACGGGTGCACACACAATCTGGTGCAGCTGTGCATAGTAACCAGCTTCCAGGTTTTAGTCTAAAAGCTTAATGTGGTTGTTAAGCCATACAACAACCTCCTCTGCTATGTTAAATAATGTCCCCGGTGCTTTTGTTGTTTTAAAAAAAAATGCCGCTGTGTACCCGATTTCAGAACGCCAATTACATGGCCGGCCACCTCTCTAGCTCTGACAGCAAAGTGGGTGGGGCTGAGAGACCCCCGCTGATGTCAGCCAGGAAGAGGAGAGGAGAGAGGCAGCTGGTCACGTAGGGACATTATTTAACTTAGCAGAGGGGATTGTTGCAAGGTTATTGTATTATGAGAGCAGCAGGAGGGGAAAGAGAGCAGAGAGGACGGGGGAGGGAAAAGAGAGCAGGGCTGCGGATGACAGAGGCACGCAAACTGACCACAGTGGCTCAGCAGCCATGATAGACCATTGTCAGTTTACAGGGGGAGGGCAAAACCAGCCAGATATTTTAGGTTATACAGAGGGCCAAATTACACAGCACAAGCACTGTGCTCTATAGCATGTTTAAAGGCTGTAGTTCTCAACTCTTGTCCTCAGGACCCACTAACCGGCCAGGTTTGTAGGATAACTAAAATACATCACAGGTGATATTATTTGCTGCTCAGTGATTACAGTATTCTAGTCTGCATCTCCCCAAGGTAATACTTAAAATCTGGCCTGTTGGTGGGTCCTGAGGACAGGAGTTGAGAACCCCTGCTTTAAGGGAACAGGATCCATTTTTTTTAGGGTAACAAACACTTTAACCACTTGACAACCAGCCACAGTATATATACTGCATGAAACGACATACCCCTACGTCATTTCCTGCAATAGATACTGTGAGCACGTGCAGGTCTGGCGGACTCAATGTCCACCAGCCACGTGATCGTGGTACAGAGAGACAGAGTGGGGATTTGCCTATGTAAACAAGGCGGATCCCAGCTCTGACAGGGGACAACATTGAGATATGCTATTCCCAGTGATCACCCCAGCCCCCAACCAGTTAGAACACACCCAAGGAACAGTTAACCCTTTGATCGCCCCCTAGTGTTAACCTCTTCCCTGTGAGTGTAATTTATACATTGGTCAGTGCCTTTTCTCTTACGTTCACTGACAGACGCAGCCCTTCATTGACAAGTGGGTTATATGCACATCCTACTAGGAGTTGACTAGGCAAATAGAAAGAAAGCAAGCTGCCCCCTCCCAGAGGGCAGTCCTCTCTCTCCCATATAACCCCCCTGCTCTGCTTAGCATATCAGTTTTATTATGCCTAGTGCAAGGAGTTAGACCTGGCTCCCTTATGGGACCCGTGGTTCATCTTTTTTGCTACTGCTTTTTTATTTTTTTCAAGCTATCTGATGAAGACTGCTATCAAGAAGCCGGCTGGGGCATAGAGGATAGCTAGAATCCTGCACTATCCCCAGCACGGCCGACCGATGCGAGCTAGTCCTAGCCTTGGCGTGGCCCACCGCATCGTGCCCGTTCCATGCGGGTGGCCAGTGGGTGACCCCCACTTGCGCCCGGTGACCAGACTTGGTGCCTGTCCAGGGGCCTATGGCCTGCAGCATCCCTCTCTGGCATGGGAGGAAGGTCTGCGGTGGCTACCCGCTACACCCGTCGGACTGGTGAGTGACCCCCTCTCTTCCCCCCTAGGGGCGCAGAGGGGGATGCTGGACGTATTTTAGCGATTTGGCCGACCGGTGGAGGGTGTTCGCTGGGCTAGTGTTCCTCCTGGGTGTCCTCGCCCCCCTCCTACACCTTCCCCCCCCTCTCCCCGCACCGCATGCCGCGCATTCGTACCGCCATGTGGCGATCCGCCGCCATGTGGCGATCCGCCACCATTTTGCCGTAGCTGCGACCAGTTAGCTGAGGATTTCCCTCTAGTGCTGAGCGGTGGCCATTTTGCCGTAGTCACGGCCTGTATTACAGGCTTGGCCTCTTGTGAACGTTTTTGGCGGCCTTATTGGATGTCCCTGGAGGGGAAAAAACGTGCTGCTGCCGTTTTGCTTCCTCTTTCACTTGGGACAGCGCAGATGACTACAGGAGGCGCAGGCTTCTTGACTGGCAGTCCTTAAGCACTCCTGCTAGGAGCAGCGCTTGTGAGGCAAAACTGCAAGTATAGCTGGGCTCTCCCTGGGGTGCTGGTAGCAGTGGGTGCAGTCCTCCTGGGGTCTCCCTGGCGTTCTGTGGGGTGGTGGTGGGGCTGCATTGTGGGGGTGTCAGGTCATTTTCTATTTTGACTGTCAGTTCCGGTGGTACGATGGAAGATGACCCTGCGTGTCCTTGTGAGGAGGTGTCAGCGGCAGCGCAACCTACGCTGGGGACTCTGGTCTCCCTGGACCAGCTGAGAGCAGTATTTGGGGAATTTCTTCCCCGGGTGGGGCCGAGCAGCACTCCGGGGGCCCCTAAAAAGCGTCCGCCTCCCCCTTGTTCCTCAGGGGAAGAGTCCGAACCGGAAATGGCTTCGGGGGTCACACGGACCCTCGTGGAACTCTCAGAGGGCGAGCTAGCCCCCTTGGACGGCGAAGAGGACCAGGGGGCCTCGGTTGCGCGCAAAAAGGTGCTGGTGGCTGCACTGATTACTAATATCCATGCGTCCTTGCGACTGGACCAAGCAGGGGAGTCGCAGGTGTCCGCATACGTTTGCGGGTCTGCTAGGCCACCCAGGTCACCTAAGGCTTATCCTTATGATCAATTTTTTGACCACCTCAGGAATGGCAGCGTCCGCAGAATTCCTTCGCTCTACCTAAACGATTCGCTATACGCTATTCCTTTGAGGATAGTTTTGTGAAGAAGTGGGCATCCCCCGCAGTGGACCCTCCGGTGGCTCGCCTGAACAAGGCAATGACCATTCCCTTGGAGGGGTCTCCCTCGTTTAAGGACCCAGCCGATAGGCGGACGGAAGCGGTGTCAAAGGCACTTTTCCTGTTGGCAGGATCAGCCATGAGGCCGGCCCTGGCGTCGGCCATATCTGTCTGAGTGTATGACAGAGCTGCAGAATGATTTGGAATGTGGCAGGACGCTTGAGGCGTCGCAGAGAGCAGACCATTTGTTTCAGGGCCTTCGGTACCTGTGTGACACAGCTCTGGACCTGCTTCCCATGTTGTCAAAAATGTCTGTTTTTGTAGCCATTATCAGACAAGTACTCTGGTTACGTTCGTGGTCGGGTGATCACGCGTCCAAGAAGGGTCTTGCGGATCTTCCCTTTCAGGGTGGTCGTCTCTTTGGACCACAGTTGGATGAGATCATCAAGAATTTCACTGGAGGGAAGAGTACTTTTCTTCCGGAGCCCAGGCAGCGGGAGTTCCGCCGCAAGCAGGGTCCTGCCTCTTCGGGTCAGAAGAGGTTTTTTCGTGCACCTGGTGCAGCAGGCAAAGGGTCGAGGCCCGGCAAGCCTGCCGCAGGGGCCGGTAAACGACCCTGGCAATGCAAGAACGAAAAGACAGAGGAGAAGTCCTCCTCTGCATGAGGGATTGCCCCCACCCGAACTTCTGGTGGGGGGACGTCTTCTGGGGTTCGCAGACAAGTGGACTGCCCACATTTCTGACCGGTGGGTGCAGGAAGTGGTGTCCTCTGGGTACAGGATAGAATTCAGCACTCTACCCCCAGACAGGTTCTTCCCATCAAACTTGAGACTCCCTCAGGGGCGTCGGGAGGCCCTTCTAAGGGCTGTTCAGGCACTCTCCGACCAGGGGGTGATCGTGCCAGTACCTCAGTTGGAAAGGTTTCTCGGTTTCTACTCCAACCTATTCGTGGTCCCCAAAAAGTGTGGGGGGGGGGGTCAGGCCAGTTCTGGACCTAAAGGAACTAAACCACTTTGTGAAAGCGCAAAAATTCCGGATGGAATCTGTTTGTTCGGTCGTGGCCGCCCTGCACAGAGGGGATTTCATGGCGCCCCTGGATATCAGGGACGCGTACCTCCATGTTCCCATGTGTCTCCGGCACCAGCGCTTCCTGCGCTTTGCGGTGGGAGATCTTCATTACCAATTCGTGGCATTTCCCTTTGGTCTGGCCTCGGCTGCTCGGGTTTTCACCAAGCTGGTGGCCCCGGTGCTGGAGCTACTGTGGCAGAGAGGCATTGCGGTGGTGCCATACCTAGACGACCTGCTCCTGAGAGCGGAGTCAGCTTCGGCTCTGGAGGAGAAAGTGGCTATCACCATGACCTCGTTAACCACTTCAGCCCCGGAAGGATTTCCAGCTTTAGGACCGGAGCCCTTTTTGAGATTCGGCGCTGCGTCGCTTTAACTGACAATTGCGCGGTCGTGCGACGTTGTACCCAAACGAAATTTGCGTCCTTTTTTTCCCACAAACAGAGCTTTCTTTTGGTGGTATTTGATCACCGCTGCGTCATTTCTGATCGCCGCTATAAACAAAAGAAGAGCGACAATTTAGCAAAAAAACCCAAATTTCTTACTTTTTCCTAAAATACAAATCCAAAAAAAAAATATAAAAAAACATTTTTTTTCACCGTTTTTGGCCGATTTATATTCTTCCTCATATTTGCGATAAAAAAAATCGCAATCGGCGTTTATTGATTGGTTTGCCCAAAAGGCGTCGCGTTTACGGATGATAAGAATTCATTTTTGGGGTTTTTAATTTTTTTTATTTTTTACTAAAAATGGCGGCGATCTGCGATTTTTAGCGGTACTGCGCAATTTCAGCGGACATGTCGGAACGTTTTGACACTTTTTTGGGACCATTGGCATTTATACAGCGATCAGTGCTATAAAAATGCACTGATTACTGTGTAAATGCCATTGGCAGTGAAGGGGTTAACCTGCAGGGGGCGCTCTAAGGGTTAACTGTGTTCCCTGGGCGTGTTCTAACTGTATGGGGGACTGCCTAGCTGGGGAAGGGAAGTGGTCACAGCCTTCACGTAAAGGAAGGCTGTGATCACAGCCATTCCCCCTCACACAGAGCGGAGGTCCGTGTTTACATACACGGACCTCCGCTCATTCGCTCCGGGGGGGGCATCGCGGGTGGCCGGCGGCAATCGAAGCCGCCGCACCCGCTCCCTGGCCCCCCCTGGACAAAGCCCGCGCGCTCACTAAACACGTTCCCGCAGCCGCCGTCGTATGACGGCGATTTGCGGGAACGAGCCACTTTGCCGCCGTCAGATGCCGATCAGCGGTCGGCAAGTGGTTAAAGAACTTCGGCTGGCTGATCAATCTGCAGAAGTCGACGGTGACACCCTCCTGTCGCCTGGAATACTTGGGTCTGATTCTGGACACGGAGCAGGCGAAGGTGTTCTTACCTCCGGCCAAGTTACTGACACTGCAAGCAGCGGTGCGAACCCTGCTGTCACGCCGGTGGTCCTCCTTACGGTTTTGTATGCGGGTGTTGGGGCTTATGGTTTCAGCCTTCGAGGCGGTACCCTACGCCCAGAGTCACACTCGGCTCCTTCAACGAGCGATTTTGTCTCGGTGGGACAAGTCTCCACTGTCCTTAGACCAGTTGATCAGATGGGATCCTCAGACCAGAGGGTCGTTGACCTGGTGGCTTCGGGCCCTGGCTCTGACGTTGGGGAAGTCTTTTCTTCCCCTGAATTGGTCGATAGTCACGACGGATGGCAGCCTATCGGGCTGGGGGGGGGGGGTCGTGGGGCAGCTGTCTGCTCAGGGCCGTTGGTCGGCGCAGGAATCTCACCTTCTGATCAATGTGCTGGAGCTGAGGGCGATCAGGCTCTGCCTCTCCCACTGGACGGGAAGGTTGCGTGGCCTCCCGGTTCGGGTTCAGTCGGACAACGCCACGGCAGTGGCATATGTGAACCATCAGGGCGGAACGAGGAGCTCGGCAGCGGCTGCGGAAGCGGCTCTCATTCTGCGATGGGCAGAACTTCATGTGCCGGCGATTTCTGCCATCTACATTCCGGGCGTAGAGAATTGGCAGGCGGACTTTCTCAGTCGCCAGACACTGGATCAGGGGGAATGGTCCCTATATCCAGAAGTGTTGCGCCAGATTTGCCACAAGTGGGGCACACCAGATGTGGACCTCATGGTGTCTCGATTCAATCACAAGGTGAAAACCTTTGTGTGCAGGACAAGAGACCCGCTGGCGGCTGCCACGGACGCGCTGGTAGCGCCTTGGTGTCGGTATCGACTTCTGTACGAGTTTCCTCCCATCAAGCTTATACCGCGGCTACTGCGCAGGGTGGAAGCGGAGGGGATTCCGACAATCCTGGTGGCTCCGGATTGGCCTCTGCATCCTCGGTACGCAGACGTGGTGCAAATAGTAGCAGATGTTCCCTGGCGCCTTCCACTGCGCAAAGATCTGTTGTCTCAGGGACCCATCTTGCACCCTGCTTTACCCTTGCTGGCTTTGACGGCTTGGCTATTGAGTCCCAGGTGTTGAGGAATAGGGGTGTCGCTGACTCCGTGATCCCTACCATGCTTAAAGCGCGCAAGTGTACTTTGCGCAAGATTTATCATCGCACCTGGAAGGCCTATATTGCTTGGTGCGAGGTTGGAACCCCCGCTCTTATGTTGTGTCCCGGGTGCTGGCTTTTTTGCAGCAGGGCCTGCATAAAATGTTGGCATTGAGTACTCTCAAGGGTCAGATTTCGGCTCTGGTGATTCTCTTTCAGCGGCCTTTGGCGATACATTCGGTGATTCGTACATTTGTACAGGGTGTACGCCATGTGGCACCATGGGATTTGAATTTGGTACTTTCTGTATTGCAAAAACCGCCATATGAGAAAATCAGGGATATTCCCTTGCAATTGCTGTCACAGAAGGTGGTTTTCTTGGTGGCCATTACATCCACTAGGCGGGTATCTGAGTTGGCAGCGTTGTCCTGCAAGTCTCCTTACTTGGTCCTTCGCAAGGACAAGGCAGTCTTGCGCCCTTCTCCTTTCTACCGAAGGTGGTTCCTTCTTTTCACATTAATGAAGATATTGTTCTTCCTTCATTATGTCTGCATCCATCGCATCCTAAGGAATTTGAGTTACATTCATTGGATGTCGTGAGGGCTTTGCGGGTGTATTTGGCGGCTACAGCTTCCTTTCGGAAGTCTGACGCGTTGTTTGTGCTGACGGATGGTCCACGCAAAGGATTGGCGGCCTCGTCGGCTACTGTTTCTCGTTGGATCAGACAGACCGTGACGCATGCATATACTGTTCGGGGTAAGGTACCCCCTTTTCCGGTCACAGCTCATTCCACCAGGGCTGTTAGCACTTCCTGGGCTTTCAGACACCAGCGGATGCTGCCTTTGGCCTTAAAGTTTTACAGACGGCAGTGTAGGCGCGACTGGCGCCTCCTGAGAGGATTCTGTTTGGGTACAGTTGTTGTCGTTTACCCACCCCTCTTTACTGACAATGCTTTGGGACATCCCCACTTGTCAAAGGGCTGCGTCTGCCAGTGAACGTAAGAGAAAAAGGGATTTTATTAACTTACCGTAAAATCCTTTTCTCTGAGTTCACTGACAGACGCAGCATCCGCCCCTCTGTGGTGCATTTTTACGGCTTGTTACGAACTGATATGCTAAGCAGAGCAGGGGGATTATATGGGAGAGAGAGGACGGCCCCCTGGGAGGGGTCAGCTTGCTTTCTTTCTATTTGCCTAGTCAACTCCTAGTAGGATATGCATATAACCCACTTGTCAATGAAGGGCTGCGTCTGTCAGTGAACTCAGAGAAAAGGATTTTACGGTCAAGTTTTAATAAAATCCCTTTTTTATAGCACTGATCAATGTACTAATGTCACTGGTCCCCAAAAAGTGTCACTTAGGGTCATATTTGTCTGCCGCAATGTCACAGTTCCGCTAAAAAGTGCAGATCGTCCCCAATACCAGTAAAAACATTAAAAAAATAAATAAAAGTCCATATATCTATGCCCTATTTTGTAGACCCTATAACTTTTCTGCAAACCAATCAATATACGCTTATTGGGATTTTTTTTTTTTACCAAAAATATGTAGAATTCATATCGGCCTAAACTGAGGAAGAAATGTATTTTTTTTATATTTTCTTTTTGGATATATATTATAGCAAAAAGTAAAAAATGTTTTTTTTTTTTTTTTTTTTTAAAAATTGTCAGTCATTTTCTGTTTATAGTGGCAAAAATAAAATCCGCAGAGGCGATCAAATACCACCAAAAGAAAGCTCTATTTGTGGGGGAAAAGGACATCAATTTAGTTTGGGTACAATGTCGCACGACCGCGCAATTGCCAGGTAAAGTAACGCAGTGCCGTATCGCAAAAAATGGCCTGTCATTAAGGGGGTAAATACTTCCATGGCTGATGTGGTTAATTGAATAAGCTGAAGTTAGAAGCTGCTTGGCTACTTTGCACAACTGCACCATATTCTGTGTGCACCAGCTTTAGTAAATCTCCCCCTTGGTATGTGTTATGTATCTATCTGCTCCCTGTGCAGAAGTGAAATCGTGACGGCGGCAGCTTAGTTCGATATCGCTGTCACCTGATGGCGGCTGCGAGATCGCGGATTGCGAGCACGCCGCCGGAGGCGCACTGTGTAGCGGGGGTGCCAGGGAGCGGGTAGGGCGGACTCGATGTCCGCCGGCTACCTGCTATCGTTACCCCACAGTGACAGAATGGGGATCCATGTGTGTAGACACACGGATCTCCGTTCTGACAGGGGAGGAGTGAGATTATATTCTTCCTGTATATGGGAGCAGAGATCACTCTCTTCCCCCAGTCAGCCCAGCCCCCACACAGTTAGAAACACAAAGCAGGGAACCCAGTTAACCCTTTGATCACCTCCCTAGCTTTAACCCCTTCCCTGCCTGTGACATTTACACAGTAATCAGTGCATTTTCATAGCACTGATAGCTGTATAAATGCCAATGACCCCAACAAAATGTCAAAAGTGTCCGACGTGTCTGCTGCAATGTCACAGTCCTGTTAAAAATCGCAGATCGCCGCCATTACTAGTAACAAAAAAACCTTAAATTTATTCTCGTTTCTAAATGTGGCAAACCAATCAATATATGTTGATTGCGATTTTTTTGGATATGTATTTTAGCAAAAAAAGCAAGAAATATTGGGTTTTTTCAAAATTGTGGCTTTTTTTTGTTTATAGCGGTGATCAGAAGGGATGCAGAGGTGATCAAATACCCCCAAAAAAAGCTCAATTTGTGAGAAAAAAAAAAGGATGTCAATTTTGTTTGGGTACAACGTTGCACGACCGCGCAATTGTCAGTTAAAGCGACACAGTGCCGAATCTTAAAAAAGTGCGGGAGGGAAGGGGGGAATCCTTCCGGGGCTGAAGTGGTTAATAAATGCTTTTGGAGTAAAAATCTATCTAAAGATAGTTTTCTATTTAACCACTTCCATAATGCCAAAAGTCATACGACGTCCTCGGCTTTCAGTGGTGATATCTGAATGATGGGTGCAGCTGCAGACATCATCCAGATATCTTTTTTCAGCCGGCGATTCCCTTTTCAGATGCTTGATCGTTCTTACTGACGTTCATCCCTCCCACCTCACCCGGGTGATCGGCGAGCCAGAGAAGGAATCCGCCCGGTGCCGGAATGAACCATAGAGACAACTGAGGGACGGATGATCCCGGCAATCTCTATGACTCTTGGAGGCCCGGGCACAACGTTATGACGTCATGTCCGGGCCGACGGAAGTAAACAAATTTGGAGACTCAGGAGGAAAGCCTGAGATCCTTCTTTTTTTTTTTGATCTCAGGGTTTCCAGCCTGGAGGAGAGATATGGGGTCTTATAGCCCCCACATCTCTCCATAAAGAGGACCTGTCACGCACAATTCCTATTACAAGGGATGTTTACATTCCATGAAATATGAATAAAAGTGATAAAAAAAACTTTTTTTGAAGGGAAGGTTCTGAGTAATTTTCTAGCAAACAAATGATGATTTTTACATGTAGGAGAGGAGTGCTGGAATTTGCACGGTATGGAATTCGTTAATATACATTATAAATTTAGTTTCTTCAGCATGAAATGGAGCTTAGTTATGTAGCATGAGGCTGTATATTCTGCAATATTTACATTTTTGGTAAATTCAGTCAATGAATCCAAGCTCTGCAAGCTGAGATAACATGCACTGCATTGATGCATTCACACAACTTCACAGTAACCATAAAATTAAACTAAGTTCAGGAATATTCTTTTATCCCATTGCTTTGCAAATCTATGTACACTACAAATTGTATGATTAAATCGGTTCTCATATCGCAGTTTTACTAACCTGACAACTAGAGCTGCACAATTAATCGTAATAAAATAACTATCTCGATTCACCACCCCCCCTGCGATCTCCATCACGCATTACTGCAATTTTCAGTGCAGTTAATGGAGTCCGACTTGCGGGGCGACTCAGTGCAACTTTACTGTAAGTAGAAGTCAATGCAAGTCATCTGAAGTCTCCCGAGGAACCTTTTTCTAAGTCGGAGCGCGACTTGAGTCTCTCTTATCTGAGCAGACTGCCAAGTCTGAGATCATTGCTGATAAAAGAAGCAATAGAAAGTTTATAGTTATCAAAGGAATGAGCTCCTGTGTATAGAAGAGTTTAGTTTAACCATTTAAAGACAAACTTTTCTGACATTTGTTGCTTAAAAGTAAAATTCCAGTATTTTCTGCTAGAAAATTACTTAGAACCCCCAAACAATATATTTCTTTTTTAGCAGAGACCCTAGAGAATAAAATGGCAGTTGTTGCAAAATTTTATGTCACATGATGTTTGTGCAGCAGTCTTTCAAACGCAATTTTTTTTTGGAAAAATGAACACTTTCAAAAAAAAAAAAAAAAAACCTAACCAGAGCTGTTAGCCCAATTTTTTGTATATGTAAGATGTTACGCCGCGAGAATCGTGATCTTTATTCTAAGCAAAAAAAAATTGTGATTCTGATTTTGGCCAGAATCGTGCAGCTCTACTGACAACTTATTATCCTAAATAGGAAACCTTCATTTTGTTTGCAAATATTAAATGATGTAACTACCAGCAAGAATAAGTCCTTACAGTTAAAGAGCACCTGTCATTTCAGATCCATCATGGCAGTGCCTGTTAGCGGGCATCCACTCACCTGCTGCCGCCACGTCCCTCACCTTGTTGTGTCACTGCCGCCTCACCAGCCGTCCCATTTAAGTGAATGGGACTGTCGGTGAGGCAACAGCAGGTCAGAGGAGGAGCCGCTGCGGGACATAGATGACAGCAGCTCTTTAAAAATTATGATTTAAAATCAAGCCTTTTTACTAGCGACTTAAATCAAATCCACCCTGTGCTCATCTTTTACAGTGGAGACCTTTGCTTACAAAAGACTCCGTGTTGACTGTTACACCACTAAGGGCTGCAAAGTAGGAACCCGATGTACACAAGGACCAAAATGCACTACTATGAGATAGATGCCTGTCATAGAATAGTGACACATTTTACCTGTATGCACACGACTCTTTCGAGTGACTATCCCGGAATTACATTTAAACCCGTGATGCTCTGTGCACCCACGTGCACAGGCAGCCCTGAAGCCCTGGACTCCAAACCACTCCCCTGCTCCACCTCCAAGTCATTTGATTGACTGTGGCTCAAAAGACAGCACTGTCTGTTTAGAGTACACTAAGTAAAGTATGCATGAGAACATGTGACTTATGTAAATAGTACATGCTCCTTGACAGCAATACAGAGTAATACAGAATCAAGAGATTTTTCTAAGTTTAAGGCCTCATGCACACTGAATATTTTGAAAACTCTCCTTGAAGCCTTTCCTCCTGGCAGCAGCGTTTTGGCAGAAAAACACTGGACACGTGTAAAAGTGTCTAACACTTTTACAAGCGTTTAGTCTCCTTTACAGGCGTCAAGCACTTGGGCATTCATTTTATTTTATTGATCAGAATACTAATTTATTCTGCCCACTGAATCGAATGAATGCTCAAGCGCTAAACACGCCTCGCGTCAAGCATTTTTCCGGACAAAATGCTGCTGCTTCTGGACGCTCTGGCAGTGGTTTTTTCTTTCTGCCTCTAAGACCACTTACACACCGGGGCCGCGGCCGCGTTAGCAGTAAACCGCTGCTCGTTTTAGCGGCGCTTTACCACTATTTAAGCAGCACATTTCAGGCCACCAGCAGGGCACTTTAAACCCCAAAAAAGGAGTTAAAACTCCTGTGTTGCGGTGCTTCTGAAGCGCTGCCCATTCATTGCGATGGGCAGGGGCAGTTTGGGAGCGCTCCCAATCTGCCCCAAAGATGCTGCTTGCGGGGCTTATCCTAACATCCTGCAAGCTCACCGCCCCACTGTGAAAGCACTCGGGCTTTCACACACGGGAGGCAGTTTTCAGGAGCTATTTCTAGCGCTCAGAACGCCTGAAATCTTCTAAAAGCCCCTGCAACTAAACTCTGCTAAACATGGAGGGGCGTTTGGAAGCAGAAAAAAAACACACCTGACACCCCTAAAAGCGGCAGTAAAACATCATGCGTGAATGAGGCCTAAAATGTGAATGATCAGAGGCATATTGAGGCGAGGAGATTTACTAAAACTGGTACACACAAAATCTGGTGCAGCTTTGCAAAGTAGCCAGCTTCTAACTTCAGCTTGTTCAATTAAAGCCGCCCATACATGGGTCAAATTCCAAATTTAGTGCATTATGTGATCTGATGGTGCCACCATTGATTTCAAAATTCAATCAACCAAGCCCTCAATTTCAGCTCATTTGGTTGCAGAATTTTTGTGGACGGGAATCTTCTTTTCTTTCTGGGAATTTTCTTTTTTTTGTGCTCATGCTCATTTCTTTTTCAATTATATTTCTTGCACAATTCTCCCATCATTGATTAGAAAATCGGTCGATTTTCAAAAAATTTCCAACATGCCGATCGCTCAAATTCGATTACAACACGAAAATCAGCCGTTGCTGTGACCCATAAATGGTGCGAAATCCAAACAAAAATTCTTGGTTAAGATTTTCAGGGGGGATTTTGGTGGATGGGTTGGGGAATGGCATACTCGCGGAGTCTTTCTTCAGCTCCACAACCCCCCTTTACATAAGTGTCCTGGGTTTCCCTTCACATCACAGCCCCCTTTAAATCACAGTGCCGTTTTACATTAATGTAACGGGGACTGCTCTGTAAAGGGGGCACTGTAATGATTACAGTGCCAATTTACAGTATAGTCCCCTTTATATGACAGTGCCCCTAACAATCACAGCCTCCTCCATCACAGTGCCCCTGCAGTCTGCCCCCTCCCCCCCCGCCACCCTTTCCTCTCTAACATCACACATCTCCTCAGGATTCGTCCCCTCCGTCTTTAATCACTACACACTACAATCTCTCCTTTCCCACCGCCCCCCCCTCCCCCGTCTGACGTCCCCG
>BLSH010257403.1:41687-59490 GCA_018402905.1 Glandirana rugosa | reverse complement strand
TCCAAAGAATCCATGTCGCAGGACCCCCCTAACAATCACAGCCTCCTCCATCACAGTGCCCCTGCAGTCTGCCCCCCCCCCCCGCCCTTTCCTCTCTAACATCACACATCGCTAATTTCTGCCTCCCCTGCTTAGGACTCCAACCTTTAGCAGGGCAGAGGATGTGATCAGTCTGTGTTTCCTCTCTCGACGATGTCATCCTATAAACAAGGCATGGGACGGAAGGAGGAGCTCTCCATTCTGATCTGCAGCTCCTCCTGCCCCTTGCCCTCCTGATTGGGTGACATTGTCCCCTGGGCGGGTGGAGGAGCAAGTGTGGTCTGTGATAGCCCTGTGTGGACCGCGGTTGCCACTCATCTTCTGCAGTGCGGCCTGTTCATCAAAAAGCCGCGGACCCCTGATCCAAGACATTGCCTCTAACTGCTAATCTTACCAGGACGCTGTACCTAAGAAACCTGTAGTATAAGGATCTCTCTGCTTCATCTATTCTGTGGTTTGTGCTTCCTCCATCTTTACTGCTGCTTCATCATTATTACCCCATCAGCCAACAGATCCAAAGTCTTCAGGCATCAATAGGGTAGCGCCAACTTGAGGAAGCAAAGTTCTGCTATTACCAAGATGACCAATGTAACACAGAGTAAAACTAAGTATAGTAAATCAGTAAGGGGAAAAAGATAGGCTCCACAATGGCCGCTGTCACTTTTGAAATCAGTGAGGCTATGTGGGGTTCCACCCGCACAGCACTGTCTGTCATACACAGAGATCTGTGAATGAACAAAGTAAAAGTACCGCCTTCCACTGCCACTTGTAGTCCATTACCACTTCCTCCAGCTCTCCAACTGAAAGCTAGTACCTTGGTACAGATAGAGTTGGAGGAGGAGTCTGCAGGAACTTGGCATTGCACCTATCATCCACAGATTACGGGTACGATGGTCTGTAGCCTCTAGTGCAAAAAAAAAAAAGGGATTTTATTAAAACTTACCATAAAATCCTTTTCTCTGAGTTCACTGACAGACGCAGCCCTTCATTGACAAGTGGGTTATATGCACATCCTACTAGGAGTTGACTAGGCCAGTGTTTCCCAACCCAGTCCTCAAGGCACACCAACAGGTCATGTCTTCAGGATTTCCATTATTTTGCACAGGTGATTTGATCAGTTTCACTGCCTTAGTAATTACCACAGCTGTTTCATCTGAGGGAAATCCTGAAAACATGACCTGTTGGTGTGCCTTGAGGACTGGGTTGGGAAACACTGGACTAGGCAAATAGAAAGAAAGCAAGCTGGCCCTCCCAGGGGGCCATCCTCTCTTTCCCATATAACCCCCCCCCCCCCCACGCCTACACTGCCACCTGTCAAACTTTACGACCAAAAGTAGCATCCGAAGATGCTGACACATCAACTTTATAAAACTTAGTAAACGTGTGCACCGAGGCCCAAGTGGCCGCCTTGCACACCTGTGACACCGAAGCCTGGTGTCTGAAAGCCCAGGAAGTGCTAACAGCCCTGGTGGAATGAGCCGTGATTGGAAAAGGGGGAACCTTGCCCCGAACAGTATACGCATGGGTTACGGTCTGTCTGATCCAACGAGAAACAGTAGCCGTCGAGGCCGCCAATCCTTTGCGCGGACCATCTGTCAGCACAAACAACGTGTCAGACTTCCGAAAGGAGTCTGTAGCCGCCTTGTCCTTGTGAAGGACCAGGTAAGGAGACATGCAGGACAACGCTGCAAACTCAGATACCCGCCTAGCAGATGTAATGGCCACCAAGAAAGCCACTTTCGGTGACAGCAATTGGCGGTTTCTGCAACACAGAAAGTACCAAATTCAAATCCCACGGTGCCATAGGCGACCGCACCTGAGGAACCACATGACGCACACCCTGTACAAATGTACGAATCAACGAACGTGACGCCACAGGCCGCTGAAAGAGAATCACCAGAGCCGAAATCTGACCCTTGAGAGTACTCAATGCCAACTTTTTATCCAGGCCCTGCTGCAAAAAAGCCAGCACCCGGGACACAATGTAAGAGGGGGATTCCAACCCCCCGCCTCGCACCAAGCAATATAGGCCTTCCAGGTGCGATGATAAATCTTGCGCGAAGTACACTTGCGCGCTTTAAGCATGGTAGGGATCACGGAGTCAGCGACACCCCTATCCCTCAACACCTGGGACTCAATAGCCAAGCCATCAAAGCCAGCGAGGGTAAAGCAGGGTGTAAGATGGGTCCCTGAGACAACAGATCTTCGTGCAGCGGAAGGCGCCAGGGAACATAAGCCACCATTCGCACCACGTCGGCGTACCAAGGATGCCGAGGCCAATCCAGAGCCACCAGGATTGTCGGAATCCCCTCCGCTTCCACCCTGTGCAGTAGCCGTGGTAGAAGCTTGATGGGAGGAAACGCGTACAGAAGTCGCTACCGACTCCAAGGCGCTACCAGCGCGTCCATGGCGGCCGCCAGCGGGTCTCTCGTCCTGCACACAAAAGTTTTCTGTGATTGAATCGAGACGCCATGAGGTCCACATCTGGCGTGCCCCACTTGTGGCAAATCTGGCGGAACACTTCTGGATGTCGGGACCATTCCCCCTGATCCAGCAATTGGCAACTGAGAAAATCTGCCTGCTAATTCTCTACGCCCGGAATGTAAATGGCGGAAATCGCAGGCACATGAAGTTCTGCCCATCGCAGAATGAGAGCCGCTTCCGCAGCCGCTGCCGAGCTCCTCGTTCCGCCCTGATGGCTCACATACGCCACTGCTGTGGCGTTGTCCGACTGAACCCGAACCGGGAGGCCGCGCAACCTTACCGTCCAGTGGGAGAGGCAGAGCCTGATCTCCCTCAGCTCCAGCACATTGATCGGAAGGCAAGATTTCTGCGCCGACCAATGGCCCTGTACAGACAGCTGCCCCAGGACCTCCCCCCCCAGCCCGATAGGCTGGCATCCATCGTGACTATCGACCAATTCAGGGGAAGAAAAGACTTCCCCAACGTCAGAGCCGGGGCCCGAAGCCACCAGGTCAACGACCCTCTGGTCTGAGGATCCAATCTGATCAGCTGGTCTAGGGACAGTGGAGACTTGTCCCACCGAGACAGAATCGCTCGTTGAAGGAGCCGAGTGTGACTCTGGGCATAAGGTACCGCCTCGAAGGCTGAAACCATAAGCCCCAACACCCGCATACAAAACTGTAAGGAGGACCACCGGCATGACAGCAGGGTTCGCACCGCTGCTTGCAGTGTCAGTAACTTGGCCGGAGGTAAGAACACCTTCGCCTGCTCCGTGTCCAGAGGCCGGCCATGGCAGACACCAGGGCCGGCCTCAAGGCTGATCCTGCCAACAGGAAAAGTGCCTTTGACGCCGCCTCCGTCCGGCTGGGTCCTTAAACAAGGAATGGTCATTGCCTTGTTCAGGCGAGCCACTGGAGGGTCCACTGCGGGGGATGCCCACTTCTTCACAAAACTATCCTCAAAGAGATCGCGTATAGCGAAGCGTTTAGGTAGGGCGAAGGAATTCTGCAGACGCTGCCATTCCTGATAGACCAGGTGGTCAAAAAATTGATCATAAGGATAAGCCTTAGGTGAACTGGGTGGCCTAGCAGATCCGCAAACGTATGTGGACTCCTGCGACTCCCCTGCTTGGTCCAGTCGCAAGGACGCATGGATTTTAGTAATCAGTGCAGCCACCAGCGCCTTTTCGCGCGCAACCGAGGCCCCCTGGTCCTCTTCGCTGTCCGAGGGATCTAGTTTGCCCTCAGAGTTCCACGGGGGTCCCCGTGACCCCCGTAGCCATTTCCGGTTCGGACTCTTCCCCTGAGGAAAAAGGGGGAGACGGACGCTTTTTAGGGGCCCCCAGAGCTCTGCTCGACCCCACCCGGGGGAGAAATTCCCCAAATACCGCTCTCAGCTGGTCCAGGGACACCAGGGTCCCCAGCGCAGGTTGCGCTGCAGCTGCCTCCTCCTGAGAAGGACCCGCAGGGTCATCTGCCATCGTACCACCGGAACGGTCAAAATAGAAAATTACCTGACACCCCCACAATGCAGCCCCACCGCCACCCCACAGATTGCTAGGGAGACCCCAGGAGGACTGCACCCACCGCTACCAGCACCCCAGGGAGAGCCCAGCTATACTTGCTGTTTGTGCCTCACAAGCGCTGCTCCCAGCAGGAGTGCTTAAGGACCGCCAGTCAAGAAGCCTGCACCGCCTGTAGTCATCCGCGCTGTCCCAAGTGAAAGAGGAACCAAAACGGCAGCAGCACGCTTTTTACTCTCCAGGGACATCCAATATGGCCGCCGAAAACGTTCACAAGAGGCCAAGCCTGTAACACAGGCCGCGACTACGGCAAAATGGCCGCCGCTCAGCACTAGAGGGAAACCCTCAGCAAATTGGCCGCGGCTACGGCAAAATCGGATCGCCGCATGGTGGTACGAACACGCGGGGTGCGGTGTGGGGAGAGGGGGGGAGGGGGTGTAGGAGGGGGGCGAGGACACCCAGGGGGGACACTAGCCCAGCGAACACCCTCCACCGGTCGGCCAAATCGCTAAAATACGCCCAGCACCCCCCCTCCGCGCTCCTAGGGGGGGAAGAGGGGGTCACTCACCAGTCCGACGGGCGTAGCGGGTAGCCACCCGGTTGCAGACCTTCCTCCCATCCCGGAGAGGGATGCTGCAGGCCATAGGCCCCTGGACAGGAACCAAGTCCGGTCACCGGGCGCAAGTGGGGGTCACACACTGGCCACCCACACGGAACGGGCACGATGCGGCGAGCCCCGCCAAGGCTAGGACTAGCTTGCATCGGTTGGCCACGCTGGGGAAGTTGCAGGATTCTAGCTATCCTCTATGCCCGAGCCGGCTTCTTGATAGCAGTCTTCATCAAATAGCTTGAAAAAAAATAAAAAAAAGCGGTAGCAAAAAAGATGAACCGCAGGTCCCAAAAGGGAGCCAGGTCTAACTCCTTGCACTATGCATAATAAAACTGATATGCTAAGCAGAGCAGGGGGGTTATATGGGAGAGAGAGGACGGCCCACTGGGAGGCGCCAGCTTGTTTTCTTTCTATTTGCCTAGTCAACTCCTAGTAGGATGTGCATATAACCCACTTGTCAATGAAGGGCTGCGTCTGTCAGTGAATGTAAGAGAAATGATGCACTTTTTTTTTTTTTTTTTTTAAGACAAAGTAAACGCTTACAGTAAGAAAATGAAAGCACACATCTTGATCTGAATGGCCGCCTTCAAGGGAAAAGCTTTATATGCATGTATAATACAATTCATACGCTACATATATACAGAATATAGTGATAAAATAAGACACTGTTTCCGACATCTAATGTTCCACATCCCCTCCTGAAATATATTATCTTTTTACAAGCCTTGCATCGCAAAAAAAGACATTTGCAACATTAAAATTAAAATAAAAGAAAAAAAAAAGTGACTTAAAATTGTAAAAAAAAACAAACAAAAATCAGGTGGCAGTATAGAATCTAGCAGCACGTTAATTAGCGACAAAATTGGGCACCAGAGCAGGTTATGTATAATGCAGTCCAACTGTGCTTTCTCACGGGGTATAAAATGGTGGTGGACCATGTGCCTACTATGGAGTCCGTTCTATCCACTGCAACAGAGGGCGTTTTCGCTGTTGCATTACAGCAAGGCTGCAGTGGTGGTTGTAAAATACAGCAAAACACGCTTCTATACAAAGATTTTATATTGGTGGATAGGTTTGTCGGCGTGTTTTTAATTATAAAATATATGCATTTTTAAAACTTTTTTTTTTTGCAAAGTGATGATTTAAAGCCAACAGCTCCAGGCTCTGCGCCCCTTAAAGCGAAGTCAAAGTTTTAACGACTATGAATGTGGTAATATTGCTTGCTCGATTTACCACGCTGTAATGTAAACATCATCGGAATTAACCCCTTCCACAGCATCAGCAAAGTCAGGTTTAAAGGTAATTCCAAGGAAATTAAAATAACACAATTTTTTTTATGTGCAGAAGCCAGACATCCAACAGGAGAATTCCCGACACGATTAAAGTTCTGTAAAACACTCAATTGTAACGGAAGAATTCATAATTAAAGTGTCTCCTGGACAACGAGGGACAGCTTTTCCCTTAGTCACACGTCATCAGGTCCACGTGGGAGGAGAGAGCAGCGACTAAGCGCTGGGCCCCCTCTACAGACTTTGTCAATATTCCCTTCTTTCCAAGATTTGGTCCTTGCACAATTATTAAAAACAAATAAAAACAGATTTGGTCTCGTAGTTGTGACATCATCGGAGGGTGGCGAAGACATCAAGGGGTGGTAGAACTGTGATACTTGACAAAGGCGATGGCAGCCAGTTCCTTACAGAACTCCTCCAGGACAATCACTCCTTCCAACAGGGTCATGTGGTCAACTCTGAAATAAGAAGAAGAGTGAATAAGTGAAAGAGAGGACAGAGGAGGGAAGGGGAAGACAGGAAAAAGGGGAGAGAGAGGGAGAGAAGGGTGGAAAGGAGAGGGAGAAAGCAAGTTAAAGATGTACTTTAAAAAAAAAAAAACGCCTAAAGTTCAACCAAACACATGAGCATGGTGGTGTATAGTATATTTCTTTAATAATATAACTGCTAATAATTTTAAATTAGTAAGAAGCTCCTGAGCAGGATGGTGAACAGCCGAAATAATGCCTCTACACCACCTGACCACCTCTCTTCAGAGAGCAATGCAAGTGTATATCACAGAATCTTACATCGGCCCGTCCGGCTCTAACCCCAGTAACCTCTTCCTTACAAGCAGGAGTTTTGGGGTAAAGTCTGGGATCCGCTGGATTCTCACCATCAGATCTCCCACCACCTAGGAACAGAAAAGACAACACAAGGTTTAATAATTACAAGTCTGCTGGCCTCCTACATTTATAGTCAGCCAAAAGTATAGCGTGTCACCTTACGCTTTCCATTTCCTGTCCTGAAACAAATGTAAACTCTGCAGGACGGGGCTGGAGCTACATTTTTGGAAACCGTTTGAATTGTTTGAGACCCATCTCATTAGGGCGCCATTAATCCCACCATACTGACTCCCGCCAGCCCTGTAATGAGATCTAAACTCAAAAGGCCTTTCCTGATCATGTGATCACTGTAACTGACTGCAGTAGTGATCACATGATCACTCCACCCCTCCCTACCAGTTTCTGATAATTTCTAAGTGACCGGGAGCTGTTGGTGACAGCGAGTGCTGGAGGTATGTGATTGAACTTGCTCCTGACACAAACAGCGATCCAAGAAGTACACATACATGTATTAGCACGGCATAAAACCCACCGTCAAGATGCCACATATATGCATACAACCAGCTTTAAGACTCCATTCACACTTGTATGATTCCAAAATTGCGCCGACTTTGAGGTGCAACTTTGGATGGGTGCAACTTGGATAGGACTTTGGCTTTGACCAAAGTAGTGCATGAACTACTTTGAAGTTGCTGCAAATTTAAGTCATGCATATATGAGCAGTTATCATTGGAAAACACGGGAAATGACTTGTCATGCAACTTTGATGTCCAAAGTTGCATAATAAGTCGCACAAGTGTGAATGGAGCCTAAAGCATTAATGCCTCTGAACTAAACATTCTGACCTCATTGAATCAATTTTCACAGAATAATTCAGAATTGTCAAAGGTATTTGAAAGTTTTTGGTGTCAAACATTTATAGAATGTTTTTCTATTAAAATTATTATAAATTCAGAACTAAAATATTATAAATTCAGAATTAAAATATTATAAATCCAGAATTTAGAAATGTGTTTGGAGCCACAAACATTTTTATTTTGTTCAGTTTGCGTGAAATTACATTTTGTTACCCCCCCTCCCCCCAACCGCCACTCAATTACATAGCAGAACAATGAAAACTAGCAATTTTCATGTATAACCTCTGAAAGATACAGTTTCTGTGGGCCTACAGAGAGACTACCTGGTGGCAGCCTTGTAAGTACAAAGCTTTTGTTTTGAGCTAAACACAAGGTTGATTACACAGTTAGATAGGTACTTGACTGTGCAAAGGCTATGATTTATTTTTCATTTTTGTGGAGAAGCTGCTTTTGTTTATTTGGTGCTGGAAATGCAATAAATCTGCTTGACGCCAATGTTAAACCTGAAATACTATGAGAACTCCTGTACAAACAGCTTTCACAGGGGCTAACTACCCCAAGAGACAGGAAAAGTCAGGCTGATATCAGTATAACACCCACAAAGGGCGACAAAACTCACCCTGACAATGACGGAGAAGAGAGAGCGGCACCCAGGGGCCATGTTGACGTAGGGGTCCAGCAAGAACTCGTGGATGTGGGGATGAGGGAAAAGGGACAGTTTGGACAACACTGAAGTAACCTGTAAATTCACATCATAGGGCTGGAGGAAAATAAACACATGTAAAGGTTATCAATACGCAAAAAATATAAGATTTTATTTTACAGGCTTGACAGACTGAAACCTGGATCCAATAATAAAGACATGCTAGCTTGTTTTTTATTGATTTTAAAAAGGACAGTCTTCCCCATCTTTGCTTTGTTATTTAGTAAGTCTGTTCCCGGAAACAAGTGTGCAGGATAATCCCAATATTTGATGTGTGTTTGTTACAGGTAAGCAACCTATTAGGTAGTGAAGCAGGGATGAGCATGACAGCACCAGAGGAGGCACTTTCAAAAACAAGTCAACATGGCAACTTCCATAGGCCTTTTTTTTCTTACACAGATTATCTAACAAACTAAAGACAAATATATAAAAAAACACCTAACCTTGAGTTTGCTCTTATGTCACCATGTGAGTTTTTATATTTGTTCACAAATCAAGGCTTTTCCCTAAGAACCTAATTATAAATCATGGGAAAAGTCATGACAAATGTATTTATTACAGGTACTTTTATAACGCTGTCAACCCTGCCCTCAAGGAGCTTACAATCTAAGGTCCCTAGCTCACATTCACACACATACTAGGGCCAATTTAGACAGGAGCCAATTAACCTACCAGCATATCTTCAGCGTGTGGGAGGAAAAAAGGGCACCCGGAGGAAACCCATTCAGGCACAACTATTTTAAATCCAGTATAAGCAATTTATTCCACAATTATCTATATTTTGTTTACATTGAAAAACGGCCCAGCAAAATCTTTTGGTAGCTCATTCTGACAATGTATAAAGATTTTGTTAAAATTGTCTTGTGCATGGAACTTTTATATACCCGAACCCAATGGCACTCCCTTCTCCAGTGCACCCATGGCACTCCTTCCAACATCAAATTCGGCTGATGTCTGAGTTGAGCGGGAGTGATGACGTCACCCCTCTGTCATGTATTAGTGCTTGGGGCCTAGTGACCATTCACACACAGGAAGAAGTGACATATTTCCCTATAACTGGAAGCATCAGGTATTCTGCCCCGGCAGAGGAAGGATCAGAAAGAAATTTCTGCATAGGTGAGGATCAGTGACTTTAAGGTGGCCCTCCTTATACAAACACTGTCGCTTTACCCTACAGTTATAGGCAGCGATAGTGTCTCTTTAACAAACAAGTTCACTTCCA
This sequence comes from Glandirana rugosa, assembly GCA_018402905.1. Taxonomy (NCBI): domain Eukaryota; kingdom Metazoa; phylum Chordata; class Amphibia; order Anura; family Ranidae; genus Glandirana; species Glandirana rugosa. Next base: position 49,961 of record BLSH010257403.1, on the reverse strand, counting down.
GTACTTATTCCTTTTGTTTACTAATCCCTATATCTTTCTTACAAAAGTAAATTTCAAATGGCACCAGGCTTGCTGCTTAACAGGCGCTTCAGACACAGAACCCCCGCCTAGGAAGCAGTCTTCTCTTCCTGCAGCACATGCCCTAACCAACACTAGCAGGAGCCCATGCCCTCCTGTCATAGCCAAATGCCTGGCCATTCTGATTGGTAATGTTTCAACACTTTCTTTTTTTTTAAATCAGATAATTTTTTATTAGGGTTCTGACTGCACCCAAGTTTTTCTGCCAGTTTCTGCCTCTTGCATATTCTTATTGGCCAATGGGGCTGCCTATCACATTGATAAGTCAATAGGTAGGTTAAGGAGCAGTGCTTAGAAGCAAGTACTATCCGAAAGTGTTGAGGTTTTGCCTAGCAGAATTGACTGGGATTCAGCAGTGAGAAGGATTGGAAAGCTGCTGTATGTATTGTGCCCCTCAATGTCCCTGCAATTCATACCTGCAGCACGGTTTCATTTTAGTAACAGAGTCTTTTTAAAGCAGAATTAGACTCAAAATGTAGGTCCACGTTAAACAGTCAGGTGGGGTACCAAGAGATGCATACTTTGGAGCACTACAGGATCTTATTGTTGCACTGGACAGGTAAGGTTTACGGCCATTGTATTATACTAATCCTCTCTGTCAAAATCAGATCAATCTTTTGAGTAATTTTACAGTGGGATGGGATTGTACCTGGTCTAGTATCCTGCCCATTCTGTCAAACAAGACTTTCAGGAAATGTCCCTCGAAGAATGGAGCCTCTAAATTGCACTTCTCAATGGCCTTCGCTGTGCCAGGCCAATCCCAGCGCAGACATATTGCACAGTAATCCCGGAACTAAACAAAAAAATAATGGGAAATGTTATCACACTGCCTCTTATGGGTTTATAAAGAGGGTGATATTGATGACTGTAGGATAATGAGAGTCTTGACCAACCTGTCTGTGTGCATCCCTGAGGTAAGTGTCATAGCCAGTGCCCTCCACATGGTAAGAGGACTTGGCTTCATCAGGAACCAGACATAGAAAACTGCAGGACACAAAGAAGAAATGTTATGGTGTCATTCAACTTGTAAACTACTAATCAAATACATTAGAGAAAAAACAGCCATTTGAGGAAACCAAAAATCAAACTACCCATTCCCCTTAAAGCCCTACCTCAGCTCAGCTTATCCTCCCTACCCCTGAAAGAAAATGTGACTCAACGACAGCACTGGCCATGGGAAGGCTGTATGTAATAGGTCAAAGGGAGTCAAATGAAAAATGTTTAGGAGTCCAAAGTATTTATTGCTCAACTGGTTACAACAAGCAGGGCAAAACACCAGCGCATTTCAGGGCTGGGTGAAATGGTAGAATGTTAAATGGACTCAAAAGTCCTAAGAAGACTGATATTCAGGCAGAGAGTGCTATAAAAATTAGTCAGTACTAGTGCTCAATGGGAAACTTAAGCCCCATACACACTATACAATTTTTTGTAGACATTTGTCTTCAGATTTACCAAAACCATGTAGTATAAGGGCCTGCCTGGTTGCATGCAAATTCAAACTCTTAAGGTTTGACCTTGTATTATATGGTTTTGGTAAATCTGAAGACAAAAGTCTACAGAAAATTGTATCGTGTGTATGGGGCTTTACTGTGCGTATCCTTCCAGAAGTGCTCCCCTATGAGCCTCCTTATCCAACATTCCCTTCCCCTAAACTGAAATTATTTTCTTTCAGAAGCAGATCTCATACAATGTCCTAGTTTCAACACACATACAGAAATGGAGTCCACTAACGGGGCACAGCACCAGGCTTCATTTAAACCAGCACATTTCTACAGTGGTCCCGGGTTTGGCTCCACTCTCATTAGAATATTGCAATGTGGTTAACCCTGTCATGGTGATGAAAGTATATAATGATATGTAATGGCTAGTTTTTAATCGATTAATCTAGTTGCTATGTTGGTGTACACTGCTTATAGCAACCCAAAGCAAAAGTGAGGGTCACACCTGGGTGTTAAGGGTGACTCTGGCTCCTATATTTAGTAGTGCTAAGATTTTCTAATGCTGTACAACCACATAAATGACAGGTGAGATGTTATCTGACATACGATATTATGGAACCCTATACATATCCTCTTTTAGTTTTGTATATTCGCCTGTAGGACTAAAGCTATTATAGGGTTGGAAGTCTTCATGGGTTCAATGTGATAGCATGTGAATATCTGGTTGGTACACCTCTATTTTCTTATTTTTGTTACTTCCCTTTTTCTTTCTTTAAAGGGGTTGTAAAGGCAGAATGTTTTTTTTTTATCTTAATGCATTATATGCATTGAGATAAAAAGCCTTCTGTGTGCAGCAACCACCCTAACACTCCTGAGGTCCCCCTCTGTCCAGCGATGTCCACGAGTGTCTCAGCCATTCAAGATCCCTCCCTGATTGGCTGAGACACAGCAGCAGTGCCATTGGCTGCCGCTGTCATTTAAAGTCAGCTAGCCAATCAGGAGAGGGTGTGGGGCCGGGGTGGGGCTCCATGTCTGAATGCACACAGGGAGCTGTGACTCGTCTCGGGTGCCCCTATAGCAAAGCTGCTTGCTGTGGGGGCGCTCAACAGGAGGGAGGGGCCAGGAGCACAGAAGAGGAGGATCCGGGCTGCTCTGTGCAAAGCCACTGCAACAGAGTAGTTAGTAAAACAGGTTTGTTATTTTTATAGGGAAAAAAAACAGACTTTGCAATCACTTTCATGTTTATTTTGCTGTATTAATGCAAAAAATTCAATAAAAATTACTGCAAAAAACAAACAAAAGAAAAAACAATAAATAACAGCACATTACATGGGAAAGATAACCTTAATGCCTCTTGTGCTAAAATGCTTAGTCATAAAGCTCATGATTATGCATTGTAGTGTAAAGCTGCTTTCACACAGCTTTGTTGCAAAAACGCATACGCGTTTCCAATGCATTTTGCACCTGTGGGGAAAAAGAGGACATGACACCAAAAACGCAACCGCTGGTGCGTTTTTGCAGCATTTTCCATTAATTTCAATGGGGAGGTGTGTTGTTTTACTAATCAAGCACCAAAAATGCAACATGTAGGACTTTTAAAAGCGCAACTGACAGGTGTGAAGAGTTCCATAGGATTTAATGGCCATGCATTTTTCTTCCGCTTTTGGTAATGCAAAAATGGAAGAAAAACTGATCACTCTGAAAGGGCCCTAAAACACAGCTCAGCAAGTTGGAGAGCTGGTGAACAGGAGGGAGTGTGGTGGCTGGCCAGTCGTTTTTGAACATCTCCTTAAATATTTCCTTCTAGTGTGGAAGAGGGAGTGATCCGGGTGATGTTTGAGGACTCACCTATTGACAATCTTGTGTACCTCTGTCTTCCCATCATTCTTCTGGTGGTCAGGGGTGACAGGTGGTGAGGAGCTCAGCCACTCCTTGGACAGCGTATTTTCAGGGGACATATCGGTAAAAATGGGGTCTTCTTCCAAATCTCTGCAACCATGAAGAAAGATGCAATAAATTCCACTACAAGAGAAGGGAAAAACTTGCTGTTTTCGGGTATGGGGGACCCTATCTCTACCACATCACAGCACTGGATGCCTCAGTGACCAATAGCCAGGCCCAAGCCCTGTCACATGGGGCAGAGGGAGAGTTCACTGCCCTTTGTATGCTCTGTACAGTGGGGTTGCTTTACTAAAACTGGATAGTGCAATATCTGGTGCAGTTACGCATAGGAACCAGGAAATCAGCTTAATTGAACAAGCTAAAGTTAGAAAGTGACTGGCTACCATACACAGCTGCACCAGATTTTGCACGCTTTAGTTTTAGAAAATCACCACCCAGTGTGACTTGAATGTCACACAGGGTTTCTCTAAGGCAAACAAAGTAAAAGGGTTGTGGTGACAAGGTGAGCATTAACTAATGTGGGCACCAGCATTTAAGTATACTTGTTTAACCTGCATAGTCAAGGCACAAGATCATTTAATAGAAAAAGAAAAAAAAATGTATAGCTTTTATCCTCAGACCCTACAGAGGACCACTGAAGCTATACCATGATGTGATAGTGACATACACAGCTCCAGCGATCTGCCCATTCTCCACAATGTCTTTGTCTTCTGGACAGGGCGGTTTGTACTCTGTATAGTTTCTTTCTTCCAGATTCCGAAGGACCAGGTTATAGAGGATGTGCTCATTGGGTTTCTGTAGAAGGTGCTCAAATAGTCGAAGTGTCATAATACTGATCTGTAGGGAAGAGATATCCTGGGGTGAAATATACTAAAAAATATAATACAACAAAAATGGTGCTGAATGCAACCACAGATAAAAAATGAGAAGTCGGAGCACTCCCAGGATGCCTTTGCGTGATTTATTTATGATTCCAACGTTACGGGCCTTGCAGGGTCTTCTTCCTCAGGTCAACCAGTGACAAGAGACATGCAAATGCTTCTAACATATTTGTTCATAAGTAACCCAAAGCTACAAATACCCATTAAGTTGGTGGGTTGGGGGGCCTTCTGAGGCCTGTAAAAGTGATTGGGTGGCTGTATATTTGCACAGATCACTTTTAAAGGACAGAACATCGTCGGCACCAAAAAAATGATACCAGGATCCTGGTTCACCCCCTTCAGTCCAGGATGTACAGTATATATAAGTACACTGGATGGAAAAATCAAAACTGACATACTATTTGGCTCAATTAACTTCACCCTCGAGGATGAAGAAAATAAAAGCCCAGGGGCAAACAGATATTCCCTCAATGAATGACAATAATAATTGGGAGGAAGTAATTGAGGACCAGTTTCCAGCTTTCCAGTTTTTTTTAGGAGGAGCTGCATGGTTTACAGAAGATATTGTTCTGTTTTCTAATCTTTTATGCTAAAAAAAGCTTTGTATTTGAAATAAAAAAAAAAAAATAGGTAGATCCTCCTACCACCCAATTCTGGATAGATCTTATAAATAAGGTTCTGCCTCTATATAAAATGACATTCTTCTACAGACTGAAGAAATTCAACAAAATTTGGTCAGGGTGGATGTGACCAATGTCCATTACCATAAAGGAGTGACATATTCAATGTGTGTTGACAGACACAGCTGATTGTGTTATTGTTTTTTCACTCCACTGTGAGTTTATACTTTTACAGTACTGCCTTCATACTGAGTTCATGTATGAATTTTCACCAGTTTATGTTTTCTTTTTCTTTGCTGGATATAGAAGGTGCACTACATGTTCTGGTTACAATATTTTACTTTATACCATGTACTGTGACTTGAGGATTTATTATCTTCATTTACCATGCCCCTTTGCTTGGTTTGTATAACTGTTTGTATAAGAAAATGTAAAAAAAAAAATACCCCTTAAAAAAATAAAATAAAACTGACCTACTAAACAAGACCATCAGCATCGAACATGGAAACTGATCACCCAAGAAGGGAAGGATCGCTCTCACCTCGTCAGAGATATGGTTGCAGTGTTCTATCAGACGATGGCGGAGTGGAATTTTTTGGATCCCATTCAGCGTTTCAGGATCTCGATCCTCGCCCAGCAGAAAATAGACAATCTGTTCCAGAAGGGCGTCAGATGTGACCTGCCGCACTATCCTGTGCAGAAGCGACGTGGCTGTTAGAATGCCAATCTCTGACCTGGGAGGGGAGAAGGACAGGCTTTGATGTGTTTGATTGTAAAGTCTCCTTTTTTTTTTTTTTAAACAACATGCTATACTTACCTGCTCTATGCAGTTGGTTTTGCACAGAGGGGCCCGGATCCTCCTCTTCTCGGGTCCCTCCCTCCTGCCGAGTGCCCACACAGCAAGCATGGGGGGATTCCAAGCAGAGTCACAGCTCCCTGCGCCCATTCAGACACGGAGCCGTGACCCGGACCCACCCCCTTTCTCTCCTGATTGGCTGATTTAGATTGACAGCAGCAGGAGCCAACCGCTACTGTCGCAGCCAATGAGGACGGGAGTCCCAGGCAACTGAGATACTCCTGCAACATCGCTGGATAAAGATGGGCTCAGGTAAGTAATGGCAAAACGAGGAGAGAGTTTGGGAATCCCCCATACCACGAACAACACCTCAGCTCCCGGATTGGGCGTCCATGTCAGTCCGCCTATCTCAGCCCACTGTCATGTGCATGCTGGTTTGTGTAAGTAGCTCATCATGTATCCAATCTACAGCTATTAACCATCTTGATTATTTATCATATTTTGGCTTCCCCAGCAGGGTCGCTTTGCTTGTGCCTTAGTGACATGCCCATGTCTTTTTCAGATCCCATTCATTTCGCATCAGCCCCTGAAGAGTGGCACTACTGCCACGAAACGTCGTCGGGCATATTCTAGATGCAAATGTGTTTACCCAGGTTACTGTATGTGCTGTTAGCACTCCACCATTTGGAGCTTGGTTTTTTTATCAACCTATTTTTATTCATGTGCAACAAGTCTGCTATACATTGTTTACATGTCTATTATGTATTATGTACCCATCATTGCATGGTATTGTTGCCAATGTTCAACAATAAATATTTACATTTTTTGGTATCCTTGTCTGAAATCGCATCAATGTATACCTCATTTAAAGTCCCGCCCCCCCTTTTTTATGCAGGTAAGTAATGGGGGGCTGAAGGAGGCTGCTGCACACAGGTTTTTTTTTAATCTTAATGCATAGGATGCATTAAGATAAAAAAAAGAAAAACCTTCTGCCTTTACAATCCCTTTAATCACTATATAGGGAGCTAAAAGAAAATTGACTGCAAATAAAAGTCAGTACTCACGTATGCATCAATTGAGGCTCCATCACACCAACCAAGAATCTCTCCCGCACAAACCTGGCCATTGTGGCAGCTGCCATCTTAAAGGAGACAAAGGAGAAATTCCTTGAAACATGAGAAACATATTGACGCCACTCAAGTACATGCAAAAGTAATATTAAAGCATATCTAAATCCAAGAACAAAAATGTAACAGCCTTACTGTCAGGTTTTGATAACTCAAGCATATAAAACCTCATTCCCCTGTTTAGGTTTTGTTTTGCTGGATTTTTAAAAAATATTTCCTAAAGGGGCGTGGCTTGGACATGGACGCAGCAGGACGTGCTGAAAAGGAGCTCCCGGGCCGACCTGCACAATCCGGGGGAATCCAGCCGCCAGGAGGACGGGTGCGAACCATCATTGCGGGCATCCATCTCTCCGCTCCCCAGGCAACAAAACAAACCATCTCCGAGGCGGATCGGAGCTCGCGGCCCGCGGCAGCCGAAAATCGAGGCCGCGGCTTCTGAGGCCTACCACGTCCGGAGCGGGCGGCGCGCCATTTCGGGTCTAAGGTACGTGACAAGCCACTGGGGGACCTACAGACCCACAAGGGGGAGAAGACCGGCAGCCATCCATCCCGTGGCACCCCCCAGGGGACGCGCACACTGACTGGGGGCGAGGTGGAGGACTTTGCGGCCTAGTACCGCCATTAAGGCGCCACAACAGAGAGCAGTCCGACTAGTGAGAGAGCACAGGAAGGACCCCGATTGAAGGTCTGACTACACCCCGCAACCCATACTCCTGGTCAAACGCAGACATAACCCCCAGGTCATCTGGGCCCCAGAGAGAGACATTATTGACAATGTAGGCATGACCTGAGCAGCTCAGGCCCCTCACTGGAAGCCTGATCAACAGCATTTCGGGGATACCACCGTCCTAATCCAAGAGAAGCAATGTCCCAGCGCCGTAGGGCGCAGTCACAACCACGTAACTCCATCAAGCTGAGTCAAGGGCCCATCAACAACTATTTTGGAACTGGGGAGCAACTGAGAGACGAGTTCAGGATGACATCAAATAAGAGCAAAAAATCTGGGGCGGCAGTACTAGACGTAGAACACCCTGCCACGCAATTAGAGGCCTCACTAATAGCTTCACCTAAGTTGGCACACACCATGGCTCCCCCTGCATCCCCGGGGTCCAGTGTCTCACAGAACCAGGGGTCTGATGTATTCGATCTGCAGATAGACCAAGACCTCAGAAAGCACATCTGGGCACTCCCCACCAAAGAGGACCTGGACAGGTTCGCCAGCAGGGTAGAGAAAGCCCTACAGCAGGACATCGCACAACTTAAAAATGACACTACTCACCTGGGCCACAGGCTGGAGACGCTGGAACAGAGAGTGGAAGACTCGATACCCTCAATTGCACTCCTGGCAGAAAGGTGCACTGCGCAAGACCAAAGGATTGAAGCCCTGATAAACCAACTTGATGACTATGAAAATCGCAGTCGCCGATCAAA